>JAXCLQ010000010.1:5558824-5592984 GCA_035584115.1 Cedrela odorata | reverse complement strand
ATTTTATGATTACTTTAATCATATTAAAATATAATACTAATATATTAATATTATTACATCCGCAAATCATATTTACGATATCCCAAAATTAAACCAAAATATTTTTTACGCATATGCGTGCTAGCGCATTAGAGTCGGGAAATATATTCTTTATAATAAAGAATCAAATTGCTACCTGATCAATATCTGTATAATATCATTAACCAATTACAGATTATTGCATAGTAGCAATAGCCATCATTATCAAGTAACCGATTATGTGTGTGACCCTCTAGGTTCATTATGAGCTGGTCATGGGTGGAAACGAACTCCTTCGTATTTCTTCAGTACAACTTTTTGTAACCAAAGTTTCCAATAATCATATGCAACCTTTAGCAAGATGTCACAATCTTCAGACACTAATAAACCCATATAGTCTTACGTACATGTAGTAAAGTCTCTCTACTGTCAACTCCCAATCTAATGCAGGTCATGGAATCATCAAACCCTAACTCAATCATAGGAACAGGGTCTCGAATCATATACGAGAATCATGTATCCGAAAAACACATTTCTGGAAACATGTACTATATCTAGAGATTTCATTTCTCATGTATGACATCCTAGCCTAGGATCTGAAGCTCTAATATTTGAGCCAGCAAATTTTGTCTTAGTCATCACCTATCCTCTTACACCTAAACATACTGTTAGCAAGCTTCTTTCACTAGGCGTGGCTAGCCCGGTGCAATATACACAAGTAAATGATGTGCCTCAGTGTAGAAGGCAGCCGTGACACCTTAGGTCAAAGGATCAATGGTACATTAGTACGGTTGTGTGACATATCATTGATCGTAGATAATTACCTATGTGATTCGTTATATTTGGTCACGTTCAGTAACATGCACTTCTACGTATTACTCATGTTTATACTCTTGTGACATAAGACTCGTCACCCAACTATTAGCCTTAAATACTAATTCTTAGTAGCATTAAACATGCCAGTCATGCAATGTCGTACTCCCATATGACAATACCTTAACCGGAAACTGATGTAGATGTATTTAAATCAGACTCTGTACTCATATCTATAACTTCTTGCAAATAGAGTCCTAACATCATAATACATCACGGGATCTCATTCTGCATTTTATATATAATATCTATATATATATATATATACGTAACTGTATATGCAAAATAATATAAATGTTATTTTATTACTCATAAAATAATTTATAATTAATTACAAAGTTATATATACATAAGGATGATATCCTTAAACCGTATGACACGATTGGTTCTAGGGTATATATCTAACAATATATACATATATATTTAATTTTTTGGCCTATTAAATTATTCTCGAAGATGCTAGCCTTCTACGAATAATTTTCTCTCTCACATATAGCTTCCAAAGGTTTAAGAATATTAGTATGACCATGAAGGTTCAACATAAATTAGCCGTGAGCCATATCCGAACAATTTGAAACTCAACGATTATGGTTGCAATCTAGCAATATACCATAGTCCTTAATCCATAATGAAGTAGTTCTTCATAAATCCTTATTTGCATTGTAAGTACCGTGTGTGTAAAATCTTTAAGGTGTCTAATCTTCATCAAATTAAAGTTCATGGAACGTTAATGTAACACCCCATTCTCTTACTTATTTAATTAATCATTATTATATAATACTATATCAATTCATACAAATAGTATTACTATTACATGAGTCTTAAATATTTACAATTTCTAAATTCCTTACACATTCAAAGAGTTATCTATATAACTGGTTCTCAAACTTATAATTACTTTATAAATTACACATATACCAAAACTTTTATCTATGCTTAACTAATCTTGCATGAGTCCGTAGTCACTTTTACATACTGTTCTCTAAAAAATAAAATTTTTACAACAAAGAGTGAGATATAATCTTAGTAAGTAAATTATGCAAGTTTTTCAAAGCAATAATATTTGCACAAATGGATCAATGAATTGTTAAACTATCAATTAACACAAGAATTCATTCATATTTCAAACATTTTCAGAATGACTTAGTTAGCTAGTGTCGCTTGCACCCACAATAAACCAGATTCTGAACGTGATCACGTATTCCGCTTAAAGTGGATAATCTTTCCATTTCGAACATAATAGAAACGTGCATAACACGTTAAATAGAATTCTGAATAACTTACAATTCTTGCATTTAACACAAGACTTGGCCAAATCAGAATAAATATTAACTAACTACTAGAGCCATAAATTTTTTTCATTCATAAATATTCACACATCGACATCATTTTTAACAATCATTTCATGAATTTGATATCAACATATAAAATATTCAAAATTCACAATTTTTATATTATTTTCAAACACATGCTCAGATATCATATTATTTCAAAAGCAGTAAAATGCATGCATGATTTACTTACTACAATGGGAGGGTAATCACTCCCACTAACGATCCTCCTGACTAACTGGATTTTTCTCCCGAATTCTCATAGTCTAATACCACAAATATATAAATCATATGTTATACTATTAAATTAATCAATATAAATGTTTTAAATACGATATTCGTGGATTTAGTATTTAAAATTCTTTATTTTTATCCATATCACCAAGTTTAACTAACTAATATCATTTATCCGATCTTCAACAATAAATTTTTGTGGCTAATTTATTCTAATTCTCATTTTCAACCACCCTAAATTTATACATTTTTACCTAAACAAACAAATACGGTTTTGATTTAAAAACTGTAATAAAAGACTGTTCGTGCGAGATTTATTGTGGCAAATACTGGTCATGCCGTAATACTGTAGGAAATTACTGTTTATACAGGACACTGTAGCTACAGTACTGTTCTTATTATGATTACTATGCAAACAGTTACTGTATAGATTAAATATACTGTACAAACAGTATTATGCAAATCGAAGTTACTGTAACACAATCAAAATACTGTAGCATCTTCAAAAATACTGTTCACCCAAGAGAAAAACACCGTAATTTCTTCCGATCAACACTTAAATTAATGCAAAATCAACTCAATATTACATTTCCTATTCCAATTCAATGTAATCTAACTTTTTCTATGTAAAATTACGTAGAATTTTCTCTGATAAATTGTAATATTTAATTTCAATTCATGCTTATAATCCAAATTCAAGCTTCTTGAACGTTATAAAGCTTACCGGTAACTAGAATTTGAAAAAAATTGCTCGAATTTAAAGTAATTTGGCTAGAATTTGAGAGAGGGAGAGAGGGAGAAAAAGGGTTTCGGTGGTTATGAAAGAAGAAGAATGGCTACTAGATGGAAAGAAGTAGAATGGCTGTTGGACAAGTGAATTAGCAGATTATTTTATTTTAATATGTAAAATTTTAATTAAACTTCTATTCTTTTTAAAATTATGCAAATAACCTAAAACTTTGAAAAACTTTCATTTTGCTCATTTTAAAAAAAATTCTAAAATAGCTTTTCATATTTAAGAATATTTACAATTAAGTTTAAAATTAATCCAAGCACTATTTCCTTCTTCCAAATTCACTCATAACCCAACTTTATGAAATTAATTTTATGCCTAAATAAATTTTTAGAATTCACCTAAAAATTCTAAATTATATAAAATTTTAATTTAACTAAATAACATCAAATTATTCGATTAAATTTTCTAAATACTGTAGATACTATAGTTATAAATTTTTAAAATTGTAAGTGTTACAATTCACCCCTCCTTACAAAAAATTTCGTCCTCGAAATTTGATAAGTTTCTTATTCATCATGTATAACTCAACTAGTACCCTTTGCATTTACCTAATATGACCATTTTATGAAATCACCACTTTGCAAGTAATTGAACTAACGTACTTGATGAAACACATTGTGATTACCACTACCAGTTGAAACGTATGGTAACTTAGTCAAATTAATACATAATTAATGAGCTTGTTCTTCTAATACGCATTCATTAATAGTAGTAACAAATATCATTCTTACTAAATCATACTTCCATTGAGCAATTCCAATAACCAATTCCAAAAAAATAGTATAATATTAAATCATATATCTTATTGACTTGTAGTTCAATAATTATATTTAAGCTTATAGTTTACATGATCTCGATTCTTAAACTTTACTATCATCATCCCTTATTCTATGATACAACTGAACTTATAAATAATTTCAACAAAACTTTATGTATTACAGATTAACTAAAGTCAATATAACATAAACATGTACATTGTATATATATATATATATATATATATCTAAGATCTAAATCTAAGATATCAGAGACATTGTTTTTATAATATAATCCAACTTTATTCTAATCGCCTTGATTCCTTAATATTCAACCATTGTCGTATCACAATGTCAAAACACATTTATTAACATAAATAGTAATATATATGACCTATGCAAAAAATTCTTATAGTTATAAATCACTATATACAATTAATGTCTAACACCTACATCAAGTATTATTATAAGTCATTATCTTAATCAATCTCTACTTATAAAATGCATAATTTTATACTTAAACTTTCATAATATCATAAGAAAAATTCTTTGTAGACACAAATATTAATTCTCAAATGGTGCGTTATAATATGATATTTTTAATATTCTTAAGATAAATTTCTAATCATCTCATTCATATCAATCAAGAATTGTATATTTTCAATTCAATCATAACCTATAATACTTATTGTAGAAAATTATTGTTTAATTTAGGAACATTAAATAATAACTTTTCTTAATTAATTTATTAAACCAAGTCATCCAAACTATTTGTTGATACTTTTGTTCTCCATCCACTCCATATTTTAAAATAACACATGTATAAAATATTAAACCTTAAAAATTAAATAATTAAATAACATACTTCTTATAATACCTCATAATTTCGCCTTATAGACCTTAAAATCTGTTACAAATTAATATATCTATGTACTACATATAAAATCATACAAAGTACTATCGATTTTAACTATCTTATCACTTGCTCTAAGTCTTTTCAAATTTAAGCTACGAATATATATATTCAATAATATCTTAATCATCAAACAAAATCAAATTTCAACCCCGCGAATACAATACCAACTTACATGTCCTTTTAACATCGTTAAAATAACTTCATTAATATAAAGAAATTCAATAAAATAAGATTCTAGTTATAATTAGTAACCAAATTCTTTTTTCTATTCACCTCGATTAATTCTTTTGCAAATTATTTTATCCATATAATCAATATTCCTTTAATTACAAACATCATTAATCATATCAAGTCTACTATCATAAATCGTTGCATATAAAATTCTATATCATTACACATACTAAAATATTCTCATTAATATACATTTGATACAAATAAATTCTCAATTGAAATCTCTTAAATAATTCACCAATTAATCTTTCTTCATAAATTGTCGTTGACATATATATATATATATATATTTCAACTATGAACTTTGTCTTCCAAGTATTATGTAAATAAATATATCTTATACTTATTAAATTTCCTAATTGTACTCCTTAATCATTGAAAATTTATTGAATAAAATAGATTACTATAAATCCTTAGCTTAGGAAACTATGTACTCATCTTTATGTATAACATGTCAGCAAATGTTTCAAATCTTTATAAATTTAACTCAATCTAAAACATCTATTTCACACCGTAGAGAAAATTATAAAATTTCTTAAATACCCTTGGCCTTCATTCAGAAATAAAATTTTATTACTTTTATGATCTTAAATTTCTTTTTCATAATACTTCTCCAATCTCCTTAGAAATCTTCTCATATAAGAACATAAAATGAAAATTTACATCAACCTCATATATTTTCAGTTTAGGCTCCATTCTCAATTAATGAATTATAATTCTCGATAATTAATTCTTACAAATCTCATAAAACAAAATTCTTATTTCTTATTGTTTCTTATAAAAATAAATAAAATTTAGACTTTATTCTTAATCATAAACTAAACTCATAAATAGTCTCAAATCAAAAGTCACTTATAATATAGTCTAAGATAATTTATTTCACTAAGATCATAAATTTCATTTCTAATACTAACATAGACTTAAAGTAATAATTTTAAATATTTCTTTAACATTTACAAGTCATAAATAATCACAAAAATATTAGAGAAATGAGAATTACATTTCATGACCCAATTAGAGTCTCAATATTTTACCTAGTCCTTTTTATACATTTTACTTGGATTCGTTTATTAATTCTATTTCCATTTGTATCTCCTAGTAGCTAAAGAAAATCATTTTATTTTAAGATCTCACTTCTCACCTAAGACATGCATCAATATTCTTTAAAAATAATTTTATTATGTTTCCCCCAAAAGGAACAAATCAAATAACAATTTCTTAGAGCACCACCATTCCGAGCAATATCCTCAATCAATTTTTTATGTGGTCTTATCAGTCTTACCATCTCATTTACGATAGAATGTTTATTATTTAATGTGGCTTGATTCACTCTCCGGTAATCACATAAGCTAAGAAACCATTTACACTCATTTTCCTAGTAACTTTGTGGCTTTAATCACATTGAATAACCCTTGACCTATCACAAATTGTTTCCTATCGAAACTAAATTCTGATTGGTCTAGAATATTAATCACTACTACTTTAGTAAAATAATTCACTACCGCATGATAGGCGGCCAACTAATCCGTTTCCAAGATAATATTAAAATCATGTATCTTCAATGGCAACAGATCAACTATAATATTCCTATTTTCAAAACTAATATTTCAATCTTTGTAAATATAATTTATAATTATATTTTACCTATAGGAGTAGCAACACACATAACATATTTTATTAGAAGAACAAACAAAAGTACAAGCCATAAATGAATATGTAACCCAAGAATCAAATTCTTTAACCTTTTGGTTAAAAGAATTGCTATACATGTTGCCAGTTCATTGGACGCCTATGCATCTTGCTTGGTTAGAGCATAAACTAATCTTTATACCTTCTGCCTTTTATTCTGACTTTCCCACGTGCTATCTTTACTATCCACTCTTCTAGTTTTTTTTACAATCACACCATACTAATCTATTTAATTATCATGTAATGAAAAATAACTATTTCAACAAACTTATTGTCCAATAGAATTATAAGTATACACGATGGAATATCCGTCTTAACTCTGCAATAGTCGTTCCGTCCTCCAAAATATATAATACTTCATAAACTTTTCTAACTTGATTCAAGCATTAACATCAATTTCAATAAAATAGCAATCAAATTACACTTGGACACAATAAAACTATATTTTTATTACTTTAATAATCTTGGGTTCCAAATTCTAAATTTATAACTCTAATTATTATTATTATTATTTACCATTTTGCCATTTTTAACTTTAACAATCTTGGGTCCGAAGAGTTCACTCATGTGATTAAGTTAAGGATCTAATCTTCTCGATCTTTCATTGCTATTTTCCTCACTTGAACTAGTCTTCTCGGAAAAGGTTTTCTTAATATCTTCACCCAACACCTATCCATGTTATAGGCGTTGCAATATCTAATCTTCCAATACAAACATCTCACTACTAATTTATTACAATTCATATTCTTTTTATACACCTGTATTCTTAGGAGGGCTTTCTTTTTCACTTCTTCGATCGCCCATAGACCCGATTCGATATGAGAATAACAAAGAATAATTCTTGCTACCTTCGCTCTCTTCCTAACTATGTATAAATTTAGCAAGTCTTTTATAATAGCTCCTCTAATCGTACCATTTTCACTTTTACTTATACTTGTTCATCGATCATACTTCGTCCTTACCATATTTGCGACCAAATTCAATTAAAAAAATTCCATGAAATTATTACAAATATATAAAAGTTAAAACTACACTAACTAAAATTTGCTTAGCATTTTTATTTATTTATTTATTTAACTAACCGAAAGTCTACAGAACCTTGACATGAACTTTGATTTGCAATGTATCAACACTTTTAAGCCTTGGTATTGACCCATTCATTAAAATTTTGGTTCTAAAAGTTTCTTTGACACCAAGCATCAATACATTTGCCTTCGTGTATCGATCTCTTCTCCTTAAGATATTAATTGGATGAGTTCATAAATAATTTCGAACTCTCTTACTTACAAGATATCGATAATTTCTTTACATGTATCGATACTTTCTTCACAAGTAACGATACTGTATTCAAATGTATTAATACTTTCTTCTCTATCCCTCGTTGTCATAATTATATTTTCTCATCAATTCTCTAAATTTCAAATCTTGATTTCCCAATTAATCTGAATGTCTATATACTCAAAATTTTCAATCATTCATAATATCTACGAACCTCAAATAATTATCTGATCACTTAGAGTCTACAAAACCTCAAACTTTGGCTCTGATACCACTCTTGTAATACCCCATTCTCATACTTATTCAATCAATTATTATTATATAATGCTACATCATTTCATACAAATAGTATTACTATTACATGATTCTTAAATTCTAAATTCCTTATACGAGCAAAAAGTTATCTATATAACTAGTTCTCAAACTTATAATTACTCTATTAGTTACACATATATCGAAATTTTATCTATACTTAACTAATCTTGCATAAGTCCTTAGTTACTTCTACGTACTATTCTCTGAAAAATAAAATTTTTACAATAAAGAGTGAGATATAATCTCAGTAAGTAAATTATGCAAGTTTTTCTAATGTTGATGTGATACCGAACATATTTCTTTTCAAAGCAATAATATTTGCACAAACAGATCAATTAATTGTTAAACTATTAATTAACACAAGAATTCATTCATATTTTAAACATTTTTAGAATGGCTCAATCAGTTAGAGTCACTTGCACCCACGGTGACCCGGATTCAGAACGTGATCACGTATTTCACTTAAAGCGGATAATCTTTCCATTTAGAACATAACAGAAACGTGCGTAGCACATTAAATAGAATTCTGAATAACTCACAAGTCTCGTATTTAACACGAGACCCAACCAAATCAAAATAAATATTAACTAACAACTAAAGCCATAAAATCATTTTCATTCATAAATATTCACACATCGACATCATTTTTAATAATCATTTCATGAATTTGATATTAGCATATAAAACATTCAAAATTCTCAATTTTCATATTATTTTCAAAAACAGTAAAATGCATGCACGATTTATTTACAACAATGGGAGGGTAATCACTCTCACTAACGATCCTCCCGACTAACTTGATTTTTCTCCCGAATTCTCATAGCTTAATACCATAAATTTATAAATCATATCTTCTACTATTTAATTAATCAATATAAATGTTTTAAATGCGATATTCGTGGATTTAGTGTCTAAAATTCCTTAGTTTTATCCATATCACTAAATTTAACTGACTAAGGTCATTTATCCGAATTTCAATAATGAATTTTCATGGCTAATTTATTCTAATTTTCATTTTTTACTATCTTAAATTTACACATTTTTGCCTAAACAAACAAATACGATTTTGATTTAAAAACTGTAATAAAATACTCTTTCTAGGGAGCATCCATCTTTAAAGACATAGGTATCTCTACCTCTAAGACATATATTAAGTTTTCAAACTCAAGAATTATTCTCTAGTTTCTCAACCAGTCCTTGAAATTTGGTCCTGTGAGGACATGATTGTCCATAATTCTAAGGAAGATGTTTTGCGACGATATTTTGAATATTCAGCTGAGAGAATTGAAAAGACACAAAAGGACAGCTTGTTAGTATATTAAACCACCAAGAATGAATTGAAGGACTCATACTCCCTAACATAGAACTTAAAAGTTTTGTTGAATTTTAGAAATTAATTGGGAATCGAATTCTTATCTAAATCAATTGACCTCATAAAATAGAAATCTTAGTTAATTAACTCCTATGAGTAAAGAACTCTTTCTTTTTTGTATCACATACATGACTTGATTCATTTTCATTGCCCTAGTTTCAAATACCTCATATAATAGAAATCTTGGTATCCTACGCTAATCATATCCAAACCACTGTGCTTTCCCAAATGGAATTTTTATCTCAACCTCACATAATAAAATCTTGATCAAAACTCAAATACTATTGAGAACCAGATAAGCACAATTTAATTGCACAAACCCTATACCTTTCACATAATATAAATTGTGAAGTAGAAGATTTATGCCAAAGAATTATTAGCTATCCCATAATGGGAGGCATGGATATGATAATTAGTATAGGGATATTAAAAATGCTCATTCACATCTCATGTACGCAGTCTCTTAACTTAGATAGTTTTCACAAAACTTATTTATTAGAGCAAAACACTTACACTGATAATCACTCATCTCATGAACGATCATCAACCTATATACATATACACACATATATCACACATACACGTGTACATATCTATTGTCTCAACATATCACTCTAATGGTATTATTCACCTTACTTATTGCACAAATAATGTTTGCTTGTGTAATATACATTACTTGTCACTCAAGTAAGCTATTATTATTCCGAGTGAGATTACTTGTCTCACAAGCAATCATTAGCCAGCATAAGTTAGGTTACTTGACGCACAAGTAATCTATTACTCGTTTGAGGTTACTTATCTTACAAGCAATCTTGTCACTCGCTTAGTTTTGATTATTTGTCTCACAATCAATAGCATTAATACTCAATTAGTCGCACTTGTCTTACACATGTGGATATTTATGATTCGATCTTGACAACTTGTTGAACGATTCATCGAATCGCATGTTTAGTTCGCATCACTATTTTGAATAGTGATGACATTGTTTATTTGGCTCGTTTTCCTCGATACTCGAGTAATTAAACTACTTCGCTCTGCCGAAATTACTTGTCGTACAAGCAATAACGTTACTAGTAAAATTGGTTTAACTCGTCAAATAAGTTAAACAATCATTTTAAGCTAACTAAAGTCAACCTAATCATTGCATTTTTCAACTTTGTTAAACAAAAGTAAAAAATGGTTAACTTTAAAAATTGCCATTATGACATCATTTTTGCATCACATGCATGACATCATATTATATGCATTTTCCATCATGTATACACATACATTGTCATATAACATACATATATACACAATCATCCTAATTAATCATAGTAATTAGTAAAGTTAATTCAATGATAATTTAACTAACATCAAATTTAACCTAATTAGCAATTCATCTCATGAATTAACTAATTAATCAAGCAACTAAGCATAATTAACAATTAATTATACTTTTTCCTAAGTTGCCGAATATTCTAAGCATACCCTAATGATTATATCATTCATTAATCATGTTAATATCATTAACAATTTATTATTAAACATATTGAACACTTAAGCATGCATTAATTTAACAAAAACATAACATTTATGCATTTGTTTAATTATGGCCAAATACACTAGGGTATATTTTTCATTCTTACAACAATTTCATCTTATAAAATCAATCATTCATGGAATCATCATCATCATATGAATAATCTAATCTCATTAGAACATAAAATGATGACTATTCATCATTTCCACCACCATTACTCATTCGGGAGCATAAAACCCTTATTCTCTATAACCAAACAAGCTTCAAATCATCAAATCCATGTCACCACAACATAGCCACACATAATTCCATAAATAATCATCATCTTAAACACATTTTAAGCATGATAATCAAATGAAAAAACAATTTTCCCAAATTAACCATTATGGACGAATTCATCACTCGTGTGTAATCCATGAATTCCAAGCATTAACCAAGCATAATCAAACAAATTAACAACCTAATCTAAGCTCTAATACCATTTTGAACGGTTGTTTAGGTGATTAGTTATATAATTAGGGTTTAAACTTTTTAAACATGCAATTAAGGTTCCATTAACACAAATTAATTAAAATTAATAAGTTAGGAGCAAACCTTTGGTTTGATGAAGATCAATTTAACCCAAAAAACTTGAAGTCTCCAAGAGAAATCCACCACTTGAATTTAAGTAAGCTTGGCTTTGTATCAAGAGAGAGAGAGAGAGAGAGAGCTTAAATTTTTCAATTTTTAACACTTAAAATAAAAAATTCACATTTCATTTAAAAATTGACCCCTTTATATACTATTGCAACATTTACTTAAATGTCTCCATGAATTATTTCAATGGCAAAACATGTCTTAAAGCTTGTCAAACAAGCTTTGTAATAGTAAAGTATAAAATGACAAATTTATCCACATTAAACACTTTAATGCTAAACTTGTCATAAAGCTACTTAAACAAGTTTTGACTAATTTTATTTAATTCCATTTATATTCTCTAATATTAATAGAATAATGTAATTTACATTAAATTACATTTGGGTTATTTTATTAAGCTCTTATGTACGTTAAACTATTTAATGTATAAACCGTTTATACTTTTCGATCAAATACTATCTCCAAGAGTGCTAACTCTCTTACAAATAATATTTAATATCTCTTATGGCAAATATAAGCTCAAACTATTGGTGTGACCTTTTGGGTTCACTGTAGTGTTAGCTGTAAGCTTACCCCAAATTCTTTCTCAAGGCATATCTATAGGCTTAACGACTATAGTTAACATCTAACAATATGCCATAATCCCCTAACCATAACAAAGGAAATCTTCATTAAACCGTTTATAACCAATTGTACGTACAGTGTGTGTAACATCCTATCATTTGTCAATCCCGACTAGGTTAGGGTTCACGGGAATGTCAAAACCTTAAATTCAGTATCTTCTCAGACTATAGGTCATTAAGCACCAAACTTGTCACCACAAAACTCTTTCATGTAACCGGTTTTGTACTCTGGCCAGATATATGGGTTTCAGGCATTTACTGATGTTCGATTAGGAATTCGAATTTGGATTGAGCTAACAAAAACTCAAAATCCTGTGCATCGAGTTAACGGATCTCATCTTGATAGTCACTTGCTTCGCAACATAAACAACACATGACTAAACTGGCTTATTATTCAAGATTTGATTAATTTCACACTTATACACCATCTGAACCATGTGCATCCATATCGGATGACGACTATAACATTTCAGGTCAAAGGACTACTTTGCACACTATTATAATCAAAAAACGAATCATTGACTGTACACATTTCATGTAATTCATCATTTCTTTAGCCACGTTCAAAAAATAATTATTTAACTTCTAATCTATACTAGTGTTTTAATGACATGACTCTCATTGTCACCTGCACTAACATCATCTCATGATATTCATCGGAGGCATTCAGTATGCATATTGTGCGATATCGATGTTCAGTCGATACCACTTACATAGGGAACAATTTAGATAATCAAATTATTGAGACGATTTATATGCATAATCCATTCATTAGTATGATTAGAAAGAGGAAGTAGCTTATACATATAAATAAGGAACACTTTCTTCATTAGTAAATACATACAGTACATATTACTGTGTAATTTAATACAAAATAACCTAAAACCAACAACAAGAATGGTTTCTAAGGCATACAACACCAACAAAATTGTACAATTGTCAAAGCAAAATACAATATTGTATGCGGAAACACTTACCAGTTTTTTAAGATACCCATCTAAATTTGCAGTAAGCAGCAGCTGATCATGGAAAAATAAGCTTGACCAAGACCCCGAAGCTAAATAAATATTTGAACATCTCAAACAATAAATCATTCTTCACAAAGAAATTGAAAAGTAGAAGGTACGGTCAAAGGTTATAGGTTTAGAATTTGGATTCTCTATCAATTTGAACATTTTGGTGTCGTTTTGACATTATTTTCATTCTTTTTTCAGACTTTATTAACATGAATTTTTTCGTGTTGGTCCAGAAAGTGCCAGATAATTAGATCATTCTATCTCGAAGGAAATCCAAATTTTCAAGGATTGTTCTCTTTTATTGAAATGTTTACTTAATATAGTTATACATGTGACATGAATCTCTAATCCAACCCCTTTCACCAAACTATAATCTTTTTACACAAACCAAACTGTGATACATGACTGATTACATGGCTTTGATCCTGGCATTTTAATGTATCAAACAAACTGCTCTCTTCAGCAGACAATTTACCAACTTTAATCCTCTCCCAATCATTGTAACAGGAAAGCTCCTAACAAGAATAGCTATAACTGCCAAGTCTTTGACAAGACATCTTAATCTACAGCTTAAGATTATTCTGAATTTTCAAATTATCATTAGTAATTACAAGTTGTCATGAGCAATTACTGATTGGATGTAATCTATTAACTTCAGGATTTATAATAATGAATGCCAATTGAGAAAGATCCATATATGTTATGAAATCTCCTCTCGAATAAAATGGAAACAACAGTTATACACTATTCTCCTTTAGAATCAATACAAATGCAATGCATTCAACTGGCAATCTCAATCTTACTACAACCAACATCTTTCTTTAATCCCTTATCTTTTATCACCTCTTTCAGTTGGTTAATCTCATCCCACATACTGAATTTAGCATATAAGTTGGATAACATAGCATAAATTCCAACATTATCAGGATCTAACTCGAGGGCCTTTTGAGCAGCCAATTTACCTAACTCAAACTTTCCACAATAATAGCAAGCATTAACTAAAAGCCCCCACGTAGTAACACTGCCAATACCATGCCTTTTTTGGGGCATCTCGTTAATCAGATTCCATGCCTTATCCAATTCACAAGCCCTACAAAGCAAATCAACTAAAAAACTATAGTGCTCAGGGGCTAGGTTGCAGCTTGTAGCCATGAACCATGGGTTCAAAATATTCAATTCCAAGTTTCACTTGGCCTGTGTAACCATAGGCTGAGATTACTATCACAAATGCCACCCCATCTGGTTTGGTTCCTTCTATCAGCATGGCTTCATATAATTCAATCACTTCTTTAAACTATCCATTTCTACCATATACGCCAAGCATTGAAGTCCATAGAACAACATCCTTATTTCTTTCTTCTTCTAGTTTATGCCCTGCCAGGTTGAATACTTGTAATGCCTTCCACACTAAACCATAGTTACCATATATTTCAATCAGCGAACTTTGCATAAACACATCATTTTCCAAATTGTATACGGATTGAATAGGCATGCACCTGCCTACCAAATTCCAAGGTAGATAGTCCTGCACGTGCACATAACATTGCGGATAATGTGAACTAATTGTAATCCAATCTTAATACAGGCATCAATCTAACAAATTCAAGTCCATTAGCCCACAACTTAGCCTCACAATAACCAGATAAAAGTGCATTTGCACACGCACTATTCTTCACTGGAATTTCATCGAACACCACTTTTGCATCTCTAATAAATGACAATTTTGCATAGAAATCAACCAAAGCACAACCCATAAAAACACTTGACAACCAAAATGATTTTGTGACATACACATGCACTTGCCTACCAAATATAATATCTTTTATGGAAGTCAAAGCTGTCAAAGAACTACACAATGCATAACTATCTAAAGATATGCCATGAACATGCATAAAAGAAAAGGTTTTTAAAGCACATAAAGCAAACCCATTTCGATAAAAATCAGATAATAAAGCATTAAAGGGAAATGGGTATTTGGGGTTTATAAATTTCAAGCAGTTTGTCAATGTTTTAAGGTTCTTTTTGTGAAGGCATGTGGTGTATGGTAACATGAGTGTAATTCGAGTAATGAGTGAAACAAAGAGGAAAACCTATTTTAAATAAATAGCACGGACTTCTCTCGAGTCTTGAGGGCTATTAGAGTTTAGAATTTTAGTTCGAGAGCAGTTTTGCAAAGCTAAGTGGGATTGGTTTTACATTAAGATAGAGTCGATAAAATTAGAGTCAACTGAAATTACAAGGACTGTACAGTACAGATACTCTTAACTGTTGGATTAATTTTCATCCAACAACTCTTATAAACTTTTCATAAAATATAAGCATCCCCCACTCTCTTTACATTTATTGCATCTGTAGCAATATTGTAACCCTTTCTGTAAGATTATTAGTTGTTGATATAATGTTAGTTTTTGTTTAGTGAAGGTGTGGTGCTTTGATTATTGTATTTTCTTTTTTTGTTCGAGAAATAAAATTATGATTCAATTAAATATCAAGAATAATAAAAATGAACTATTGAACATAGGAATAAATGTTATATGAATTTCTTTCATTTTGTAAGTCATTGCTAACATTTCTCACATGGGAAAATTTTAATCGTAAAATTCTTGTGAAAGGACGAAATAAATATTTACATTGAAATCCTAAAAAATTATGTTTGAATGATCAAGAACTATAGTCCTCTCTTATGGTCTAATCAAGCCAGAAGTGATATCAATGAAAGTATCTTCTCCACAAGGAATCGTCAAGCCGCCCATTGAATGGTTAAAACCAAATTCCTTTTCAACTTTACATAGAATATCTTGAAACAAAGGCTGGTTTAGATAGGATACAAGAACCAAAAAGCATTTATTTTGAGTCTCTTCAACATATACTACAAAGATGCCTTTTGGTACTTTTAAATAATGTTGAAGCTCATTTCTTTACAGTTTTAACAGACTAACGGAGAATTTGTTTAGCAGAATGAAAACCCATTTCTTTAATTGATGTGTATATGGCTTCGAAAATGAATAATTGAATTTGTAGAGGTGTTTGAAGGAAAGGCTATTGATTGGTAATGTTGAAACTTGAGTTGGTTTTGTGATCAATGTGTGATTGTATATATAGATGAACATGTAAATAGAAGATAAGCTAAAAATCTTTAGTGAATGATCAATAACTCTAATCACATGGTTTTGTTATTGTTGATGCAGCAAAAATTCTTCTATAGACTTACTATACCAGCACCAAACTTCTTATATTGCTTGAATGTCTCTCAACCTGAAACTACAATAAGAATAAAGGGGTGAAAAGGTAGTGGTCCGGTAAAAATCTTATGATGCTTAAGTTAGGGTTTTGCTTATTGATATTTGAGAGAAAAAACAATGAGACATGGATTAATTTTTAGAGACAAGCTATCGATATATTCTAAGGTTGTTTCATCATGTGTATCTGGTTGTTCTTGATCCCCTTTTTATTGGTGTTGTTTTATATTAAGTCTCCCAAATTTAGTAGGATTTCATGAAATATGAAAATAATGATCCCAGTCGTACTTGGATTTTGATAATCACAAAAATTTCATTTTATAAGCATTGGCTTTTCTGAATTCAAGAGATTTTGAGCCCTTTTTGCAAAGTATGTCTACCAGGCTATGGATCCTTATTAAGGAATAAGCCTTGCTTATATAGTACATCTACTAGGCAAAAGATCCTTCATAATTCAGAGAGAAATTGAAAAGAGAATGATTCCTTTACAGATACGCAACTGTTAAAAAGTTTTGGAAGTCCTTACTTAAGACTTCTTTATTCAACTGAAATGAACTCAGACTGTGTTACCCTGCCATGTTGTACCCGAGATCTTCACATGTGAGGGATGTCTCAGAATTGGTTCCCAAACTTGAGGCCTTTTTGACTCAGTCTATGAGGTATACCTGAGGTCCTTGTTATCCTTGGTCAGTATCCCATAAGCTTAGGCCAAACTTAAGTTTCACAAAACTTACTTGTGAGCCTATGACCTTTTGGACTTTACTTAGGCTTCATACTATTTCCTCAACAGTTCTCAAACTAATCAACATGAATTATAGCTATAACAACATCATGTTAGCTTGTTAACAATCAACAATGGCCTACAATTTCAAAGCCATGCCACCGAAAGACCACCTAAAGATTTGGCACAGGGCAATTGGATATTTGGTGTTGGGTATATATAACCTAGGGCGTAATTTAGGCCCAAAAAGAGGCCCCGATTATAATAAGGGAAGAAAAGCCTCGGAACCAGAAAAGGATACTCAAAAGCAATCAGGGCTAAGACCTTGCAAAGACTTGATGAGGCTCACAAGAGCTCCATTCCGAGATCTTTCTTCCATAAGCATTGGATTAGTGTAAAGACCTCAATCATCAGAGAAAATTGGTTAGTAGAAAAGGCCTTGGGTTGGTATTCTAAAAAACAACCCTAGGGTCTCAACACAGGGATTTTGACCTCAAATTTACAAAAGGTCTCGAATGGATACGAGAATTTGTCTTAACTAATTGAAGAAACTTCACATAGTGGTTTCTGAGACCTCATTACAATTACATATCTGTGGAGGATTCGTTTCCTTCCTGTATTTTTCCTAGATTATGATGCAATAAAGATCCTTACCAAGTAAAACTCTTTACATGTAAGAATCCTAAGCCCAGTAGATATATTCTATGCAAAAGGGCATGAGATCCCACAAAATCCAGAAAGTCAATACTTATGGAAACATGAACACATATAAAAGGAGACCGCAAATAACCAGGTAAAAATAATAAAGCTTTGACATTAGGAGTATAAACTATTTTCAACTCTAAAAAAACCCTAACTTAAGTATCGAAGGGTTTTCGTGGACAACCTCCACCCCTATAGGTTCTATTGTAGTCGTAGATTAAGTAATCAGCCAAGCAGATGAGAAGAAGATCATTGCTAGTGTACGGAGTCTACGAAAGGATTTTTACTACATCAACAATATAAATACAAAACTAGGTTATCATTTGATTATAGACATGCTCGAGACAACTTTTAAGAGCATGTTCAAAGAAGATGGATAGGAAACACCTCATAGCATAAGATAAAGTTTGGAGAAACATTTGTCTTTGATTGTATCTCATTTAATTTTCAAGACAAGTTGATCAAGATTTATGATTTGTATTTGGGCTATTTTTCATGCTGATACTGGAAACTACTGGCACAAACGACAGGAGAAGTATTCAATTTAATTGAAAGAAAAAGTAGAAAAACAATATCAAGCTATAAACACAGTAGATTTCAGATAATTGATGTTCTCATAAAAAAAAATCTACATGTATGGATTTATAAAATTTTCTCTCTACTGATTAGTTCTTCAACTGCATGTTATGATGATCCATTCAAGTTGGAAGTGAAATCAATGAAGATGTCTTCTCTGCAAGGATTGTTGAGAACACCCATTGGATTATTAGACCCAATTTCTTCCTTAGCTTTACTTAGTAATTCCTAAAATAAGGACTGATTCAAGAATGATATTGAAATGATGAATAATTTCTTTTGGCTTTTTCCAACATAAACGGCTAAATAGCCTTTTGGAACATCTACATAAGTTATAGTTGCTTGACTTGCAAATAATTTTAATTGTCTAAGAATCCGCTTAGCATGTATGATGCCAAGTACTTGAATAGCCATAACTATTTTAAACTTTCAAAATAAATAAAGGACAGAAGTGATTTGTGAGAAAGAAAGAGTTGCAAGTAGAGAATTTGAGGACTTGATTTTTTTTCTGGATACAATATATGTATTTATATATGGCCGGCAGGCTTTATGAAAAATCTTTGAAATTTGGAGTGAGTGGAGTAGAAATATTTTGGCAAGAGACATAAGCATAGGTTCACACGGTTCTGTCTACCAGTCATAGCTAAGAATTTGGAATTGATTGAGACTTTCTAACACATTATGCCCAACTATTTCTAGATAACAGCCTACAAGGGACCCAAATTTAAGTTGCCGATCATTTGAGTTTCGAGACACGCTTGAGGCATTCAATAAAGATTAGTAGGTATCCCTTTTTTCTTCCAAGTTTGGTGAGCCCTATCTTAATCACTCGATTGCTATTTCTATCACCATTCAACTGTAAGAAATTCAAAGCACAATCTCAGCATTCAATTTGCATTCTTGAATAATCTCATTTTTCAATTATTCAATCATTTCATTTTAAATGTCTAATGTTAGCTAGTGTTGGAGATATGCCATAAAACCAATTGTGTCATATGGTTCAGGGATATCATCCTTATGTATATATAATTTTGTAACTAATTGTAAACTTGTTTACTATTAATAAAATGATTTTTATATCATTTTGCATGTACTGTTGTTGATATATATTATATATATAAAATGCAGAATGAGATCCCGTGATGTATTATGATGTCAAGATTCTATCTGCAAAGAGTTGTAGATATGAGTACAAAGTCTTGATTTGAATACATCCAAATTAGTTCCTAGTTGATGTTATGTCATATGGGACTATGACATTGCATGACTAGTATGTTTAATGTTGCCAAGGATTAGTATTGGATGCAATAGTTGGGTAACGAGTCTTATGTCACAAGAGCATAAATATGGGTAATGTGTTGGAGAACGTGTTACTAGACGTGACCAATTGTTACAAATCACATAAGTGATTATTTACAGTTAGTGATGCGTCACATAGCCGTACTAGTGTACTACTAGTCCTTTAATCTGAGGTGTCACAGCTGCCCTTCGCACTGAGGCACATCGTTCCTTATATATACAATAAAAACATGGCTAGTTGGCTTGTTTTTACTGTATATATAAGGAGGTAGTATATGAATAGACCTAGTAAGAGGCCGCATTGGTGAGTGAAGCTGTAGTGGGGCTGGTATAAGGGAGTAAAGCCATGGTAAGCTCGCTGTGTGTTGGTGCGTAGATGCGCAGTTATATAAAGACCCTATGGAAAGTTCTGGCAGCTTGATAAGGACAGTCACTCAGCCACCAAATGACTACTTGGGGCGAATATCAGTGAGATAAACAATAGATTTATAAATTCATATTTTACCTAAATAAAATAATTTTGTAACACATGAGAAATGATTTGCTATTTTATAAGTTGCATTACATATGGTTTTATGTATGAAAGACTCATTGATTGTTTCGACATTACCTCAACCAAGGTAGTGGTCGAGAAAGTATGGCCAACTCGGTATGGTTGTTTCTAAAATGTATGTAGACCCTTAACTTGTTTAATGACTGATTGATTTAAACGAACACATATAAATATATATTTTAAGCATGATGTTAATGGAATCCCAATATTTGTATTTGAGAATGTGTGTGCATGTATGTATATATGTATGTACTTTATTTACTCACTAAGTATAGTTGTATACTCATTCCTCACAATTACAGATTTTAGGTTAGGCACCCTAATACTTGCTGGACTAGTAATAATGGTAGAGAACCTATTACACCTTGGGTAGGTTTCTTTCTTGACTCACATATATAGTTTGTCCTACTGGATAAATGTAATTGTATTTTTGTAATACATTTTAAAACTAAATGTTTATGTAATGATTATGGTTTTGTTCAACTCGACTTGAAAATGATATTTATATTGATATTTTTATTATTTGATTTTGTTGAGGACGAATTGATCATGGAGATCAATTCGTTGATGATGATCCCATGGATGTGAATCTCTGTTTACAAATTGTTTTTAGATTTTGGTAAATTGACAAGAAAGCTTTACAGGCTCTCTTGATACATTCTAGATATAGAGGATGTATCATGAGGATCTGCGGCAATTGTCACGAGTGAACCCCAGATTTGAGGCATGACAATATATATATATATATATATATGATGTAGTGAAATTTTTTGTATATAGATGTAGTTTTAGAGAATGTGTAAGCCTTACATATTCGTGAAAAATACTAATAAAAAATATGTATCGCGAGTTTGTGATGGTTGTTACCTATAAGAATAATATAAAACACTTTAGGATATTGAAATCTCGCATCAATTATAGAAAAATAATTATTTTATTTTGCGATGTAGAATAGTTGTCGAATAGTGCTGCAAATAAAATGTGATATCCAATTAGGTGGTTAAGACTAGGGCATTTCAATAATTTTAATGAGATTAAATATAAGTGTTATTCTCTTAACTTTTTTTATCACAACGAGACATTCAACAAATTAATTTATTAATGTTTCATTTAGTATTAAAGTGTGGTGATTTGAAAAATATAACTATTGTGCAATGAAAGTATTAAATATTAAATGTTAAGAAAAAATAAGTTAGTTTTATTAAAAATTTGTGATACTAAACAATTTTTTTTTAGTTTTAATTTAAAAAATGCAGCAAAAAAACCACTATCTAGAACAAATTCTAAATCATATAAGAATTAATCACATGATGGAATCAACATATATAGATTGATCAACTTATAAATATTCAGTTTGTAAATACAAATGATATGCTTTATAAAATAGACAAGTAACATTTTAATTCTAATTTTTTATTATAAAATGAAAAATAATATTTTGATATTTTTATTATTATGAAGGAATAACTTTTTTCTTTCTCCCAATCTCTCTTTAAAAATTAAATAATAGTTGTGGGTGTTATTAGGTCAACTTATAATTGTTTTCTTACAATCATTCAAAATTGTGAAAGATAATATATTGCAAATTACATGGTTCCCATCATATATATAAATTATAATAAATAGGTAGAAATTCAGAAGAAGCACACATATACATATTCCATTATTCCCATCATATATATAAAAAAAATTGTTTGAATATAAGATGGACCACACCATATATTTACGTATAAAGCAAATGTGTAGAGAGAGAGAGAGACATTAATGCTAATTAATTGTTACTTAGTGGTTGTTATGGAGGGTCAGGATGATCCTTTCGGTTTAATTATTTATTAGCTAGCTAGCTAGCCTACTCATGTAGTTTGAATTTAGAGATTAAAATGTTGTCAACATCAAGCTTCAGGAAAACTAAGCTTTCTAGCAGTGAAAAACTTTTCCCACTAGTATGCTCTATATTTAGCTTGGCTTTTTCCATTTACCATCTCATCTAGTGGCTGCACCATGGTGTAATGTGGTGGCTAAAAGAAGAATGGAAATGAAACTCTTTCCTTTACAAAGTTTTGCGTAACCTTATGTTCAACACTCTCATAAGCGTCATTGGTTGAAACCTACACACTCTTATGTTAATTGTCTTTTTAATTAGTTAAGTCATATATTTAAAAATTGTTGCATATAAGTATGTTGGGGGCTTAACTTTGAAATTGTTTCATATAAGTTGGCATTTTCAAAGTTGGTGGCTTAACTTTGAAATTGTTTCATATAAGTTGGCATTTTCAAAGTTGGTGGCTTCAAAGTTCGACAATCAACTCATGAAAGAAGAACATCATCTTAGTAATCAGAATACATTATAGAGGGCAATGTTGCATACAGCCTTTTAATAGAAGATGGGGAGCCATCAACTTTCCAAGAGGCAATGAGTAGTTCAGATGCACATTTGCAGATAGCAACAATGCAAGAAGAAATTGAAGCTCTTCATAAGAATAAGATTTGAGATTTTGTGCTACTACCGCATGGAAGAAAGGCCATTAGAAACAAATAGGTCTACAAGATTAAGCAGAATAGCGATGATCAGATAGAGCGGTATGGTATAAGAATGGTGGTTAAGGGTATGCTCAGAAAAAAGACATTAATTTTATTGAGATATTTTCACATGTTATACGACTTATTACAGTCAAAGTAGTCTTAACTATGTGTGTTAAGTTTGACTTACATTTAGACTAGCTAGATGTAAAAACTGTATTTCTTCATGGAGAAATTGAAAAAGAAATTTATATGCTCCAGCCAAAGGGTTTTAAAGAAAAAGATAAAGAAAACTTGGTTTGCAGGTTAACCAAATCTCTATATGGTCTCAAACAGAAGTGGAGGTGTTGGTACAAGAAATTTGATTCCTTTATTATTAACCTTCGATAGAACAAACTGAATTTCAACTATTGTGCTTTTTTCAAGAGGCTTGGTGATAATAATTTCATTATTTTACTATTGTATATGAACAACACGTTGGTAGAATTATATGTAATGAATTCTTATAAATTAGAAAACTTTTACCCATGCTTTACTAAATCATTTTTTTATGCAAAATTTGCATTTTATAAAATATGTCCATCTCACAGATGTTGGCCTCGAGTTGTCACTTGATAACACAAGTGGCTGCCCTCGTAATACTCGTCAAATCCAAGATATTCCTATCAAGTCACATCCGTACACGACACACAGTGGGCTTGCCATGGACATTTTCCTTAATACCAGTCTCACTACGGCTCTACTCACCTATACGGCCTCTTAATAAGTCTGTCCATAGGCTACCTTCCCATAGCTACAGTAAATAAACAAGCCCACAGGCCATATATCAATATCCGGCCTACCGACCTCATCATATATTTACATATATGTATAACACACATATATTTATATATTCATGTATGCATAAATTTACTCACTACAATGAGAGAGTAACTATTCCCTCTAAGGGTCCTTGCACCCACTCGGTTCTTCTCTCGGGTTCTCAAAACTTAATACTATACATACATATAATTATGACTTCCATAATTCAAATGATTACACATAAATGTATTAAATGCTATGCTCGCGAAAATCAATGAAAAACTCACATGAACAGTAAACCCTTAGTTTCTAATATGTTCAAAATCTTAAAATCAATGTTATAATAGGTTAATAAACTTACCGGTAACACGTAAAAGTCCTTAGAAACCTTAAATCGACATTTAAACTAAAAACCCCCAGTTTCTCTTAGAAACCCAAAATCCTTCATTGCTCCTTCTTGCCTTTTCTAGCCTGAAATGGTATCAAATTGTAAAGAGAAAGATGGGTAATCAGTTGGCAACAAAATTTTGAAAGAAAACGTAGAAGATTTGAAAAGATCCTGAGAGATAAAGAGAGATAGAGAGAGAAACATTTTCTAGAGAAAAAGGGAGAGAAATACAAATGTAGAAACATTGGGAGTTGAATCCCCATGGGTATATATAGAAATGGGCAAAAAGACAAAATTACCCTTAAAAAGTTTTTCAATACTATCCGACGAATCTTTACTCAAATTTGCCTAATGTATCAATACCTTTTTACTTGGGTATCGATACATTCATTAAAATTCAATTCTGAAAATTTCTTCAATACCAAGTATCAATATATTTGCCTTCATGTATCGATCTATTTGCAATGTATTGATATTTTTGATGAAGGTATCGATCTAATTTAATTTGTAATTATTTTCGAACTCTCTGACTTGCAATGTAGCAGGATTGCCGTATGCGTAAGTGAAGGGCAACATTACAAAAATTTATTTTATGTTAAACCAAATTACTCAATACACTCAATCTTATAGCATGAATTGACTTAAAGCTCAACTAAATTTTGATAATGTGTTAACTAACCATGAACCATGCATGTGTGAAAATAAATGTCATACAATGTTCAAAGAATAAAGTTTACATCTTGAGCAAGGATGGTAAGGGCGTTGACGTCCTTGTAAAAACTGACGTCAAGAGCTAGGTGAGGGGGTGGACAAGATGGATAGTAATTAAGACGAACGAAGCTGGTTTGCTCTGTAAAGAAGCTCTCGAACCTCTTTGTTGGGAGTCTCACGCTTAAGGCAATAAATTCTATTAATTTGTAACAAAGCTTCCAAGTAGTGTGACACTTAAGTCCTATAACCCATTACTAATATTTGAGTGGTATTATATAACACGGGCTAGCTACCTTGTTTATTTTGGGTTCTTGATCAAAATGATTCAATATTGAAGCCCATTTCAAATTTTAGTCCAATCCCAAAAATCTTCATAATTTTAATCAAACAAATCATTTTTGAATGAAAATGCCTCCGACCCTTTGTCGTCTCAACGAAAATGCCTTGACCCTTAGTTTCCTGACCCTTTGTTTTCCCTATTTTAAGCTAGCAAACAAATCATTTTATTATTATTTTTCTCTATTTTTATCTACAACCCTAGTGGTATATATGTCACTAATAAGCTCTGAAACTTCAAAAAACGAAAGAAAGCCACATTAAAGGAATATGTTGCTTATATTGAGAACAATATCGAAAGACAAAAACAAAAGTGCAAGAGAGTGTTTAATTAATTTCTGTTTCATTTATTTGCTATATTATCAAATTATATATATCTTTTAGTAGTTTTGTGAGCATTTTAGCACTTGATAGAATTTTTATAGTTGTTATTCAAGTTCCAATGGTATATAAATAAAATATAATTTTTAGTTTTTGTCCTAGTTGGTTGACTTGTTATGTTTAGAAATTTAAATTTGTATTTAATACTATTGTACTTTTATTCCATTTTGAAAATATATTCATTATTTTTTATTTAACATCTGATATTTATCACTACTACTTGACATGCAGTAATTATATTTCACAATAATAATTTAATTAAAAAATCACAATATCTTCGTTCTAAATAGACCATAAGCATTCATAAATTGTCAACACAATCATAAAATATTATAAAAGATAATATATTGCAAATTCCGTTGATCCCGCGTCATATAATACATTGGCAGAATTCATATGAAGCACACGCCATAACCCATTATTCCCATCATATATACATATAATATAGAATACATTGGTTCAATTCAGATGAATTACACCATATATATGTAACATAACTGTTGTTGTTGGATAGTGCCCCTTCTAGCTTACTCTTGTACTTTGAACTGAGTGAGTTGAATGCTCTCCACATCACGCTTCATGAAATTACTGAGCCTTCTAGAAGCGAAAAACTTTCCCCAATTGTATGCTCTGTATTTAGCAGGGTTTTGGTCATTTACCATCTCATCCAATGGCTGCAACATGGTGGAATGTGCTGGGTAGAAACCGAATGTAGTTGAAAATCTTTCCTTTCCAGAATTCAGTATAACTCTGTGCTCCATACTCTCGTACGTATCATTGGTCCAAACCTACACGCTCATATATTAATTGTCCATTTAATTAATTAAATTTTAAATTTTAATTAGCTAAAAATTTAAAATATGTATATTACCTGCATGATTTCGCCAATATTTATGATATAAGAATCCGGGGTGGATTTGACAAGAACCCACTCTCCGTCTGGTTTTCTCTTGACTTCGAGTCCTCCGACACCATCTTCAGCAACGATGCCAATGCTACAGGAGTCCTTGTGAAGACCGACGCCGAGAGCTAGGTGAGGGACTGGGCACGGTGGATAGTGATTAAGACGAACTTTGCTGGTTTTCTCTGTGAAGAAGCTCTCGAACCTGTTTGCTGGGAGTCCCAAGCCCAAGGCAATAAGTTCCATTAATTTGTAAGCAAGCTTGTCCAACTCTTTACCATATTCTTCACATGCCTCCCTGAATTGTTAAGAAAGAGCAAGCCCATTTATTAGCTCACATAAACCAAAGTCAAAACCAAAATATTTCTATTAAAAACGAAAAAGAAAAAAGTAAAAAAGAGTCATCTATCAATATACTACTCTTAAGCTTACACAAGCATATATATTAGAAAGACTAAAAAGCTCTGTATACAAGATGCTTTAAATAGAATATTTTTAAAAAGGAGTGATTATCAAATTAGTTTATCAAAAAGAATTACCTAAATTCAGGAGGATAAGCAGGCCACTGACTATACAACTCAGCTATTTCCTTGTCATCGGGCGCAGGCGAAAGAGGAATACGCATAGGATTATCCACAACAAAATCAAACACTTCCTTCCAATCTCTAACATTTTTTGTATACTCACCATCGTAATACCCCAGTATCATCTTCTTGTCCCTACTCACCTTCCTCTTTTCCTCCAATGGCATCGCGAAGAATTTTCTCGACGCATTCAGTACTTTCTGGCGTGTTTCCAGTGGCACGCCATGGTTGGTCACCACAAAGAAACCCCAGTTTTTGCATGCATTTCGTATCTCTGAAACAAGGTTGTCGATATTGGTACTGCTAGGGTTTGTTAAGACAGAGAGATCGATTATTGGAATGCCTTCTGCTACGGCGACTGAGAGTTTAGGCCTGTGTTCTACTGCTTGAACGAAAGCTTCATCAACTTCTCCCATATTTGTGATCTGAGATTATCAATATTAGATTTTAGATGGTAGTGAAGAGTGATGATATGATACTAATTGTACAATTATTTATAGTGGAAGAAATAAGATTGATCAATTTCTGGTATGGCTCCCCCACCGTCTGAAAGGTTAATTTGTCTGTTCTAAAAACTTTAGGGATGTCGGATCGCATGTGATTACAATGGGTATCAGCCAAAACTGCAGTGAATAAAAGGAAGATTCTTTCATCAAGAGATAAGATTGGTTAGGTGGACATTACTTGGAATTTTGTATTTCAGCCCATGGATGAATTATGTAGGATATTTATTTTATAGTAGAAGGTAATTTGCGTGACGTTTGTACTTTGATAATTAATTTTGTCCGAAACGACGACACCTTGTTATCCTTCTAATTCAATTTGGACAAATACAACAAGACAAAGTGTAGTTGATATGCCAGCTTCTTAATTATGTAATTACAATCGGCATCAGCCAAAAGAGGTGTTTATAAAAGAAATAATTATCATTAAACGGGTTTTAATTAATAATTAAAAAATAATAATTTATACATAGAGAGATGGAGATATTGGTTATGTGGATATTTTGTTAGAATTTAATTGCAATTTGGTTATTCATCAAATAATATTATAAATTTCTTCTAGTCATTATCAAAGTAATCATTCATGACAATAGAAAAATACATGAGATTTCAAATAACTTGTATCAAAGGTGTATATATATATCATCTACGTTCTTTTATTATAAACTCATCAATGTGAATTATTACATTAAAGATAATGCTTGTTACGGGTAACTTCTATTTAATTAACACAAATTTTTAATGAAGATTATTCATTTTTTTGTTAATATTTTTATTTTATAATTTTGATCTCATAGTAGTTGAGACTATAACGCCACACCACCTCGTTCCCGAAATCAGTCCAAATTTATATTTGGTATTATTGTATTTCTACTTCATTTTAAAAGCACATGAATTACACTTACTGAATAACTATCCCATGTGAGATTTAACACTTTAAAATATTGCTCGTATACTCACAACACTAAATACCCCAGAAGCATTCATAATTTGTCCATACGTCATATAATATTATGAAAGATAAGATACTTTAAATTCCTTTATTATATCGACAGATTCAAATGAAGCACACCATACCATTATTCCCATCGCATAATATAGTGGTAAAATTCAAATGAACCACACCATATATGTAATATTCACTCTCCAAATTTGATTAAGAGAGTATAAATATTATTTAATGAGTAAGAAAACTTTTAAGCTTAAAAAAATGATAAGGATTGGATTTATTTTGTTTTTATTAAAGGATATATATATATATATATATTTTAAAACTAAATATTTTGTATCATCTTTGAACTAGTGTTTTTTTTTTTTTTTTTTTTGCAACAACTTTTAGATTTTACACCCAAGTATAGGTTGTCTCAAGTAATAAAAGTTCGGGAGTCTGAGTGTCGATTCATAGGGAATTAGTTGCACAAGTCTACTATAAGTCTAATTATCCAAGTGTTATGAGAATTGTGTTGATAAATTGATTTTTATGCGAGATTTCAATATAATTAAATATTAGGGCATTGAGATCCACTTTAAAGAAATTTGTAGAAATCATTTTTTATCCTTTATAGTAACTCAATTAAGAATCAACTAAAGAGTGATCTTAATTGGGAGATGAAACATTTAAGCATATTAAAATACCTCTTTGAGAAAAATGTAAGAACACAAAAGATTAACCTTTAAAATAATTTGTGAAAAACTATAACTTACTTCGCTCTTGAGATGTAGAAAGTAACAAGCATTCAATGTAACATTTGTTGACAATAAATCAAACTGACAAACCAAAACACTTGCCCTTGAAATGTAAAAAATAACTATCATTTAATGTACCATTTGTTGATAATGAATCAAGTTCAATAACAAATCAAAATACTTTTTAAGAAATAGAACTCACTTAATTGAAAGATTTTACATTGAAAAATAAGGATAAATGAAAACTACAAACTTAACAAAGTTTCACCCTATCCCTGCTTACAAAATTAGAAATACAATGAAATAAAAAGATGGGATCAAGAAATGAAGATGTTAAGAGATTAAGAGATGTTAGCTCTTTAATACAAGCATCTATTTATAGGAAAACACAAGTAACGAATGTCAAAGAAGGTGGCAAGGTTAGGTAAATGTTGGAAGACTTTCTTTCACATATTTCTGATTTTGTTAGCAAATTAGTCAGTGATATATTTAAAATACAACTCTAACCAAAACACCAAAGTTTTAGTTGTTTGTCTTAACTTTCTAGAATGTCTTCATTCACCATATTTGGATTTGTATTTTGGAAAATACGGTCCAAATACGGAGATATGTCAGGCTGGGCTGTGGCTGCATTTTAGTTCAGTTGAAGCCCATTTTTTGACCACCTAAACGCTTGAACTGGGCTGACATTTGGCTTATAATATTGTGAAATGATAAGTTCATGATTCATCAACCTAAGAATTACATCAATTGGATCTCTAGGTTGAGAGATATGCTCATTATATTATGAAGGTGTTGATTAGATGAAAAATAAACATTCAGGGTTCATGGCCTTTAATTATGAATTTAATCAAGTTTTTATGAAATTAATCAAAATTACATAAAATTAAGCTAACAATTAACTTAGGGATGAAGAGAGAAACCTTGAAATCACAAGATCTCTAAGAAATCAAACCTCTTATGCCTCTTTGCCTTGGCCAAATGCTAGAGAGAGAAATAAGAGCTTATCTTTTTATTTTTGATCAAAAATAAAAAATCTTATTAAAATTGAAAATGGCCATTCATATATATATTTTTCTCATTTACCAAATTGCCATTGGTCTTTTAATTAAAGACAAATAAGTCCTAAAGCTTGTCCAACAAGCTTTTCAATAGTAAATGTAAAATATCACTTACGCCTTTATATTTTGATAAATTATAAATTGACCCCAAATTCGATCAAACTTATTTTGACCAAATTTATTTTAATTCTATTTATAATTATAAATATTGTAACTTACTTTAAGTTACATTCTGGTCATTAAACATAGCTCTCAAATTGTTAAACTATTTAACGCGTAAACTGTTTACTGTTTTCGACCTAATATTATCTCCAAGAGTGCTAGCTCTCTTGCGGATAATATTTGATCTCTCTCATAGCAAGGAATAACATAAGTTATTGGTTGTGACCTCTTGGGTTCATTGTGGAGTTAGCCGTGAGCCGAAATCGATCTCATCGAACTCGTTTTGAACTATTCGGATACTCAACAACTATGGTTAACGTCTAGCAACATACCATAGTCCCTAAACCACAATAAAGTGAATCTTCATCGAACCTTTTATGTTTAATTATACATTCTATGTGAATAATCTCTTTTCGTTCGTCTAATCCCAACTAAATTAGGGCTCACATATGTCAAAACCCTAAATTTAGTCATATGCGGAAAATCAGTCAATTCATGCTGAACTTGTCACTACGAACTCTTCGTATGAAACTAATGTTTTGGCCAAAGACTTTGTTTTCAGTTGTTTACCAATATCTAACTGGAAACTCGAATTTGGACCGATTCAATAGAACCTTGAAATCCACTGTATCGAGTCAACGGATTCCATCTGACAATCATTTGCATCCCGATATAAACAACACATGACCAAACTGGCTTATGTGTACAAGACATGATTAGTCTCGCATTTATACACTATATGAATCATGTGCATCTATATCGATCAACAGCTATGATGTCTCAAGTCTAAGCAGTAGTTAACACACTAATATAATTATATGATGAATCATTGACAACATGCTTCCGTGTGATTCATCATAACTTTGGTCACGTTTGAAAAACAGTTCATTAACTGTTAATCCACACTAATGTCCTAATGACATGACTATCATGTCATCTGCACTAATATCATCTCATGATATTTACCAGAGATATTCAATGTACCTATTGTGCGATATCGATGCCCATTCGATATTGCATATGTAGGGAACCATTTAAATAATCTAATTATCTTGGACAATTCATATGCATATTCTATCATTAGTATGTATAGATAGAAGAAGCAGCATACACACATAAATTGAAACAATTTCTTTTATTAATAAATATGTACAATACATATTACAATAATAATTCAATACAATATACCCAAAACCGACAACACGAATGGTTTTAGGGCATACAACACCAACATACTAAACCTGCACAATAACAATCATTTGTCATGAATTAGAAAAACTCTTGTTTTGAATCTTTAGATGCTTATTTTAGGGGCGTGAATGACATTCTTAAGTATAAAATAATAATATAAACTCTCAATAAATGTACACTTTTATTATTCATCATTTTTCTTAAACAAAATATAAACCTTATTTTTCTTACCTCTTTGTCTTCCACTTTCCTTTCAAAACAAACATGATAATTGTTCTGTGAAACCCTGTTATTCGAACATAGGGGTAAAATAGTCATTTAATGATATTTATTATCACATGTATATGATTCAAGGTTTAACTGACACATTTTCGAGATTTAGGAGAACTTAAGTTGGCTTAATGAAATAATTAATATGAACTTAATTGTATTTTTTTTTTTGAAAACTGAGAAGGGCACCAAATTGCAAAGTTTTAGGGACTAAATTGTATAATTTTCAGACAATAAAAATTGAGTTATTGTAACAGAGGTACTAAGCAAAAGCTGTGTTTAGACATTTTAGGGTCATAGTTGGAAATATTTCCTTGAAGGCAGATAATATTATTCTAAGAATTTGGGAATTTGATGCTATAATAAGAATGAAATTGTTATTGTAAAAGTTGGGTTATGGTGGACATGTTATTTCGGAGGAATCAACTAAAGTATACTTCAACTATAAATGAGTTCCAAATGTATTTCTAAATGAATTACTTGAAATACCTCTGGAATGAGATTTCAAATTTTGATATAGACTTTATGCCTGAAAATAACCCAATTTATATGACTCCATATTTTATCACACCAGTAGAACTCAAGGTTTAGTTGTAAGAATTGATTTATTAGGGTTTCATTAGACCCAATATTTTATCTTGGAGCACACCTATTTGTTTGTAAAGAATAAAGACGGTACCTTGAGGTTATGTGTTGATTTTCATCAATGGAACAAGGTGACCATCAGGAATGAGTACTCGATGCCCTATATAGATTATCTCTTTAATTAGTTGCAAGTAGCGACTATAATTTCTAAGATCGACTTGAGATAAGGGTATGGTTAGTTAAGGATTTGGGAGAACAATGGTTATAAGACTACCATCAGAACGAGAAACAGACCTTATAAGTTTTTTGAGTTAACAAGTTTATTAATCAAAAGTATTTGTTTAGTAAAAAATTGAGAAACATATGTGTTTTTCGGGTGATATTTTATAAGATATAAATTATAAGTAAAAATCAAATCTCACTGTTATGATTTAAAGCAATGTTACTGTGTGAGATTTAGTATATACTTTTATAATGTGATAATTAGAAGAGTAAAGAATTGAAGTTTTTGTTGATATCATTTTTATGTACATCATGATAATTACTCATGAGTTAGGTTATAAAATGATGTTACTAAACTCTTTTATTGATGCAATCTTGAAATATTATGGAACTTTATTGAAGACTATTTAATTGATTTTATATAGTGTATTGATATTAGTCGACATGATTTTAATGATCTGATGATTTTCTTTTTCAAGTTAATTATGGTGACTTGAATTAATTTTATTGATATATGTATGTGGATTCAGAGAGATCTATGAGGTTGTTTTCAAGAATATGAGTTGGGGAATATATTAGAATGTTGAAAATTTTTGAAGTGTTTTATGTTAAATTACAGGTTGGTTTTATCCAAATTATAGGAGAGACTCTGCCAAATTTTTTTAATAAGATGGTAATAAATTGTGCATTTGATTCATATCATAGGTATACTAGTATTGTCTTAAGAATAATTATAGAGACTCGTTGCAGGGACCGATATAATTCCTATATTTTTAGTTACATAAAGCTTTTATATTGGTTACAGTACGATTAATACTTGTGTCGGAGATTATTGAAGGTATTTATAAGGATTTTTAAGTTGATAATATATATATTCATAGTTAAAATGGTGATGCAATTTGATAGTCAATCTTTGTATCAAGTTTGAGAAATATTTAAGGAGTTGCTGAGGAAGTGTCCACATCATGGTCTTCTTGATTGACTGCTTATAGAAACTATCTATAATAGATTTGTTGGAGATATGCCCTAGAACCAATCGTGTCATACGGTCTAGGGATATCATCATAATGTATATATAAATTTTGTATATTATTGTAAATTTGTTTATGATAAATAAAATGGCATCCATATCATTTTGCATATACAGTTGCGTGTATATATAT
>JAXCLQ010000010.1:5545559-5558724 GCA_035584115.1 Cedrela odorata | reverse complement strand
TTATTTATTTTATTTTTTTTAAATAATTGAAAAGGCAACAAAAGATTGGAAGATTGGTGAACCAATACTTGCACTAATATCTTTTTTTTTTCTCGTTAGGAAAATTCATTTCTTTTACTCAAGGAAAAGAAATAGGAGCGAAAATTTGTACAGGGTACAATTAACAGTTTACTCTATAAAATTGTATTCGCTGACCATTTCAGTGTCCTCTCTCATGGCCTATTTAAGTTGAGAAATGAGATCCATGAAGATGTCTTCTCTGCAGGGAATTGTGAGACCGCCCATTGGATGGTCGAATCCAAATTCTTCTTCGGATTGATTAAGCAATTCTTGAAATGAAGAGTGGTTCAAGTATGATTCTGGAATCACAAATCTCTTTCTTTGGTTTTCTCCAACATTAACCGTAAGGTAGCCTTTAGGGACATCTGTGGCCATTGAAGACTGTCGAAGAATTTTCTTAGCTTGAACAATACCAGGCAGACGGAAACCCATGATTTTGTATAGATAAAACTAGAAAGATCTTGAAGGAGTTAAAATTCAAGGAAAGTTTTACTATTTAAGATTGTGTAGTTGAAACGTGTGCTAACTTGTGAACCCAATATGTGTATATATAGATTGGAGGTCTACAAGAAATCTTGTATCATTTGAGTGGTGAAGAGGTCTTCTTGAAGGAGAGACATTTGCTTATGAGGGATCACATGGTTTTGTATCCCAACTCATCATCAAATTGAAAACATGTAACCCTACCTCAGTGGGAAATCAAATTACAAAGAGGCCACATCCAAATCATGAAGATTCTTGGATATCTTAGCACCTTTTCACTTTATGCAAAGTGCTAGCTAGCAAATTGATTGTATTAAGACATACTTGAGACATTGAATCACTCCTTCACAGTGTTTAGATAAAATGCTACTTGAGCACTTGTAGCTGATACTATGCACAATTAAAACAAATCAGAACATACAATTTTAAGCAAATTGTAGATAGGAACTAAGCAGAATGAATTTCAAATTAAAAAAATTAGATAAAGTTAAATAAGAAACTTCACAAGCATCTGGATTACGTAAAGCTGGAAAAGCACAAACTTAAAGCCGCACAATATTAAAATGTAATACCTTTCACCGTTAATACAACAATGCATCAGCTAGACAAGCAACAATAAGGTTCACTTGAAGTATGCACTACTTTAACAGTCCCCATCTCCATCCACATAATGCAAGTATGTCCGTAATTATGTACATATGAATAAAACGCATAGATTTAGAGTCAAAAAATGTCCTACATCTCATCCAATCTCTACAACTCTCTCAGAGCCATCAGCATGCCATCATATCATATATGGATATGTGGCAGCAAGAGACAATTATCACCTGCATATGTCTAACTTGAGAAATTTAACTAGCATCTTCGGGGCCCAGTTGTATAAAAATGGATGAATTATTCAGAGTAGCAGTGATGGGATTAACTGGTTGAATTATACAAGCTGAACGGGCTTGAGAAAGAAGAAGCATCCGAATAATAATCTGTAATGGACCCTCTATTCATGATTTGTTAGGGTCAAAGATTTGGTTTTTTTTTTTTTTTTAGAATAGAATGACAAAATATTTTAAAATTTTCACCATCATAATCTTACGATTAGGCAGTAAAAATTTAGTTAAGAAATTAAACCTTTGCTAGAGTCTTAGGTAATTGCTCTAAAATGAAGCAACAATATATAGAAACAGAACAAATTTGAGAAGAAAGAAGCGGTTAATGTATTCATTATGACAGGTCAAATTCAAATAATCCATACAAAAACGATAAAAGTTAACATCGATTGTAGCAATCACTATGCCAACTTTTCTATTCAAATTCAGTATTTGAGTCAACAGTGCACTACAACGGTTAAAGTTGTCATCTGGGTTGGGCTTTTCTAAATCTTTCACTTCATTTTTCCTGAGGTCTACTAACAGCCAGTGAGATAAATGAATACTTCTTCACTGCATGGGATTGTGAGACCACCCATAGGATGATCAAACCCAAACTCTTCTTCAACCTGACTAAGCAACTTCTGGAATGAAGGGTGCTTCAAGTATGAAATTGGAACCACAAATCTCTTCTTTTCACTTTCTCCGACGTAGACAGCAAAGTGTCCTTTTGGTACAATTGTGGCCTTTGAAGCCAAAGGAGTGCGCCATAGAGTCTGCTTAGCACTAACAATTCTTGGCAAGCGGATACCCATGGCTATGAATTGTATGGTCCGGAAAGTATTTGGCGGAAAATTTGTATATATGAGGAAACTTTTAGGAACTCAGGAAAACCTTGGCAATGGCTGGCTATCCTTGGAACCCATATATATATAGAGAGTATAACTTTTCTTGCCAGTGATCCGACGTATGTTTGAATGGTGGAAAGACATCAACAATGGGGACAAACGAAGGACATATGCTGCAAAGGATCACATGATTCTGCTTCCCAACCAATGATAAGGTTTGTACAGAGATCTAATCGATTGCCACTCCTTGTGGTCTACAATTTAATGCCACAGCAATAATGCTATATTAGATATATTTTTCTTCATGGCGTGTCGGTCATGAAAGATACCAAGCTGACCATTTGGATGAAACCATATAAACGATAGACACTAAACTTCAGGATCCAATTGCAAATCACATGTTACATGTAATTTTTTGGTTGGAATTTTGATCAAAGCTGTTAGTGTTTTGTCTTGTGATACAGCTTAGGACCGGAAAAGTTATCAACTCATGTGACGGTGTTTCTTGAACTTTGCATTTGGAACTGCTTTTGTAAGCATGTGTGCTGACTGCTGGATTGTCTTCTGTTGAATCTTCAACATCTTAACTACTTCTTTAGATAGCAAATCTCTTATTTACCATCCTAACATCAATATGTTTTGTTCTTCATTAAAAACTTGATGTTTGATGAATTGAATTGCACTTTGACTATCACAATAGACTGCCACACATTCTTAGTTTATCCCAAGGACTACAACAATGCCTCTTAGTCAAATTGACTCCTTTATTGAGTTGTTAGTTGTTACCATATGTTCTGCCTCAGTTGTTGACAAGACAACAACTGATTGAGTGATGCTTTCTCGCTTACTGTAAAGTCAAACAAAGTGAACACGAAGCCAGATAATGATCTCTTGTCAATATCTGCTGCAAAATCAGAGTCCACAAAACCTTTTATGCAATCCTCAATAAAATTCTTCCTCTTGTACACAAGAAAACAGCTCAAATTTCCCTTAATGTACCTGAGGATCTACTTCAATGCATCTCGATAAGAATTTCCTGGTTTCCCTGTGAACCTGCTAACCACACTTACTGTCTGTGCCAAATCGGGTCTTGTGCAGACCATGACATACATGAGGTTTCCAACCAAGCTTGTATACGGTTTTGATGATATGCTTTCAATTTCAGCTTCTGTTTTGGGTGATCGATCATTTGAAAGCTTGAAATGTGTTGCCAATGGAAAACTTACTGCCTTAGCATCCATCATCCCAGACCTCTGAATTACTTTCTTCAAGTACTGTTCTTGAAGAAGCTTTATCATCTTCTTACTTTTGTCTCTTGAAATCTCAATGCAAAGGATCATATTAGCTGAACCTAGATCCTTCATTTAAAAAACAAAACATAGTTATTCCTTATGATCCCTGCTTGCAATCAACATATCATCTACATGCATCAACAAGTAGAAAATATTTTCTTGACAACTTTCCTTGAAATAAACACAATTGTCATATGAACTCCTTGTGTATCCATTATTCAACAAGAAGTTATCAAGTTTAAGATTTCATTGCCTTGGAGACTGTTTAAGTCCATATAAGGACTTATTCAGCAGGCACACCTGATCCGCCAGTCCACTCTCATAGAATCCCTCAGGCTAAGCCATGTTTATCTTCTCATCAAGGCTATCATGCAAGAATGCAATCTTAACATCCATTTGTTATAGTTATAAGTTGAAAATAACAAGTAGAGCAAGTAGGATTCTTATTAAAGTGTGCTTGACCACTAGTGAGAAAACCTCACTAAAATCAAGACCCTCGTTTTAAAGTAAATGCCTTAGCCACTAACCTGGCTTTGTACTTTACTGACCTTGAACCTGTCATCCTTTTTTTTTCTTTTGAAAATCCATTTCAATCCCACTATCCTTTTGTTTTCGGGTTTGGGTACCAGCCTCCAAATTTCATTCTTCCTCAATGAATCAATTTCTTTAAGCATAGCTTGATGACTTTGCTAGGAATCTGATCTTCTTAAAGCCTCTGTGACTGTACTTGATTCCTCACTGTTAATTTCATCATCCACAAGTAATGCATATGCTATTAAATCAGAATATCCATACCAATTTGGTGGCTTTATTTGCCTTTTAGCTTGCCCCTTACTGGATTGTAATCCATATGTTTTTGCTGTTATTGATCCGTTAGGATTTCAACACGTTCCAGCTTTAAATGTGTAAATTATGCATCTTCAAGCTCTACCTCAAACTAAGTATCTGTTGAGCTTGATTCACCATAAACAGGCCTCTCAACTTATCTGTTTCTCTATTCCTGCGATCCATCTTCTTAAAAGATCACATCCCTGCTCATGATGCATCTTCTAGTCTTACCATTATGACACCAGATATTGTATTCTTTAACTCCAAGTAGCCAACAAAGATCCCTTTAATGGCTCTAGGATCTAATTTACCTTGCTTTACATGAGCAAAGCAATGCAACAAAGCGCTTTTAGATGTCCAAGGCTTAGTAGCTTTCCAAACTAGACTTCTTCTGGTGTTTTGAAGTCCAAGGCAGTGGAAGGATTTTTGTTCATAACATATGTTGTTGTGGTGACAGCTTATGCCCAAAATAACATTGACAAACATGAATTCAGCAACATACATCTTGCTCTCTTCATTAAGGTCCTGTTTAGACTCTCCACAAGGCCATTCTATTGTTGATTGAGTCTTATTGTCTTGTGTCTTTGAATTCCACAAGTTTTGCAAAAATTGTCAAACTCTCCACTGCAAAACTCAATTCCATTGTCTGTCATTAACACCTTCAACTTCTTGTCCCTTTGTTTTTCAACTAAACATATGGTTTTTGCTTCTAAGAACAGAAACCCGGATTTTTCATGAATAATCATCAAGAATAGACAAGAAAAATCTTGACCCTCCCAATGATGCTACTTGAGTAGGCCCTTATAAATCAGAATATACATATTCTAGAACAATTCAATTGTATGGCTTCTAACACCAAACTTCACCCTATGATGTTTGCCTAGGATACAATACTCACAGCCCTTTAGAGAATTTACAAAACTGTCACCTAAAAGACCTTGTTTGTTAATTTCTACGAGTCTCATTTCCCTCAAATGCCGTAACCTTAGATGCCACAGCATGCGATTTCCTTATCATTTCATCATGTAATTTAATTCTTGTAGTGCTTATTCCTTTTACTTCACAAAACACATTATTCCCCTTAAGAACTTTGCCACCATTTTGCATATTTAATGAATAAAACAATGACTTATTAGGACTCATATAGAAAGAGCAACGTGAGTCCAAGATCAACTCCCCATGAAAATTATCATATAATTTGCCAAAGAAATTTACTAAGGAGTTCATCGTGTAAATTGGTTTTGCAAAGACTTGGTTTAAATCACTCCACTAATTTAAAGTTAAGTGTGTTTAGGGTTGCAACCTAAATTTACTTATAAAAAGATAAGTATTCATGCCAATTGGAGAAAAAAAAAAATGAGAGCCGCAAGGAGGAAGTCATAGGCGAAATATGAAGTTTTATTTTTATTATTCTTTTATTTGTTATTAGTTATGTTTTATTTTAATTTTTGTTTTCTCAAAAACATAAATAACTAAATTTCTTTATAATTAGGATTTGCATTGAAATCCTAGACATGATTTTTTATGTTAATTAATTAAATTTTATTATTTTAGTTAATAAATTCTTATTCACTGTTTTAATTAAAAATTTATTACAAAATTCTAAGCTTAATTTGTAGGATTTTATAGCCTAAAACATGTATTTATTTAAGTTTTATTACATATATCTACATATATGTATAAAGATAAGGGTTTTGAAAATTTTTTAACTTTTCATGGTTTAATTTGATGAAGATTAGTTACAAACGTATATAATCTCTTCAATCTATACTTTCAAAAAGTCTTGGAAGCTTTAAGAAAACCATTTTCTTCTATGGAATATTTTTAAAAGAAAATTTTCCTCTTTCTCTCTTTATGGCCGAATATTGCAAAGTGGAAGAGATGACTTTTCTTTTCTTTACTTGTTCTCAGCCAATAAAATAAAATGCCTCTAATTTTGACTTTTCAAAGCAATTAAATATATATATTTTTTCATTTTCCATCCTATGTAATAAATATATATCATTCATTTCCAGTTTCCACTCACATGAACAATATTTATTGATTTGCTAGCATGTCATTGATCAATTTTTTTTTTTATATTTATTCATACATTTAAATTATAATAATTAATTATTATAGTATTACCATAATGTCCTTTATGAAATTAGCTCATGGATAGTTATCAAAATAACAATTAATTATATGTGATTTAATTTAAATTACATATTTATGTAATTGTTATAATTCTTTAACTAATTAAAAAATTATAAATACACACACACACACACACACATATATATAACACTTATATATCGACAGTCATTTAGGAACTCGAACCTAAATAGAGTTAGCGAAAATACTCAATCCTTTTGAACGAGTCAACAGATCTTATCTTGACTATCATCCAAATTCTTATATAAACAACACATAACCAAACCGATTTTATCATACAACACATGATTAGTCTTGTATTTATACACCATATGAATGATGCGTGTCCATATAAAATTCAATTCTGACATCTCAAATCAAAAGATCACATCGTACATTAATATATTCTTTTTGATAAATCATTGACTACATTCATACTATATGATTTATCGTTCTTTGATCAAGTTTGATAAATAGTTCTCTAACTATAAATCTATACTAATACCTTTGTGATATAATTCTCATTGTCACCCTCACTAATACCATCTCATGATATTCATATGCAGCATTTAGTATGCCTACTATGTGATATTCGTGCTCAATCTATATCACTTCTGTAGGGAACAAATTTGATAATTTTATTTAACTGTTAAATAAATAATCTGAATAATTCACATATATACTTTATTATATAACACGAACAAAAAAAGGAAGCAACATACATATGTGAATAAAGAACTCTTTCTTTTATTTATTATATAAATATTACAATATACACAAGCTTTGAAACCAACAACACGAATGGTTTCTAGAGCATACACTAACATAATCTACTTAGGATGATGTTTTAAATTATTTTAGTTGAGATTGCATATGGACTACTATATCGTTATATTGTCAATTTGTAACAAATAAGTAGCCTAATAACCTATTCATGTGAACTAGTTTCTGGGGTACCTAAGATATATACCATGTTTTAGGGTTCTTGTGATGTTATATTCTCTAATTCTTAATGGGTTCTCACTTGTGAATTTAGATACACACCATACTAAATTTCATGTGAGAATATATGTCTTATGTACACACCATGCATATTACATATATTAAGAGCATCAAATACACATACACCACTGGCCCTCGGTATGTTGCAAACATTTTCATCAATAATTGTTGAGATTTAATACGATTACATTAATATATGATTGTCTAGTGGTGGATTGCTTACCTTAACTATCTTTTCTCATTGATTTTGTAACATCTTGAAATTATAATTTTCTTTTCTTGTCTTGATTTTCTATTCAATTTATTTTCTAGTGTTTAATTATTTTAGTTTTTTTTTTTAATTTGCATAGAGTAGTTATTCAATTTAAAGAAAGTTTGTGTTAATTTTTACTATTTTTTAAAGATTGCATTTGATATAATCTCTGTGAGATCGATCTTTACTTATTATACTATACCATGGTAATTTGTGCACTTGCAAGATAAAACATGTTGAGATCTATTACTTATTTAACTGTTGATTTCATACCAATAAATTTTTGACGTCGTTACCGGGGACTGTTATTTAATTGCAATTCTATTTATTTTATTTCCATAATTTTTATTCACTTAATTTTGTTTTTGTAAGGTACTTATTTGTATGCAAGGAAGACATTCATTGGGATTAGAACTTCTCCACTTAGACCAAGAACTTGAGAAGACCTTACGAATTCAGCAAAAAATTCAACATTTGAAACGTCTGATGGAAGAAATTCAAGTAGTAGTCAACAATGAGAAAAATCGAGTGGTCAATAACATGGAACGTCCTCTATGGGATTTCGCAGTACCTTAAGTTACAAATCAACCTTCTTGTATTGTCTATTCACAGGCCGCAGCAACAAACTTTGAGCTAAAATCATAGATGATCCATTTATTACCTCAATTTCAAGAAAATCTTGGAGATGATCCTTATATGCATATCAAATAATTTTTTTAAGTTTGTTCGACAATGATGATGGCAGGGATGAATGATGAAGATATCAGAATAAGAATTTTCCCTTTTTCATTAAAAGAGAAAGCAAAAGAATGGCTCCATTCATTATTGCCAACATCGATCACATGTGGATTGACTTGGCTTTAAAATTCCTTCAAAGATTTTTTCTAGCCCATAAGACCAATAAGATCAAAAAGGAGATCATGAGCATCCAACAACATGATAGAGTGGTTTTCCATGAACACTGAGAGAGATATAGACAATTGCTCAACTCGTGTCCATATCACAATATTCAAGAATGGCTTCTCATACAATATTTTTATGAAGAACTCCTAGACTTTGATCGAATGATGGTAGATGGTACTTCTGGAAGTGGATTAATGAATAAAAATACTGAACAGGTAATAAAGATGTTTGAGAGTATCTTGGTCAATTTTTAACAGTTTAATTACAGAAGGACACCACCAAAGAAAGCTGTAATGTATAAGGTTAGTACATCGAATTTGAAAAATCAATTAACTAATTTGACTAACCTCATGAAATAGATGATGCACCAACGCACCAAATTTTGTGCTATCTGCTCAATGTCAAATCATTTAATTGAACCATGTTCAAGGATATAAGAGTAAGAGCAAGCTAATGTGATGGGAACCTATAACTAGAAGTTAAGAAATGATCCATTCTCAAACTTTTATAATCCTGAATGGCAAAATCACCCCAACTTCAAAAGGAACAACAATTACAATGAACAACAAAATCAAGCTCCATGGTTTTAAGCTCAGTTTAGCCAAGCTTCTCAGCCTTATCAAATAGGGCAGCCAACACAAAGGAAAACTCTTGAAGACATTTTTACCTCATTGGCCCGAAGTATACAAAGCTTTATGTAAGAAACCAAAAACTTCATGCAAAAAATGAATAAGTCCATTGTAAACTTAAAGCTTCAAATAGAACAAATTGCTTCAGCAATGAATCAAAGAGAGCATGGTAAGTTTCCTAGTTAAGTTATTGTTAATGCTAATAATCACGAACAAGTTAAAGCTATCACTTTGAGAAGTGGGAATAAGAAGATAGGGATAAGCAAACAAAAGAAGATAGCAAGCATTCCAAGGTAAGTCATCCTAACTCTTCCAAGGTTGAACTAGATTTATTAACTATGCCTTTTCCTCTCAGGTTTAAAAAGCCGATGAAGGAACAACAATAAAAAGACATTTTGGAAACATTTCGAAAGGTATAAGTGAATGTACCACTACTCAACACAGTCAAGCAAATCCCAAGCTATGTAAAGTTTTTAAAGAACTTGTGTGCAAACAAGAGAAGATTCATAGAACTTGAGACTGTGGCATTGAATGAAAAGGTTTCAGTAGTTATTCAAAGAACACTACCTCTTAAATTGAAAAATCCAGGGAGCTTCACTATTCTATGCATTATTTGTGAACACATGTTTGAAAAGTCTTTACTTGATCTAGATGTTTCTATTAATTTAATGCCTTTTTCTATTTATGAAGTTTTAAATCTAGATGAGCTGAAAGAAACATCAATGACCATAAAGAAACATCAATGAGTATCCAACTGGCTGACTGATTGGTAAGATACCCAAAAGGACTACTCAAAGATGTTTTATTAAGGTGAATGAATTGATCCTATTAGTAAATTTCCTTGTCTTTGAGATGGAGGACACCCCTATTTCAGGCAAAGAACTTCCATTGATTTTGGGCCGTCTTTTTATGGCAACAGCAGGTACAAAGATAGATGTTTAGAAAGAAACTTTAACTATGATTGTATAAGGAGAGACTATTAAGTTTAAGGTATTTAATGCTTTAAAGTTTCTTAATGACGAATATGATTGTTTTTCTATTGATGGTTAGATTAAATTGTACAAAGCACTTTTAATTCTACTCGAGAAAATGATTCATTAAAAAAGGTTTTGACTATTGGTCTCAAAGATACCCCAAGTGAATATGAGGACTTGAATCAAACCATTGCAGCTTTAGAAGCCAGTTCATTCATTCGACGTAAGTATACTCCTTCTTTTGAGCCCTTACCTTTAACTAACTTCAAGCTTATTCCTTTTATTGTTAAGGCCCCACAATTGGAACTCAAGCCTCTTCTAAACCACCTCAAGTATTTATATTTGGCAGAAGAAGAAACATTACCCATTTTAATTGCTTCCAACCTTAGTCCTCTTGAAAAAAAAAAACAATACAAATATTGAAAGAACACAAGACGGCAATAGGATGGAGCATAGATGACTCAAAGGAATTAGCCCCATTAAATGCATGCATAATATTCTTCTTGAGGGTGATTCAAAACCGACCAGAAAGGCTCAAAGATGATTGAATCTAGTCATGAAAGAAGTTGTGAAAAAATAGGTCCTGACACTACTAGATGTAGACATTATTTACCCCATCTCTGATAGTAAGTAGGTAAGGCCAATTCAAGTAGTTCCAAAGAAATCTAGTATCACAGTGGTAAAAAATGAAAAGAATGAGTTTGTACCGCAACTTGTACCAATAAAATTGAGAGTTTGCATCAATTATAGGAAGTTGAACAATACTACCCATAAAGATCACTTTCTTTTTCCTTTTATCGATCAAATGTTAAAACGTCTTGTAGGTCACAGTTATTGTTACTTCTTGGATGGCTACTCGGGATACAATCAGTTTCCATTGCCCCAGAAGAGTGAGAAAAAACTAAGTTCATATACCCTTATGGTACTTTTGCATATAGGAGCATGCCTTTCAGACTTTGCAATACCTCGGCCACATTTCAGAGGTACATTATAAGCATATTTTCTAACATGGTAAAAGATATCATAGAGGTATTTATGTATGATTTTAATGTTTTTGGTGACTCTTTTGACTCGTATCTTCATAATCTCTCATTAATACTCAAAAGATGTCAAGAGTGCAATTTAATGCATAATTGGGAAAATTTTCAGTTTATGATGTGGTAGAAGACATCATTAAGATGATATTTTAAATTATTTTAGTTGTGATTGCATGTGGAGCACACACACTTTTTCACATTATAAAAACAAAACAAATCATATATTTCTCATCACTTCCAATTTCTTTCTTTCTTATTCTTTCAATGGTGAACTGCCTCTGACGACAACAAGTAAGTTTTATAAAATTATCAGTATTTGTTTTATTTTTATTTTTTAATTTCTAAGTTTCATTATTTAATTATTTTGTACTGATATTCATTTTTTTAAGTTTTATTATTTAATTAATTATTTTGCACTTGTACTCATTATTATTTTTTTATTTGTAAGTTTTATTCTTTAATTATTTAGCACTTTTATTCATAATATTTTGATTCATAATTTCATGTAGAAATTTTAGAATTTGTTCAATAAAAAAGTTTTATGTTCGTTATGGTAAACTGAATATTGAATATTTAGGAGAAGTTTGGAGTTAGGCTTGGATGTTGTGTTGTTATTTGTTATTGGTGTTAAGTTAAGTTAGGTTAGAAAATAAAATATTAATATAGAAAACCCTTTACATATAAGTTGAACAAAATAATAAATTTTATGTAAACACTTAGTTCACAATACTTTACATATGTTTAATTAAAACAAATCCTTAATAAATAAATATCCAGTAAAGTACATATCTTGTAAAATACATATCTAGTAAAATAAATATATAGTGGACCCCTAGACTTATATTTGAGTTAAGAAGGAAAACTCTACCCAAAGCATCGTATGTTCTCTACCGCTACCACAAGTTCTGCAAGACTAATGCTTTTATCTTGAAAGTTATAATTATGAGGAGTGAGTATATAACTATACTCAGTGAATCAAAATATACATACTCATATATATATATATATATATACATGTACATGCATTTTTTAAATTCTAAAATATTGAGATTTTATTAATATCATGCTCAAAATACTTATATATGCATTTCCATGTACAACAATTAATTGTAAAGCAGATTATAGTTTTGCATTTATTTAGAAAAAAAAAAAACAAAACTAGGTTGGCCATGCTTTCTCGACCACCACCTTGGCCGTGGTAATGTCGAAATCTATTAATGAGCATTTTTTTACATACATAAACCACATGCAATGCATTCTTATAAAGCAGAAAACTATTTCTTATGCATTGTAAAAATTATTTATAAAATATGTCTTTATAAAATTAATTACCTATCTCACTGATGTTGGCCCCGAATAGTCACTTGGTGATAAAGTGATTGTCCTCATCATATCTGTTAATTTCAAGAGATCCATATCAAACTGCTAGAACTTTCCATAGAGTCTCTATATTAACACTTATGTGCATGACACACAGTGGGCTTGCCATGGCCTTTCCTCCTTATACCAGCCCCACTGCGACCTATTCACCCTCTTATAGGTCCGTCCATAGGCTACTTTCCTATATATATAGTAAATAAACAAGTCTATTAGCCATATAACATTATCAAGCTTACTGGCCACATCACCAAAATACATGCATAACAACAAATCAAATTATTTTCCACAATAGTCATAAATCATTTAATTAAAACTAGCCTTCCCGGCCATTTCAGCATATATATCATGTACTTTTATCAATTAGTAGACCAATACATCAAAACTTCCCAATATCATGTCAAACATGTATAAATAATTCATGCCAAATTCACTTTAATCATAAAACAGCTTGATTGGTACACAAGCATATATATATATATA
>JAXCLQ010000010.1:5519867-5537447 GCA_035584115.1 Cedrela odorata | reverse complement strand
GACTGGTTCAAGTATGACACTGGAATCATGAATCTCTTCTTCTGGATTTCTCCAACATAAACCGCAAGGTAGCCTTTGGAGACATCTGTGGCTGTTCTAGCTGATTTGCTTGCATTAAAGAAAGACAGATGAAGAATTCTCTTAGTGTGAACAATAACAGGCAAACGAAAACCCATTTTGTTTTGATAAAACTAGAGGTGGATTGAAAATGACTTGAAATCAGGGGAACTTTTAGTACAGATTGAAGATTTCGGAGTACTGGTGCTTCTGAAATCAATGAAATGTGTACATATAGATGGAAGACTGTACAGGAAATCTTCTGATGTGTGAAGTACACAGTGAAGAGGCTTTTGGGGTGAATAGACATCGGTACATGAGGAATCACATGGTTTTGTCTTCCAACTCACCATTAAATTACCTGGAAAATTGGTCAGATTACAAACACCATACCCTACCTTGTCCGGGACAATAAACTTAGTAGGAATCACTTGGAAATCATAATGATTTTTGGAAGTCATTTTCAGCATATTTCTTGATTGAATTAGTAAAATATTATATTACATGACACGTAAAAAATTTAAATATTAGGTGCTGGATTTGCTTGTTTTATATTCGGTAGAGTATATTATTTTTCTTTCCTCTTCCTCCCACTCTCCTTTCAACTCAATATATATATATATATATATATATTTCTTTGCGGTTGACGGCTCTTTAGACTTATGATTAGCGGAGGTAATGTTTCAATTACATGTTCTTGTCCTATAGAAAATTTTAATAAAAATTTTGTCATCATTATTTATAAAACTTGTTATAATCTGAATCCTCACATAATAAATTAATCCTAAAATTTTATTTCACTCAAATTGGACAAGAATTCAATTTTATACAAATTTCTTTATTTAGCTCTTGTAATTTGAAATTTTATGAACTGTACGATTTGATTATAAAATGAAAATGTTTGGAAATATCAAACACCAAAAAAATATATGAAATTCAATATGGTAGTTTATCCATTTGTTTACCCACCCGCTTTCCTAAGCATATATTATATAGTTATGTATATATAATGAATGATATGTTTTACGAAGAATTAGTGGTTAACATTTCTTGTAATTTTATTGTTATATCTGGCATATATTTGGTAACTAGTACATATGAACAGTGCAAGCGAACAGTCGTATATTAGAACAGTCATGTACATGGATAGAAACTGGCGGCTGAGAGAGCCTCAACTTAGCGCTCAAGCGGTGAATACTATCATTTCAAAATTATAAATATTTTGCCGTTTTGGGCTAGGGTTATGAGGCAGCCATCAAGGGTTTTCAAGCTTGTCTTTTACAAAGAATTTTTCTAAGTTCAATAAGGTTATTTCCCTCTTAATTTTCTTGTAAGAGTAGTTAATCTAATTCTTAGGGATCAAGATTTGCTTGATTGTGTCTCTTGAGTGCCTTTCACCAAAAATTTATTCTCAGATCTTCATTTTGAACGTCGTTTAAGGTCAATGTGCTTTAGTTAATCTCGTTGTAATTGTCAAGAGGTAAGTATACTAGATTTTTAAAAGAATTACAATAAATATATGAATATGTTTGACAATCTTTGAAAAGTAATTTCATATATGTATAGTTATACAAGTATTGATATTGTGCAAGTATCTATTCTTGAATGATTATGTGATTTGCAATTATGTGAATATATATAGTATATATTTTCATACAACATTAGTTCAATCATTGATAAGTAACAAGTTAAGTCCTACTAAATAATAATTAAATAAAGACATTTCTAATAAATTTTGAAATAAACTTCCAAGTGTTTAAGTGTTACGAAATTGTAGCGACTGAAATTTTATGTAAGTATAATAATCAAATTTTGGTAATCGAAATAAAATTTTTTCGAATGTGAGAGACTGATAATTTGAAAAATGAGTTAATTATAAATGGATAAAGGGATGTTGCATGAGTTTCGGCCTAATGGATAAATATGATTTATAAGAAAAATGAGATAAATAAATTGACCTTATAAATTAAATGATTTTTAATCAATTTAAATGGCAAATGGGTTAGAAAATAAAATGAAAAATTAAGCCCAAATTAGATGAACAATAACTAGCATATGTGTATACAATTGAATAAATGCATTATTTTGCTTTGTTTTCTTTAAAAAAAAAAAGACAAGAACAAGCCATTCTTCTAGAACAAAGTGAAAGGCAAAAAAAAGGGAAGGAAAACCGTCCCATGTTATTGTATTTAAAAGATTAATTTTGGGTTTTATTTCATGTTTCCTTTAACTAAAGAAAACACTTAGCAAAATGTAGAATAATGGAAAAAGAAGAGAGAGAATGGGCAAAAGAGAGGGGAAACAACCAAAATCTTTAGAAAGCTTGGCCAAATCAAGCAACACATGAAGAAGAAGCATATGGTAAAGAAGAAATTGGGTTAGGTCAGGTGAGAGGGAATTAAAGAGGAACTGAGAGAAATCAAGAGAGAGAGGGGAAGATTTGGCAAAAAGAGAAGTGAAAGGGAGAATTTGGCAAGGGAGGAAGAAGATAATTTTGGCCGAATAAGGAAGAAAAGGAGAAAGAAGCTTGTTTGGCCGAGAGATGAGAAAAGGGGAGGTGATGGATAGGAAATAAAAAAAATGGGACAAACGGAAAACAAGCCTTTGGTTCTTTTGATTGGTTGATTATTATTTTGTTTTGTGATTTTTGATTGATTGGTTTAGTTGTAGTTGCTGAGAAAAAGGATTAAGACAGAAAGAGCAAAAAGACAAAAAAGAGAAAAAAAAAAAACAAAGAAAATAGAAGGCATCATATGCTCGATAAAACGCCGGAGTGAGATATGGAAATACGAATTGAGAAAAGGAAGGAATTTCTAGATTTTTCAACAAGCAAGGTGAGTATGTGTGTTAATTTGTGGTTTGAAAAGTATGAATTGTGTTGGTGTGATGTGTATATAAAATGGTATGTGTTTATGACTTATTAGAGATAAAATAGCTTGAACAATGCATGTTTTAATTTAGGGTAGTGTTTGCTAAACCCTATTCTTTAAATATAAGGATAAATTAGTCATTTGTATGGCATTCATTTCACATATGCATGATAATGGTTAGTTGACACATTAACGAGGCTTAGGTGACTGAAGTTAGCTCACCGTATGAGAATTTAATGAATCAAGTAAGTTGAAATTGACATATACAAAATTTTTGCATAATGCCCTACGCTGAAGCAATTGGTGATCTCGCTAGCCGGTTAGTGAACAAGGTCAAAGGGCAACACCCTTCCCGGGGTTCGAGGGGTAGAGCCCTCAGGAAAAATTTTTATTTTAAACTTTTATGAGAAAATGGATCATTGGACAGGAAATATCGATACATGAAAAATGCAGATCGACACCCACTGAATAAATCGATACTTATGGAGAAAGTATCGATACCTTACGAAACAGAGAGTTTCAAATTAATTATAAGTTGGACTAGATCGATACCTTTATCAAAGGTATCGATCCATAACAAAACAAAGAATTGGAAAATATTTACATGTTGACCCAGATTGATACCTTTTACAAAGGTATCGATATTTTGGAAAGAAGTGATAGATACATAAAGGTAAATGTATCGATACTCGAGATCAATGAAATTTGTAAAATATAATTTTTAAGAAACAAATCGATACCTAGACCTAAGGTATCGATACCTAGTCCAAAAGTATTGATACCTAGTTTAAAAGTATTAATACATGATACTAATTTGGGTGAAATTCGAAGGGTAAATTAGTCTTTTTGCCCACTATTATAAATACTCGAGAACTAGATTCAACCTCAGAGTGTTCTTCATTCATTCATTTCTCTCTCTCTCTCTCTAAAATACCTCTCTCATTCTTTTTCTATTTGATTTTCTCATACATTTCGGCAAATCCCTTAGCATTCTTTCAAATTTATTTGCTAAGTGATTACCTATTCCTCCCACATTGATTTGGTATCGATTTAAAACTAAAAACAGTAAAGAGGAAAAGTTAGGGTTCGATGAGAACTTGAGAGTTTTGTATTTAACCGACAATGTAGAGTTTTTGAGGATTTCTACATACTAAAAGTAGGCTTATTAACCCGTTATAAGTTATATTTTTAAAATGTGAGCATATTGTAAATCTAGGGCTTACTATTCATGCAAAATTTATTTAGATTTCATATAGGAAATGCAGATTTGTGTTGCTTTTGGGACAAGTGAAAGTATATGATGATGATATACATGCTAGAAATTGTTTTGGAATGAGTAATCCGTTTTAGACAAAAATGTGAAATAGAAATCTTTACTGCCATGGGATTTCATTAATGAAAATCAATTAAATGGTATCGATTAATAAGCCTCGTGATGTGTCATCTGTCAACTAAGGGATCGTAGTCATATTTTTCACAAGCATTACATTTAATATATATACGTTAAGTTATTTGGAATCGTAAAATTCATTATATGTATGCATGTGTGGTGTTAGGATTCGGAACCCGCACGAAGGGTCTATTGAGAGTAAGGATTAATAGTGAGAGTGGTTACCTTCCCATTAATAGTGAGTAAATTTATACATATACATTATATAATTAAAATGCATGTGATAATTATATGTATGCTTGTGTGTTAAACAAGTCTTTTATGATTGAAATGAAATGAGTATTATATGATATTGGAATGTTTTCTTTATTTGGTTTACTTATTGAAAATGTTTTAATATGTATACATGCTGAGATGGTCGGGAAGGCTTGAATTGTTTACATGATTTAAAATCATTATTGGAAACAATTTGTATAAATGTTGTTATGGCCAAGGAGGCTGGGATTTGGTTTATATGAATAATCATTGTTATGAAATGATTTATAAATGCATGTATTTTGGTGATAAGGCCGGTAAGACCAGTTATTATTTATTGGCCAGTGGGCCATATTATTGACTGTATATACAGGGAGATAGTATATGGGCGGGCCTGTTGAGAGGTCGCATAGGTGAGTGGAGCCTTAGTGGGGCTGATATAAGGAAGAGAGGCCATGGCAAGCCCATTGTATACCATACACATATGTGCAATTTTAGAGACCCTATGAAAAGTCCTGGTGGCTTGATAAGGATCTCATAGATTTGACGAATTTTGAAGATAGTCTCGTTCATGTCACCAAGCTATTACTCGAAGCCAACATTAGTAAAACGAGCTAGTTTTATAAATATATGCTTTACAAGAAAATAAATGATTTTACAAAGCATAAGAAATTGTATTCTATTTAATAAATCTTTATTGCATATGGTTTATGCATAAAAAGTCCACTGATGGTTACAGATTTTGTCCCGACCAAGGTAGCTTGTTGAAAACATATGACCAGCCCGATAGATTGTTTTAAAACTATTGTAGACCAATAAAAAGCATTGTGATCATTGATTTACATGAACATGTATATATGTATTTTGAGTACATTGTGAAATAAATTCCAATATTTGTATTTGTAAATGCCTGTACATGTATATATATCGGTATGTATGTATTTAGTTACTGATTATAGTTGTATACTCATTTCTCACCATTTCAGCTTTTAGGTTAGGCGCGTTAGTCCTAGTCGGTCTAGTGGTGGCGATAGAGAGCTTGAGAAGCTCTTGGTAGGTTTTCCATCTTGACTCACTTGTATAATTCAAAGTCCACTCAATACGTGTTTTCTAGATATGTAAATATTTTTTTTTTGAACTTTGAATTTCCTGGGGATTTGTTTTATGATTGGAAATTAAAAAGTATTTAAACTCTGATGATTATGTAAGAACCTATTATTTTATTCAACCCATATGTAAATATTTATTTTCTAAATATGTTGTAGATGAATTGATCACGGATATCAATTCTTTAATAATACTCCCATGAATAAAAGGTACATTTATAAACTATTTTCAGGTGTTTATGCTTTATAGAAGCCTTACAGGCTCTCCTAGTACTTTATGGGTATATGGATTGTATCAAGAAGGTCTATGGCGATTGTCACATGTGGACTCTAAGGTCGGGGCGTGATAGTGTTTGATGCTAGGGAAATGTGAAATGATATGAAAATGAAGTGTGAATATATGATATATGTGGCGAAGTTGAGCAAAATATGGGGCGACGAGGTTTCGGATAAAATTAAGTGTGTGTATTAGTCGCCGAAATTACGAACAAGGTTCGGTAAAACAAAACTGAGCGAGTTTCGAATCTCGGATTGACGAGTCGCATAATTCTATAAAAATTAGACACATAAGGAAATAACGTAGCCAAAAATCAAGTCAAAACGCTCAACAAGAAATTCCCAAAAAAATTCAGAATAGGGTTGTCCTGTGATAGCGCCATATCTTGTCTCGTTACATTGCTTGTCGAAAATCAGTTGTAACTTGAGCGATCGGACTCAAAATCCAAATTCTTAAAATGCAGTAGAAACTAGACTCACAATAAAATGTACCGTCAAAAATTTAGGTGGTGATGCATTGCCGATTTAATACAGTGTGAGTTTAAAGTCATTCACTGTGTAGGTAAACCTCACTTAGGTCGACCGAAATGGAAATTTCGGTTAAGGTTCCATAGTAATTCCATATTTTTTTAGTTTTATCGGGGTAAAGTATACATGTATTTATTTATTTATATATCCAATTATGATCATGAAACTTGAAAGTCATTATTGTAGATTACCGATCGGAACACCCACTGGCTGTGCTTTGGTATGATTGGGTTAAATTCTAATAGGTGAGTGGACTAATTTTGTTTTATAATGATTTCAAACTTACATTACTTAGTTTTAAGGAACACTTTAGAATTGATAAAAGTGTTGGATATATATATATATATATATATATTGTGGAATTGAGCTTGAATCTCAGTAAACATAAGACTAATTATGATTTTCGGTACTCCGAGTTTGTGTGAAATGATTAGGAGTGTTTAGTACCCTATTTTATGGTCATTTTACAGAGATATTAATGTGTTTAAATTATGAAAATGTCTCTTAAGGCATTGATATTTATTTACACATTTTGTTTATAATGTTGTTGTAGTGATGACGTGAAACTAAGTTGACTAAATATATAAATGCATGATATATTATACGTATACATTTGAGAATTTATGTGGCTATAGTGTATAGTCTATGATGTGCCCTGAGGCACATGGACAAGTAGGTGTTTTAATTCCTCTAAAATATTGATCGATTAGATTGTTAAAATGTAGATGTTTCCTATGTTAAAAAATATAAGTATTTCAACGTTGGTTGAGTTACGTTGAGCTTATGAATTGTAGATCTATGAGTTGTAATTCGGATGGTGATCACTGTTTAGTAAATTGTAACTACTAAGAATATTGAAGTGGTTGTCGATGACGTCGACAATGTTTCGGAATATGATGATTTTATAGATTTGTGAAAAGGCTATGGTATGTAAGTGGATGTTTTCATTTTCAAAAATATTGTTTATTTATAATGTTCGAATTATGAAAATTTTGATAATTGATTTTACTAGTTAAATTGTGACTAAATGTAATTACATGAGTGATAATGAATTTATGATTGTTTTAACACATTTTAAGCATGTGTATGATCAGTGGAATTTTATATGACTTTATTTTGATTTTGTGATTAAGTTTTGGATTTTGGAAATAAATTTTAGTGTATATATGTATATATATACATTTATATAATGTAAATAATGATTGAAAATTTAAAAGTTATGAGGATTGGTTTGAGTTGTTTGATCAAATTATATGTGGAATTGCAAAATTCTGGCTTTTGATAATATGAGCATGGTTGTGGATCAATTGCATCGTTTTATGGTTTCTTGTGATTTCACGGTTTAAGACATAGACTTTGGAAATGATTTTATTATACACTCATGGATTTTGTAAAACTAGTTGAATTGTAATATCAAAGTTGTTGATGAAGCTATTTTGGAAAAATACTGTTTTGAAAATATGAGCTTGGAAGTACAATTTAATTTTCATTTTCAAATATGAATTTAGGGAATGGCGATACGTAACGCTCTTAGATACCAAAGCTATAGAAACGAAACCAAGGGGATAGCGATACGTAACGCCCTAAGACACCAGATATTACAGAGATGTATTTAGGGGGATGGCGATATATAATTCCTTTAGATACTAAAGTTGTACAACTGTAACGAGGGAGACGATGATATGTAACGCTCTTAAATACTAGAGGAATTTTGTGAGACCACTGATGATGATGAAGTAATGTTGTCACCAAGAAAAATATTATACATGATACAAATTTTAGTTTCATAACCTTACAGTTTCATAGTGATTTATTTACAGAAAATTTTGAGTATTATTCTAATGATATATTCTGAATTTAATTTATTTGCAAAGAAATTTAATTTTCTGATTTATATATTATATTATATTAGCATTTACTCATTGAGTCTCCTCAGACTCACCTCTTTCCTAATCTCCAGTCTTACAGGAACTTATGTCTAATAAGCCATTTCAGCAACAAAAAGACATGAGCTGAGGAAAGGGTCCACATTGAAGTCACTAGTGTTATTGGGTCCATGTCATATATAGTAGTGTACATTTCATTTTGTCATATGGCATCCAGTTGACGTCATGTATTGTATTTGTTATTTCGGTCAGTCCATTGCATATTTAATTTATTATGTATTGTAATCTAAGCATTTATATTGTATATAGTGCCAGTGGAGGCATGTCGCCCCTTGAGCTGTATAAGTATGTTTGTAAAATGTTTTGCGCATTTATATATTACATTGATGTTTAAACAGGTTGTATAAGGCTTAAGGTGATAGGGTGGTTCTATCACATATGGGTAACACTCCAAATTTTGGAGATATTACAGAAATTTTTAAAACAACCGTGATTTTCATCTCATGCCATATCATGTTTGTGCATTGTATATAAGTATGTATATATTTTAGTATATGAAAAAATTATATATTACTAATCTTAAAATTCATTATAGTTTATTTCGATTTTAGATGAATGAAGGTTTGTAAACATAGAGGATGGATTTGGCTGAGTTTCTGCTCTCTCTTAGTTCCTTAGGATATTTTTATTAATAAAATCTAATTATTAATAACAATAGATCTTTAAAATGAATTCATGTAATCCAATAAGCATTGACTAGTTTTTATATGTCTAAGGTTTTAATAAGCATTGAATTTTGTTTTAGTTAAATGTGTTGTGTGAATAGTTTGAGTGTTGTTCGACCCTTCCGAAATAGGAGTGTTACATTTAGTGTTTGTTTTGTAAATTTTAGAATTTTTAAAATATATTTAAATGTTATGAATTTTTGATGAAGTGAACTGCAATTCTAAATGACTTGGATAAGTTACCATCGTCTGAAAAAATTTATTATTTTGAAGTATCAAACGATCTTCAAAAATTACGAAATTTGGTAAGGTGGTTTATCCATATGTTACAGATTGTTCTATAAATTTTGGAATTCTTGGAAACATATTTAAATAGTTATGAATTTTTGAATGAGTGAACCACAATTTTGAAACGATCTGAACAATTTACTATTTTATTATTTTGAAAATCATTTTGAATTCAAAATGCCATGAAATTTTTATACATAATAACTTTAGGTGTGCTAAAAAATCAAGAAATTTTTAGCTTTATCCGATTTATAGAATATGAGTTAAAATTCTACAATGTAAAGAGTTTTGTTTGGTATGTAAGCAGGTATTGTAGGCGTAATTAAACTCTAGAAAATTTATTTATGTGGTATTCTTGGTATTTTTAATGAAATAGTTTATTATTATGGGAAGTTTGGAACCTTTAGACAATAAATAGAGGTAGTTTAAGACTTTAAATTGAGGTAAATAATATCATTCATAATATGATTTTGTTGTTTTGATAATATAAATGTGACTTTTGTGTTATAAATCTTTTTTAATTCTTAAAAAATATTTTATTATTTAATAAATATATTTATGTTATGAATTCTTATAACTTGAATATTTTCAAAGTTAGTTTTAAATAAAGAATTTTTAATTATATTTTACAAAACGTATTTATAAAATATTCTATTAATTGTTTTATAAAAGTCAATATTTAATTATAAAATGTGTTCAATGTTTTTTAAGTAAATCAATGAAAGTAACTACGTTATTTAATAATTCCTATATGATAAATTGAAATCAAATATTTTGGGTCATATGTTCATTATATTATGATTATGATTCTGATTATGGTTAACAAAGGTCAATATATCTGTTTGTTCAGTTGGTATTCTATTATGATTGTGCACTATATTTTTAATACTGTAAATAGTCGGGTCACTAGAAGTATAGGTGGTACTATGTAACATGAGCAATTTAAATATGTTTCCTATAATGAATGTTTTATAAGTTTCTGCATTTATATTTTAAGAATTATGATTTGACATGTTCTCTTACAAAATTTTATAAATATTAATCTTTTATTTACTTTGATAATTACTTAAAATTATATTTTGCCTAATTTTTGAAAAAAAGGGTTTGCGAATCATTTTATCCATTCTAAAATAAGAAAAATTAAGCACATATTATAGATGAATTTACCTACCAAGTTAACGACTTACTTCTCGTCATTTAATTTTTGCAGAATAAGTTGCTTATAGTGATGAGTGCGATAGTTTAATTTGGAAGATAGTACTGAAATAATTATTTATTAATGTTGTAGATTATGAAAAATTTTATAATGCATCTTTTGCATTCTTAAAATTGTATCACAAAAGTTATTTTGAAATTCTTTAGTTTGATTGGGTTATGGTTTTATTTGAGAAGATTCAAATGTTTTTGATTTAATTCATTAATAATAATAAAGTATTTCAATAGAAAAGTTGTAATTGTGAAGTTTAGTATATGTATATGGATTTGTGTGCCTTAGTTCGACATGTATGATTCTTGTTGGATTTGAGACGTTATGGTCACATCACACATCATTAGTAGGTGAGTCTGGACTATATTTAATTGGCGCTTCTTGGGTTGCAAAATCCAAGAACAAACTCTTAATGGACTAAGTGCCCAGAGATAATAACTCCTACACGGCTGTTAGGTATCGAAGTCGACCTGCGACTCGATATGTGGATATTTTGTTATGTGATATGTCTATTTTGACCCTCTCATGAGGATGTGAGGTCCAAAAGAGGAGAATATTACAATGCACATTGCTATCTAGTGAGTCTGAGCTATACATTAAATAACTTAGATCCTCTCAATTAAGTAGACACGTTTCAGGTTGTAAAGTTCAAGAACAAAACTATAATAGACTAAGTGCCCAAAGTGAACAATATTTACTTTGTTGTTGGGCTCATGTTGTTATATTTGACTGTTTCCTCAAAACGGATAATATATACTCAGTTGTTGGATTTAGGATGTTACATTTGGTATTAGAGCATGTCTACGACCTAATCTGTGAATTTTCTCTTTTGCGATTTGCCTATTTTGGCCTCTTCTCGAGGTCGCGAATTCTAAAGGTGAAGAGAATATCACATTTATTGTTGTGCCTACATTTGGTATCAAAGTTGGCCTACTACTCAATATGTGCTTGTTATGTTCTCTAATGTATGTTCTGGCCCCTTCATGAGGATGCGAGATCCAAAGGGGAAAAGAATATCACATCTAATATGGCTATTGGATGAGTTTGGACTATAAGTTATATAGTTCTAGGTCCTCCCAACTAAGTAGAAGTATTTTTTGTTGTAAAGTCTATGACTGAACCCGTGGCAGACTATGTTATAAACCTTGTTCTTCGAACATATGGGTAAAATAGTCATTATAATGACATTCATTTTCACACATGCATTGCTTATGATTAGTTGACATATTAATAAGGTTTAGGTGAATTTAAGTTAGTTTAATGATATAAGTATAAGTAGTGAATTTAATACTTTGGTTAGCGCATATTTGGTTTCTACATGATTAGTTGACACATCCATTGCTCGGTGAATTGATGGTTTCAGACCCACGGAAATAAGGAACTGTTCGACCGGATGAGGAACTGGTTAATCGATAGAATAGAAAATGGGAAAGAGTGGAATCGGTTGATAGGATGGGGAACCGGTCGACCAATAGAAACGAATTTGAGAGAAAATAGGGAACTGGTAGATCAGTTCAGTGCAAATCTGAGTATTTTCGAAAAATTTTAAATTTTCTTAAAGACATTTTGGTCTTTATGCCCATTTTCTATTTATATCCATGACCTCCAACAGTTTTCATTAATCTTATTTCTCTAAAAACTTAAATTTCTCTCTCTCTCTATAAAATTTGTTGTTTCTCTCTCCCTCTTTATTTCTCTTAGTTCTCTTCAAATTTCTTTTGTTTTCTTGCAAATTTATGTTAGTAAATGATTACCCGTCCTCCTCTTTTTGATTTGGTACTAATTTTGGACTAGAAAAGGTAAGGAAAAGCAAGGAAGAAATTTGGGTTTCGAAGAGGAATTTGGGACTTTTCTAATTAAACAACGATTCAAGGCTTTTAAGGGCTCATACAAGTTACCGGTAAGCCTATTAACCTATTATAGGTTCGATTTTAAGATTTTGCAACATTTATGATTTAAGGTTTACTGTTCATTCAAAAATTTCCATTTGATCATGCATAGGAAATCTAGATTTGTATTGAATGGCGATAATTGGAAGTATATGATGTTGAATATGCATTAAATGGCGATAATTGGAATATTTATATCCATGTTTGACGGAAATGTGGAATTTGAATGTTTACTGCCATAGGATTTTATTGTTGGAAATCGGATAAATGGCACCTGTTAGTAAGCCTTGTAAAGTGAAATGTGTGTCAACTAGGTATTCTAAACATAATTTTCACAAACATCGCATTTAATGCATTTTTTTTAATTAATTAGAATCGCAAAATTCATTATATTATATATGTGTGGTTTTAAGCACCGAAAACCCAAGAGAAAGATCTAGTGGACGCGAAGAACCTTAGTGGGAGTAGTTACCCTCCTTTTGTAGTGAATAAATTTATACATGTATAAATATGTAAATATATGCGTGTTATATTTATATATACGCTTGTGTGTTAAACAAGTGATTTTATTGTTAAAATGAAACTTGAAATGAATGTGTTTACATATATTTTATATTGATATTGGAAAATGTTTATATATGATCTGCTGATGGTTTCAATATTGCCTCAGATAAAGTAGTGGTCTATAAAATATAGACAGTCCGATTTTGTTGTTTAAACTAAGTACAAACCTACAAACTATTTTACAGTTATTTGACTTAAATGAATACACACACACACACATATATATATATATATTAGTGTATAAATCGAAGAGTAATCTCAATATCATGATTTGGAAATGCGTGTACATGTATGTATATTTGTATATACTTTATTTACTCACTGAATATATTTATAAACTCACTCCTCACCCTTATAATTTTTAGGTTAAGCACGCTAATACACATCGAACTAGTAATAGAGGTAGAGAATCTACGACGCTTTGGGCATGTTTTCTTTCTTAATTCACATATGTACTTTGGGTCAAATGGATATATGTATTTACTTGGAGATATTTTTATTTAGAAATTGTAAACTAAATGTTTATGTAAATATTTATTATTTTGTTCAATCCGAATGGAAAATGATTTCTATAATGATTTTATAATTATTATTTATTTGTTAAATGTTGTGGATGAATTGATCATGGAGATCAATTTTATGATAATGATTTCGTAGATGAAAAAATTATTTTATAAACTATTTCCAGGATTTATTGATTGATAGGAAAGTTTTACAGACTCTTTTGATGTATTGCAAGTATAGAGGGTATATCATGAGGGTTATTGACGATTGTCATGGATGGACCCTAAGTTCAAGACGTGACATATGTGTTCAAAAGGAACAATATCTACTCAGTTATTGAACCCAAATCTTTGATTAAGAGTAAGCTTTTGATGAGCTATATTCCAAAAGCAATCAATAATTACTTAGTTGTTGGGCGAATTGGAGTAATAGCTAATTTCTTATGTTAAAACTAGGTTTGGATATTGAACTTTCCTTCAGTTACACTGGTTTTCAAGTTACAAAATATTGGAACAAAAACTCTTCGCCCAACGACACTGTAATGCATCAACTTGCAAGAGACAAGCCACAAGGAAGGTCACTTGCCATAGACAAGCCACAAGGAAGCAAACTTGATGTTTTCCCTATAATACCAGTCCCCATCACAATCAACATCGTCCCCAGTTGTACAAAGTATATCCAAATTACTTGCCTCCGAAAGCTCGCAGATTTAGAGTTGCCAGATATCAGAATGTAAATGTCTTACCTAATGATACCGTAATGAAATAACTTGCTAGAAAAGCCATTGTGTAGATCACATGAAGAATGCCCTGCTTTTTTAGTCTCAATCACCACCCACTCATTTCACAATATGCACAAGATGCTGCTACTGCAATAAGTGTTCTTACTGCAGAATCTAGTTTGAGTGATGAATAACTTTGTTAGAGGACTCGTGTTTCTGAATACTCAGAATATTCCAAGTTTATACTTCTTAAATGATCTTCAGGTATAAAATGTTTCCCAAATAGATGTGGTACTAGCCTAGTACATTAATTAATAAAATATCACATTATTTGTTTTTCTTGTCTTTCTTTAGAAACTGGTTGATTGACAAAAGTTCATTGGTGTAGAAAAATCTCATGTCCCATATCATTTCTTCTGAAACATTGCACAGAAAGATCCTTTGAATTTGAAGAAATTTGGTAGAAGAAATCTCTTTATTTTCATTATCAAGGTACTCAGAAATTTGTTAGAAGAAAGCTTTTGGAGTGACTTTTTCTTTTGGCATAATAAAATTCAATAACTTCTTAATCAAATTGCAAAAAATGATGCTGACAGATGCAACTAGTCACTCCAAAAGCCTTAACTTTTAGTCAAAGAAACACGCTACTAAGCTCCTTTTATTTTCAGTGGGACAGACCGGAAAATGGACAATTCATCAAAAAGCTTCAGACCCCATAATTTTAAAAATGGAATCCGGGGATTTTTCCAAATATGATAAAGGTGTCAGTGCAAAGTGCTTTATAGCTATGATACGTGATGGATAAGAAGTTCTTGCCTTCTGTAAATGCATCAACTTGTGAAGCAAACTCTGTAAATTTCACAAAAAGCATGTCCCACATCTCATTCCTTCTTTACCTAACCTCTTCAAGGCTTTATATCATGAGTTGCTACTGCTGCAAGGACAATTATAATTGTAAGCATGTCTAACCTGAGAATTTTTATCATCTTCTTGGGCCACTTTAAAATGGACCCACTATCGATTGATTAATTTATCTGAATAGCACTGACGGGATTAAGTTGGTGAATTATTAAAGCTGTATCAGTTTTCTGAATTTTACACTGTAAAAGCCATAACAGAATATAAGATTATTGGGCTTGGAAGATTTGTAATTATAAATTATGCTTAAATTTTCATTATCAGTACAGTATATATGATTAGCCAGAGTAGACTATAGGAGGATAAAGTGGAGGAAATCATAAATAATCTCTTTGGCAGAGTCATAGTTAATTCCTGAGAAGAAAGAAATATGCAGCAAGCCAGAACAAAATTGACAGCAAATAGGAGGTTAAAGTTTTGTTTTTAAGACAAAATCAACTACATATCATGTATACAGAAATGATATATTTTACATGGATTGCAGCAAACAATCTCTATGTACACTCTTTCTGTACATTCAAAACTTGTAATTGAGTCCGTGGGGAAGAAGAGTTGGTGTCATCTGGGTTAGCCATTTCTAGAATTTTCAAATCATGTTTCCTAAAGGTCTAAAAGCTGCTAGTGAGATCCATGAATACTTCTTCGCTGCATAGGATTGTGAGACCACCCATAGGATGATCAAACCCAAACTCTTCTTCAGCTTGGCTTAGCAAATTCTGGAACGAGGGACGCTTCAAGTATGAAATTGGAACGGCAAATCTCTTCTTATCAGTTTCTCCAACATACACAGCAAAGTGACCTTTGGGCACGATCGTGCCCTCTGTGCGCTTTATAGTCTGCTTAGCATGAACAATCCTGCGTAAGCTGATACCCATGACTATGAATAGTTTAGTTCTTTTGAAAGTATTTAGTGGAAAGCTATGAATATATGAAAGTAGGAGAACCTTAACAATAGGTTGCTAAATTTAAACCAGTATATATATAGAGCAAAATTTCTCAGGCCACTAAGCTGCAATGGTTTGAACGTTGAAATGTCAACTACAAGCCTCTGCTTAAGGACCTATATAATAAAGAACCAAATGGTTCTACCTCCCAACTAATGATAAGGTTTCAACAAGCTATTATTCCATGATCTTATTAACTACAAGTCATCATGGCCTACCATTTAAATGGTTGGTATATATCATTGTATCACGGCCTGCCAATTTTGATAGATACCAAGTAGACCATACGGCTGACATACTAACTGATAGAGATTAGGATAAGGATTCAATTACTAATTTTCTTAAGCAAATCAAATATTGTGTCATAAGACGCAACCTAGCATGGAAAAATTCAGGTTATCAGCTCATGTGATTTTGTTTCCTGAACTTGAGCTTGAGTTTGAAGGGATGATAAGTTGAAAGGAAGCAAAAAATCAATCTAGCATTTAATATTTTACGTCAATGCTGATGTTTAGGTCCTAATTGAAGAGAATTACATAATATTAAGCATTGCTTAGATAAAGAAAAAGCTTTCTTTGATTGAGCAATATTAATAAATCAATAAATAATATACGGATAATCACACCGCTGAACTACTCAAAGATCAGAAATTTTCTGGTCTAAACCTACGACTATCATAAATGTAACCGTGTTTTGGCTTGGTAAGCAATTTATACAAGTTTCAAGTTGTGGACTCGTTTGACTCTACATTCTGAGGGTATGTCAATAATTCTCTTGATAATTCTTATGAGGCCAAAGGAATTAAAATAGGGATGTCTAGGCAGCTAAGTCAACTGTCACATGAATATGTCTGCATAGTTCAATCACCATTACAACTTCTTTCTGCTAATCTAAACTTGAATGATTCCTTTTTTTGCAACAAATTTCTACTTCTTGGAATGGCTAGCCAAGTCATCCCTTCTAAATTTACAAAACATTTAAGAAATAAAAGGTATTTTCTTTCCTTGAATTAAACTGTAACGTCAGAAACTTGTCTCTGATCCTAAGTTTGGTTTTCTGTTCAAAAGGCAAGTAAATTCATTAATTTCAATCTGTCTGCATAAAGTGGAAGGGCATTGTGCTACGACTTATATGCCCTGTGAAGTTGTGAGAGTAAATGCAATGCCCCGTATTTACGTCATTAATCCATTTACAAATTTCTCTTCCTGTCTGGGAGAAAACTTCTTTACCATTTTGAGCTCTAATGCTCCAAAACCAAGACCCCTAGAATAAAGTACACATGAAGCATTACATAATGATAAGCCATACTGCAGCCTGACCCGCATTAAACTTTCAAAATGCTACGGCCACGATATAAATCCCCTCCAAGAAATTTTTATTTCAGTATCAAATTTGAGATATGTTTTAAAATCAAATGGTCCGCTAGTTCCCCGAATGGACTCAAACAAACTA
>JAXCLQ010000010.1:5508017-5519767 GCA_035584115.1 Cedrela odorata | reverse complement strand
TTATTTCAGTATCAAATTTGAGATATGTTTTAAAATCAAATGGTCCGCTAGTTCCCCGAATGGACTCAAACAAACTAAATGCACCTTTTTTTAACCAATGTTATAAGTAGAAGAAAGCAAATACTGGAGTCAAGTATTTATTTCCTCTAATTGTATATGTGTAGACTCTCCTCAATTTGTCAGGACTGTGATAATACTGAGTAGAGATATATTTGATTATGTTGGGTTGACTTCTAGCTCACGTTAGAGTTAGAAAATCTAACAACAATTTGGGTAAAAAAAATTCTTAATCAAATAAATAAAAAGAAATTTAATCCAAATAAAAAAAATTTAATGCTACACATAAAAATTGTATAAAAATTTTAAAAAAAAATTAGAGGAGAGGAGAAGTTGTAAAAGAAAGAAATAAGTTGTAATATTGTGTGTCTTTAGTATTTTCTTAGAGATGATATTTAATTGTAATATCATAATTTGGCATAGTGAAAGTTGATTTTGGATTACGATCCCGCCCATTGTAAGTTTTTGGCATAAAAAATAGTCTATTTGTGTTTGTTTGATTTTGTGACATTTTATCTTTGCGGTAATTGTTATGGTGCACGTCCTATTCTAATCAAACAAACAGAAAAAAGAATTACAAACATGATTTTAGTGGTTGCTTCCGAACATATTCCTTGTGTCATCTTCACTAGTTCCTCCAAATTTCTATTTGGATCCAGAGCAAACCTTCCTGCTTCTCTTAATAAACTTTCAAGACAAGGCCTATGATGTCCAGAAAAACATGCCATTCCTACTAGTTGGTTAAACCACAGATAAAAGTGTCCATTATTTACTCAAGATATGTTTTCAAATTAATAGTCACTGGACTATTTCTTAAAATACTTCGGATACTGCAAATTATGATGTTCAAATGGTCTGCATGTTTCTAATGGAGCAAAACATTGTTAGGAAACTTCAAGAAAATGATCCCTTTGGAATATTCTTATATAATTGTTCAGATGCAAAAACATTTGCAGCATTAGAATCAGCAGTGTAGTAATAAACAATGCAAAAGTTGGAAACCGCAGAAAAGAAAGAAGTAAAAAAAAGTATCCAACAAGATAGAATTGATTTCTCATAATCTTTGCTGAAATAATAAACTTTACAAACAATGCAACAAATAGCCCACCGTGTATATGTTCTCTCACACAAAATTGTGTATTTGGTCAACAACTCTAGGGAATTAAAGTCATCTGAGCTAGCTATTTTCGCATCATGTTTCCCGAAGTCTACAAGCTGCTGTGAGATCTAGGAATACTTCTTCACTACATGGGATTGTTAGACCACCAGTAGGATGATCAAATCCAAACTCTTCTTCAGCCTGACTTAGCAAATTCTTGAATGAAGGGTGCTTCAAGTATGAAATTGGAACCACAAATCTTTTCCTTTCAGTTTCTCCAACATAGACAGCGAAGTGTCCTTTGGCAACAATTGCAGCCTCTGAAGCCTGAAGGGAACGGCGTGAAGCGTTCTTAGTATTACCAATCCTGGGCAAGCGGATACCCATGGTTGTGTAATCTTTTGAAATTATTTAGCAGAGAATATGAGTAAGTGAGTAACACTTAGGGAAGCAAGACAACCTTGTCTATGTTTCCAACCTTGACGTGCTATATATAACGAGAACTTCTAAGGGGTTTTGAATGATAAAAACAATAGTCCATTGGACATATGCAACTAAGAATCACATGGTTCTGCCTCCCAAACTAACGATAAGGTTTTAACAAGTTTTTGTAATGCAATCTGATGAATTGTAACTTGTCATGGTCTACCAGTACATGAAACAACAATTATGATCTATATCAGAAATATCATTGTCTAATGACCTATTGCTTATGGCCCATAACAATCAGACCATTTGGATAAAAACTCTTACTAGTAGAGACTAACTTGACGATCAAATTGGTAATAGTACTTTGAGCAAACCATGTGTTTTGATGCCAGATGTTCGTTGGAGCTTTTGATCAAACATCCAAGATGACTGCTAGTATTATGTCTTATGATGTACCAAGCACAGGAAAAAAATCAAGTTAGCTGCTCATGTGACAATGTTTCCTGAACTTGGCCCTAAATTTGAAGGCATGATATGTTGAATGGAATGGAAGTATCTGATCAATTTAGCATTTGATATTTCTCTATTAAGGCACTGTCTAGACCCTAATTGACCAGAATCACGGCTCTTTAAGCTATGGTCTGAATAAAATTTAAAAAAAAAACAAAACAAAACAAAGGAACTAATTTCCTTGACCAATATTTTGAATAGTCTGATTGATTGACCATCCTGGATAATCATTCACCGCTCAATTACTCAAAAGAGTATGGATTTCTAATCTAAACGTGAGACTATCATAAATGTAACCCATTTTTGGTTGGTATACAAAATATTAGATTGAGTTTGACTGACAATGTTCTGAGTGCATGTCAAGAATCCTTTTGAGATTTATATTGTTGCCAGAGGAAGTAAAATAAGTTTGTCTTTTCATCTAGATATTGACATGGATATAGTTTCATAGTTCAATCACACTACAACCTCCTCCTACTAATCTGTTTTTTTGGTAGCAAACTCTGTTTCTGAATAAGAAATGGTCATTACTCATCAAATACAAATAGTCAATCTCAACCTCTTAAATTTACAAAGTATTTGAGAAATAAATGATGTTCTTCCTTCCTTGCAACTAGATCCAAAGTCAGAATCATGTCTCTCACCTTAAGTTTTGTTTCCTGCTCGGCAGGCAAGTAAAAACTCATTAATTTAAACTTGCAAGCATGAAGTAGTGCCTCACTGCCCTGCAGTGCAACTTGGATGCTGTGCTCAGTGTTCTCTCCTCCATTTTTGGAGATGAGTGACATGTTTTGTCATCTTTAATGGTCAATCTCCTGCCTTTTGCCGCTCTAATGCATCAAACTGCAAAGACAAGCACCCTGCTGCTATGTCTCATTGGCCGTTGCAGCCTCGTCTACTTCAAACTAGATATCAAAATGCTTGTTGATACCACTTGGATACTATTACAGCAAACAAATACTAGTAGCTTTGACAAGCCTAATTTGAGATGTGCTTCGAAACTGTCTGGAAATCTTTTAGAAAAGGACTACAAATCCTGAAAATTGAACACAACTAAATATGCATGATCTCTTATTCACCAAATTGACTAGAAAAAGAATTTCCTACGACCAGTTTCAGTACAAAAAGGTGAACATAAGAATTGAGAATTTAGTGAATTTGTTGTTATTAATAGCTGTTCAAGGATTAGGCGAACTTGTGAGACCAAGGAGAAAGAGAATGATCACCATTGAATAATCCAACAGAGTGATGGAATTTCTGGTTGTAATCTGTAAAGACAGAACGAGGAATAATAGATCATATGGCTCCTAGGAAAATAAAATGGTAGATGATAATTCACAATATGCACTGTGAATCGTACGTGGGATGGCAGATAGTTCTTCCTTTATCATTCAGATTTATTTACAGCTTCTATGGGGCATTGATTTGCTTGTAGATTGTAACACCCATTTTAACATGTTACTCAAACTTTACTAAAAGTACGTACTTAAATATTAAATTTAAAAATAATATTTTTTAGATTATATTTTATATGAATTAAATAATTTAAAATATTGAAATCTCAAAATTACAAATAATTACTCAAACTTCACTAAAAGTTCAACTCTAATTTTAATTGTAATTATGTACACAAATGGTAATTCAACGAGCTAGTAACAATAACAGTAATAACAACAGTGATTATAAATAGTAGAGACGACAAATAGATCGGCCCGACCTGACTTGCAAAAGGGAGACCATGCAAGTACAGAGGCCAGGCTGAGGTTTACTATTTATGGGCCGAACCAGTGTAATTTTAATTTTAATTTTATTTTAAATTAATTTATACTTATAATATCTATTAAATTATTTTTTTAATTTTGAGCACACCCAACCCTTTTATCATCTTTAACGTATAGTGCGAAAACCTTTTTTTTTTTTTTTTATATTTATTGTTACTTTTCGGACATAGAAAAACTAGTAATTTTAAATACATATGTCATTTGAGTAACTTTTAAAAAAATTAATATTTACTATAAAATATGAATTTAATGTTTTCTTTTGAAAATATATTTTAAATTTAACTTAATATTTGAAATTTTTTATAATTTTGAAACGTTTTAAGATAAAAGTACAAAATTAATTTTTGAAGCAAAATTTTTTTTTAATCACTTAAAACACATTTAGATAGAAAAATGATATAGACACATACTTGTATTACAATAAAAAAATATATTAGATTTTAAAGAGTAAATTATGAACAAACATACTTACAATTATTACAAAAAAATATTAAAGATTTTAACAAAACAAAATACCCATGTTATGCATGAATTCACTTACCTCGTTCCGTAACTAGAAATCTTATACTCAACCCACTCGAAAGATCACTAATTTCTTATTAATAACTAAAATTGACTTTTATATTAATTTCTTATCATAATTGTATTCCTAACGCATCTACAATATTCTAATCACTCTAATTTCATCCTTTAAATTTAATTTCTTAATTAAATGATAATCTAAAAGCTAACATAACTTCTTACAAATTTTACCAAAACTCTATTCTTCTTTTTTTATATATCTAAAAAACTACATATCAATGATTCTATAAATTTGCAAAGTTATAGTAGACACAAGTCAATTTTAATAAATATATTTTGAAAACTTTGAAAGTCAAAAACAATTTTAATTAAATTTTGTTTTCAAGTATAGAAACTTTGTTTAGTAATTTTCAAAAACCAATACAATAATTATAATGAAAAATAATAAACTTTAGCATCTATAAATGCATAAAATATTTAAGTAAACTTTAATCTTATTGAAAACTAGGAGAATACTTACTAACATTTGATTTCGGTTATTCAAATTTGTAATAGTTGAAAATTTACTTAACACTTTAGTTTCCAAAGAAATTGAAAATATTGAATTTCTTGAAGATAATAAGATTTGAAAATTTTGAAATCTCTTTTTAATGTAAATAAATGAATTCATTATAAACAAATCATTATTAGGTCAACCATATTTTTCAATTAAATCAAGGTCTACAATAACTTTGCAAATTAATAATTTATCCTTACTACATCATTTCTTTATAAAAATTATACATTTAATAACTATATGATAAAACACAAATTTATATGCGCTAATTAATACAAAATTAAGATATTCTATATGAAAATATATTAAGTACGATCTAGAACATAGAACATAGCTACGGTGAATAAGTATTTGCCTTAGACCTTCTTTCTCCAATTAGCATAAATGAGCACGAAACATAATAAAGCATGTAGGATTTGGATATAATTAAAATGTGCATTTAAAATAATATAATTTAATGCTATTAAAATTAAAAAACAATAACACAAAGTTAATTCATTTTTTAATGGAAAGAAGATAATAACATGAAATTAATCTCTTTATCTTCGATCTCTCTTATCATGTCTAGAGATGACAAATGGATTAGGCCCGTGGCTCACAAACTCAATTAAATTTAGTTCAAATATCGATCTATTTGAAAGACGTATCAATCTGTTTATCAATTTTAAATATTTATAAAATTTTTTAACAAAAAAATATTAATATTTTCTTCTCAATGTATTAATCTGGTTGAAATTATAATTTTTTTTTTAAATTTCTTACTTGAATGTATTGATCTAGTTCTCTTTATGTATTAATCTGGTCTAAATTATATTTTTTTTGAACTCTCTAATTTAAAAGCATCGATCTGTTTATTTGAAGGTATCAATCTAGTCTCAGCCCGTAAGCTGGCCTATACTTGGGCTCAGTACAGCTGATGTGAGCTTGGCTTTATGGGCCTTGCTAAACTGCATATTTTCTAAGCTAGCTCGGCCCAACTCGACACGAATATTGTATGGGCATGGACCGGCTCGATATATAAGCCCCAATGGACTTCAATTTCATGGGCTAGGCCGGCCCAACCCAGTTCATTTGCCATATCTAATCATGTTGTTTATTTATATAATATTCCATTTTTTTACGCAATCATAACTCATGCATGAACAGCATAAAATCATAATAATAAAATCATAGAAGAAACACATTTATGTTAAGAAGAAAAAAATTAGTTTATAATTCAGTCTTCTAGAAGCAAAAATGTCTACACGGGGTTGAAACAATAAACAATCTTTGTGCTGAATGGCTAGTGATGTATCTTAGGACTTTGAAAATGAGAATAAGTTTTGCCCCTTGAAGTTGTATAAATACATATCAAAGACTCTTATGGTCAGCAATATGACCAAGTGGACAATTTAAGTGATAAACTGACGGCTGCAATGGGGTCTATTTAAGGAGATATGTCATGAGAAATCACGTGGTTTTGCCCCCAACATATACTAAAGCTTTTGTAGATATGCATACACTTTTATTATAGTATATAGAAATCAGAATACTACACATATGTAATGAAGTTTTTGATCAAACAAACACCAAAGACATTGGTACTGTAAGTTATGACCCTACCAAAATATGAAGAAACAAGGTATAATCTACTAATGTGAAGATGCTTTGTGAAAGAATTGATGATTATATGAACTTGGACCGAATTTGAATCAATGATATGTTGAACAAGAGCACAAAAACAACCTGGCATAAGATAAAGATATTTCTATGCTACAACAATATAGATCCTCACTAACCAGAATCAACATGCCTTGTATTTGGTAAAGTATTGTCAATTTTTTGGTTCAATTAAATGTGTCTATCATAGTATATCACATAACGGACCAAATTGAAGACATAAATCAGTGTTCATATAATATGCAGAACGATAACGAAGGCGATTGTGATGGTGACGCTTCATGGCTTGATAGATATGCAACCAAATGGTCCTAAAAGGCCTTCAAGACAGAGATAGTGGTTGCTAAGAGTTGCAGATTGTGGACTGCTTTTCTACTTTTGACTTACAATAAGCCTAGGCATACAAGCTTTTTTTCTCACAGAGGACTCTTACCAGACAAAAAACAGCATGTGACCCCTTTGATGAATATTGAACAGATAGATATGGATAATATTTTTCCTTTCAGAAAATATGCATTAACACCATAACTTTATTGCATTTTCTCTGATACTAATCTGATAACTGATGGTTCGAGTATTTGAGAACACTGTCAGATTAATTACTTTTACTTGTATGCATGAGTGGTAGGGAATTATGTTGCAAGGACATACCATGTGACCAATACCAAAATTTTAAAAATGGTTGACAAAACAGAAACATAAGATTTCCTTCTGATGGTAACCACTTTTGAATTGTTAGTAGCAGTTAGCTGATTTAAGATGCATAAATTGGTGATTGCGCATCCTCTGTCTGTCATCCCGGCCTACTTACAGAAACTTCTTGTTCAGCAACCTATCAAAAGGATACGAGCTTCATTAGTTTAGCTTAAAAATGGTATGTCGGAAGTAAGCCTATCATATTAACGACTTGTCATTCATTTATGCATGAATGACATTCTAACAAGTGTGATTCCTGTTATTATTGTCTTTTTCTCTTATTTTGTATCAGTCTCTTTGTATCTGACAATCTTTGTTAAGAAAATTTAAGATAAATTTGTTTAACTTTGAAAGTCAATGACAAAGTGTTTGATAAACAGCACTTTTACTCGACAAGTAACCATTTCATGCCATAGCAGCTATGAATTTAAAACTACAAAACCTCAATTCCAAGCATACCCTTATCCTTGTAGCCTTTTATCATTCACAGATGATTGAGGAGATCAAGTTTTGGAACCGTTTCTAACATATTCACATCAATATTTCAGAGCTTTCCCTGATAAGCAATCAAGTTTAGAAATAAAGACTGCTCTCAAGGACTAAGAAGAAAACAAAGATAATCATAAGTAATTAAAAACAAGATGAACAATCAGCCAAAGGCACCACAGATGTCATCTACATTCTCGCAATTCTATGTACCTCAACTCTGCAGGAAAATTCAGTGTATTGATGTTCAAAAACCAAGAACAAAATGCACGACAGGATGAGATAAATAGCCAGTTCATAAAATTCAGCCCACGGTTTTGCTTAACGTGGGCATACTTCTTGTTTTCCGTTTATATACTAACTATGATCTCGTGAAAACTGCTTAATTCCCTGCAAATCCACTTAAATTACTTATTTTTTATTTGCAAAGAACCGTGTAAGCTCTCTCTCAAATGATCAAAATGAATAAAGCCCCAAAGCAAAAACACCTTGTGTAACCAATCAAATTAGTGATGTACGCTCAGTATAACTTGATCACCAAAGTCCACATGGATAGTCTGATTGAAACCACTATATCTTTGTCATGAGAAAACTTTAGAGATTGAATACTAAGAAGCATAAATTTTAGCTGATATAAAGCAACCAATCAGCAAACTTGATGCATATCATATTGGACAAATAGTATAGGGACCCAACAAATATCTGGTTGGCTAGTTAGCACAAAAGAGTCCACAAATTAACAGTACAAAAGTCTGTCAAGTTCAATGCCCATGTGAATAAGCAAAATTGTATTCCCAAGAACATGCCAAAAGCTCAGAGCTTTATAATTAGTTAAAACACAGAAAAGATACGTATATACATATATAACAGCAAATTGCACCTCTCACCTTTTTGTTTCTCAAGGTGGTAGGGCATGATGCTTAACCATAGACAAGGCAAAACCATGTGAAATATAACCAATTCTTTTACCTGTTATGTTTTTTTCAAGATTCTTCAATGACATCTCATTGTCCTATCTAATTCTCTTAAGGTTTTCTTTTCACATTTGCCTATAAATATTGGGGTGGTTTAGAATTAGACACACAAATATTTCAACCCAAAGTCTTCAGTCACTAAACTTTGGTATTACTTCATCCATCTATTTCTTCAAGTTTTCTTTTCTTTTCTAAGATGGGACTCAATAGATAAGATAGCTCATGCCAAACAAAAACTTCAAAGAACTCTCTCAAAAAAATTTAGAATAGCTTTTGCCAACACAAATGTGCCAAAAGGAGTTAAGAAGAAGCTAATCTTTCAATATCACTTAACACCTCCTGCCAGGGCATGTTGCAACAAAGAAAAAGCAGAGGACTTGCACCTGCTAGTGCACATTGCAGCAATGTGATGCAGAGGACTAGTATTAGAGAAAACTACCCAAGTTGAGTGACTCAATAATCTGTAACAATAATAAATAGTACATATCATCTCACTAGACACCTTATCACAACGAGTTATATTTTTTTTATTATTTCTTTGGTTTCTTGCCTTAGACCTATGTATATGTATCAATCATTGTATTATCTTTATGTTCTAAAATATAGAAAAAAATTTTCTCTGTTGGCTGGCTCATTTGCATTTAATATTCTTAAAATTTCACTTGATATAAGAACTTGTAGGTTATTCAAACAATGGCTAACAATACAGCACATCCAGGTTTTGCAACCAATACCATAGCCTCAGCCACTACACACACAATGCTATAGGAAAATTAGTCCACCACACAAATGAAACTTGATAGACAATTGCTTGATTCGGAAAACTCAAGTTCTGCCAACAATCCGAGGCAATGACCTTGAGGATTACATTGATAGATTCAAACAAGGTCCAAACACACACATTATCTCAGTTGATAATCACAAAGTATTGTGACTTCAGATAACTATGCCTACCTGCATTAGAGGAAGTAAGACTGGCTACTCCTTAGCTGGCTGTTATCTATATAAGTGAGATTGTGCTTCTTTCACTCACTAGTTGCAACAACTCTAATGATCTTTGGGATGCAATTTTTAAGATGTATTCCTCACAATCTCATACTTATATCATGTAGTTGAAGAATTAGCTCTAAACAACCAAGAAAGGATCTTAAACCATGGTTGATTATTTCACTAAAATAAAGACCCTAGCAGATGCACTAACCATACCTAGAAAATTTGTGTCAGATGAAGACTTGGTTGAATACATATTGGGTGTTTTAGGCATTGAATGTGTCTTATTGTTATGAACATAGCATCAATGATGAGCCACTGTTATTGGAAGATGTGTGTGGAGAGTTGCTGATATTTGAGAACATGAATGAACAAAATCATACCACTGTAAATGAAATCATGAAGTCCAATGTTGCTTCCAATAATTATAGTGGTGGGTGAACTCAGAAGAAGAACAACTCTAGAGGAAGAGGAACTTGTTTCAATGGAAATAAAGGTAACAACCACAAAAGAGCAAGAGGCAGATCCTTTTAAGGCGGAGGTCAATCTGCCAAATCTGTAATAATATGGGGCACTTAGCTTTAGCTTACTAGTAAAAGTTTGATCTGGACTTTGTGCTAAAGAGTACTAACAACATAAAGCAATCATCAACTTATATTACAACAAAAGAAACCAACAAAAATAATGGATGCCACCTTGATAATGGGACAACCAACCATGTAACTAACGAGCTAAATAATTTATCAATGAAGGCTAAATAAAAAAGGTATGGAGAACCTTACAATAGGTAGTTGTCAAAAACTTTCAATTTCTCATGTAAAAGATAATTGCTTGCATACTAGAAACACTAAGCCTTTAATTTTAAGAAACATATTATATGTTTCCGAGATAACCAAAAACTTATTGAACATCTAAACTAGTTAGTGACAATAATATAATTGTTAAATTTCAAGATAATATTTGTGTTTTGAAGTACTAGATGGAGAGAGTGTTGGTGGAGGAATGGCTAGAGGTACCTTTATTTGGTTAAAATGTGAAGAAGATTGAATAACCAATTAGAGTAAAGAGTAGCTTAAAATCAGAGTCACCTGAGTCTGCTACTTCACTGTACAATAGTCTTATTTGTCTTGTAAGTAAGTCTAATCTAGGTGTTTTAAATAATCTTAGAGTCAATCAATAGTTTATTAATGTTCTAGATTGTTTGCACATAAAATTTGGTAGTCCTAATAATCAAGTGTTAAAAAAAATCTTAGAATCTTATAAAAACTTCTTTATCAGCAATAAAGTTCAATCTTCTTCATTTTGTAAAGTTTGCCAATATGGAAAGAATCATAAATTAAACTTTAAAAAGAGTGAAATTAAAACAAAAAGGCCTTTGGAAATCTTGTATTCTAGCCTATGAGGTTCAGCTCCCTTAACATCTAGCAATGGTTGTAGGTACTTTCTGAGTATTATAAATGACAATACCAGATTTACTTGGATCTTTCATCTAGAAAACAAAGCATGAACAACATCTACCATAATCCAGTTCAAATACCAAGTTGAAGAACACCTTTGAACAAACATTAAAACCCTACAAACAGACTAGGGAGGTGAGTTCAGGCTATTAGAACCATACCTAAATGAAAAATGAGTAACATTCAGACATTCACGCCCACATACCTCATACCAAAATGGCAAGGTAGAAAGTGGGCTAACATTGCTTGCACAAGCAAGCTTGCCTTGAAATTTTTTGTCTTAAGCTTTTGAGACTTTAATATATCTTATAAATAGCTTACCTACATCAATTTTAGAGGATTAATCACCTTATCAAAAACTGTATAACAAATAACTAGACTACTCATTCCTAAGGACATTTGATTGTGCTTGCTACATTGAATTAAAAAATAATGTGTGTGTGTGTATGTGTGTGTGTATATATATATATATATTTATATATCAAATAACCAGATCTTGTTTATGACGTGATAAGAAATAGATATATGTAGAAT
>JAXCLQ010000010.1:5490485-5501941 GCA_035584115.1 Cedrela odorata | reverse complement strand
TATATATATATATATATATTGTTATCTCATTTTTTCTGTAATGAAATTATGGGAATTCGAATGCAAGAGATGGTTCTTTAGGCAAAGCAAATTATTCGAAGATGATCATCCTCTAAATACCAACAATCCTCATATCAAACATCAACCACATTAGATGTCCCAAAATAGTAGTTTGCTATTCATGTGGGAGAAGAAGAGAAGAATTATAAACGTTTTGTCTTGCCAATATCTTATTCAAAGCATACAATGGCAATGTTGAGTCAGGCTGAAGAAGAGTTTGGTCTTAATTATAAAATGCACGGCCTCATAATCTCTTGTCGGAAAAATAAATTCATCAATCTTACTTCTCAACTAGTTCAAACCTAAATCATTAGAGACAAAATTGGAAAAATTTAAAAGTTAGGAGAAAAATGAGGAATTTTTCAGATAATAAAAAAGTATTTTTAAAATTGTAAAGTCAGTTATTTATTTGATTTACTTCTGGAATGTGTAAACACTAATGTTCACATTACTACCTGTGAAAGGTTTAACAGCAATATGGGTTAGTTATGGCAAGTTTGACATTAATGATGTAGCTTAAGATTAATATGTAAGTGTAGTAGGTTTGTCATTTAGTAGTGTTAAAATCCAATTTTTATTGCAGACCGTCGATGAGATATTAAAGATCTTAATGTCGACTGTCTCATATACATGAGTGTAACTCTAAATAGATGAGGCCTCATTTAACTAAATCATCCAAACTTATTCAAATAAAATAAATCTAACATACTCTTTAAATTCTACCAATTTCTACATGGCATCAAAGCTCTAGGCAAACAAAATCCTACGATCTATATCATCTTTTACCTTTCTTAAATTAATCCATAAAAATAAAATTTGGGATTTCTATCTCTACCTTTACCTTATACTTTTATCTGCTACATAAATTAGCTTTTGTTTTAAACAACAATGGCCTAAAGATTGTAAACCATCCCTTTCATCCTCTACAATCAAAATTTTCTTTTATTGAATTGTAGTAACCACATTCGTGAATATTGTTGAAAGTTAAATGAGTATACTTATTGTAAACCCTGTTTTTTGAACATTAGGGTAAAATAGTTATTGTAAAGACATTCATTTTTACACATGCATTGCTCATGACTAGTTGACACATTAATGAGGTTTATGTGAATTTAAGTTAGTTTAATGATATAAGTATAAGTAGTGAATTGAATACTTTGGTTAGTGTATATTTGGCTCTTTCCATGTTGTCCTACGCTTACACATTCTGTGATCTGGCTAGCCAGTTAAAATTATAGTTTAAAATTTTTGAGTTATTGAAGTCGGTCAATTAAGTATTGGCGGTTTCGGACCCACGAAAACATAGAATCGGTCGATCGAGTGAGAGAATTGGTCATTCGAATTGAGAAAACGATCGATCAACAGTAGACTAAATGGAATCGGTTTGCCAAATTGACAAAATGGTTGACCAGTAGTAGCTATGTCATGGGATAAAATGGAACCAGTCAACCGGGTGAGGGAAGCGATCGTCTAGAAGAATAGAAAACGGGGAAGAGTGGATTAATCGATTAGATGGAGAACTGGTCAACTAGCAGAAACGAATTTATAGAAAATGGGGAACCAATCGACCAAATTGGGGAAACGATCGACTGGCAGTAGGCTAAACGGAACCAATCGACCGTTAGTAGCCATGTCGTGGGAGAAATGAAATTGGTAGACATGTTCGGCACGAAACTTGGGTATTTTCGAAAACTTTTAAAAATTTTTAAGGACAATTTGATATTTTCAACCATTTTCTATATATACCCATGACCCCCATCAATTTTCATTCTTCTTATCTTTCTAAAAAACTTAAATTTCTCTCTCTTTCTCTCTTAAAACTCGTTCTTTCTCTCTCATTTTCTATTTCTCTTAGATTTCTTCAAATTTCTTCCTTTTTTTTTTCAAATTTTTGCTACCAAATGATTACCCATCCTCTCCTCTTTAATTTTGTACTGATTTTGAACTAGAAAATGCAAGGAAATAACAAGAAAGAAATTTGGGTTTCAAGGAGAAATTTAGGCTTTTTTGTTATAAATTTATGATAAATATACATACTGAGATGGCTGAAGAGGCTTGATTTATTTATATGATTTAAAGTTATTGATTGAAAATTTATTTGTTTTTATGCATGTATGTTGTCGATGAGGCTAGTAAGGCTAAATATTGTTGTATGGCCAATAGGCTAGTTTACTAACTGTATATACAAGGAGGTAGCCTATAGATGGATTTATGAGAGGTTGCATAGGTGAGTAGGTTGTAGTGAGGGTATAAAGGAAAAAGGCTATGGCAAGCCCACTGTGTGCCGTGTACATATGTACAGTTACAGATATCTTATGAAAAGTCCTGACGGCTTGATAGGGATATCTTGCATTAAATGGTTAAGACAAGGATAGTCGCTCGTGTCACCAAGCGATTACTTAGGGCTAACATTAATGAGACGGATGTGATTTTATAATTGCATACTTTATAAAAAATAAATAATTTTATAAAGAATAAAAATAGTTATTTTAATTTACCTAAACTTAATTGCATATAGTTTTATTGCATGAAAAACTTATTGATAGTTTCGACGTTACCCTGGCCAAGGTAGCTGTAGAAAATGTTTGGCCAACCCAGTTTGTTTGTTTAAAACAGTATGTAGACCTATGAATTATTTTATGATTATTTGACTTTAAATGAATTATGTATATACTTTTGAAGTATATTATAAAGTAATCCTATTATCTTGAATTTATAAATGAGTATGCATGTATATATATATGTACTTTATTTATTCATTAAGTATAGTTGTATACTTACCCTTCACCACTACAGCTTTCAGGTTAGGTGCTCTAGTACTGGCTAAAACTAGTAGTAGCGGCAGAGAACCTACAACGTTTTGAGTAGGGTTTCTTTCTTGACTCACATATGCATTTGAGTCCACTGGATATATGTATTTATTTGGATGCATATATTTTTATTTGAAAATTATAAAGTATTTGTAAACTAAGCATTTATGTAAATATTTATTGTTTGGTTCAACCTGCATGACAGTAAGTTCCATGGGATATTTTATTATTGGATATTTGTTGTAGATGAATTGATTATGGATGCTTAATTCATTAATAATGCCCCCATGAATGGGAGTTAATATTTTATAAATAGTTTTTAGGTTTTAATGATTTACAAGTAAGTCTTACAGGCTTTCTTGATATATTTTAAGTATAGAGGGTGTATCATAAGGGTATGTGGCGATTGTCAATGGTGGACCCCATATTCCGGGCATAACAATTTTATTGATATTAGAGCTCTAGTTTAAAATGAGATTTTGAATGTTTTGAAAACTGTTTGATATTTTAAAATAGGTTAAACTTGATTTTAAATATGATTATTTTTAAATTATCTAGTGGACATTAAGTGAGCCAAGTCATAGATTAGTATATACTGTTGTAAAGCATATATGATCAAACTTCATTTACTTTTGTAATGAGTATGCCTCCGCGTACGAGTAAAGGAAGTGGTAAACCTCATACAGTACTGTTACCTGAAGAGAAACCAATAGACTTCTCACATGTACTATAGTTTCCTTAACTAAAACAAACAACTCTATTTTTATAGCTTGGGATGAAAATACCAGCTAATCTGCCACCGGAGATATGGACAACTTTTAAAGCATATTGAAATGCCCAAAACCAAACTGTAGTTCAGCCTGAGTAAGTTCTTATGCATCATCCACCTAGTGAACCAGCTGCTGGCACTGCACTTGTAGCTCATACAATCCCTGTAAAGTCATCTATGTTGGCCCAGTTGGCAGCATCCAAGAGAAAGGTGAATTGGGTTTTTAAAATTTAGCAATTAAAAACGTATGCAATGCAATGCAATAATAAAACATTAATCAGAGAGAGAGATACAAGCACAGTTTTATAGTGGTTCGGCAAATCTTGGCCTATGTCCACTCTCTCGAATGCAATTCACTTCCTCCAAGGTTCAACTAACTTCTTGTTTTGACGAAACAAGAAATACTCAGTACACTTTTTTTAAGATGAAAGGTAACCTTACAACTTTTTTTCTATGGGTGAAGGTAACCCAAGGTGATCTTTTTTAGTATGGGTAAAGATGTACCCAATACCAAGTTATAAATATATATTGGACTTTTGCTCTCACATTAGAGTAGATATTTCAATAAGCTCTCATAAGAAAATTTTCTCTTATATAAGATTTGAAAGATTTATAGTAGAGAGAAAAAGATTATTGTTTACATATATCAATACTGTTCAAGGATTTCTTGATTATATTGATTACAAGCGATTGTTATACATCTCTTAACTGTGTATCTTCTATTTATATTTATCTTTTGTGTGAAGTAACACTTGTCCAACAGCTTGATTTTGTGCATTTATTATTCACCATTAATGCTGTAGAAGTTACCATTGAGCTTTAAAAATAGAGAGAGTATCGATCTGTTTCTCTATGTATTAATCTCTTTAAGTGAACAGTATAAATCTCATCCCGTGTATTGATCTCCACTTCTCTAAGTATCGATCTGTTTCTGATGGAGTTATTTATGAGTTTTAGTGTATTGATCTGTTGATGCAAGATATCGATCTGGTCAGCTTTGTAACTATTTTTCAACTCTTTGTAAAGACTAGGTATCAATCTCTTATCTTCAGGTATCGATCTGGTTACCTCTTTAATTATTTTACAACTCTCTGTGAAGACTATGTATCGATCTGGTTGCCTCTGTAATTATTTTGTAACTCTCTATGAAGACCATGTATTGATCTGCTGATCTCCATATGTAGATCTGGTTACCTTTTTAATAATTTTGCAACTCTCTATGAAGATTATGTATCGATCTAGTTGCATTAGTGATTTCATTTGAAGCAACTGTCTCAGCAATTATCAATATCCTCATTTCTTTTATCGATCTTTCTTGATGTATCGATCTGTTATTGATTTTATATCGATCCGTTTACTCATATATTGATATGTTTGTCTCTAAGTATCAATCTAGAGGCTTTTTAATGCACTTGGACAGAAATTTGTTAAGTAATAATTTCATGCATATTCTTACATGATTTTAAGATACATTTAGGACCTTTTTATTTTACTTAGACATTATCAAAAACATATGCATATTAAGATTTGATATCATCAATCTCCCCCTTTTTTTATGATAACAAAAAAAAAAATAAGTGCCTAAGACTTAATGTGAATTGATTATTCTCCCCCTTAATGTGATGTTTAACCTATCTTTTAAATTTGAGTTTTCTTCCCCTTTATCTATTAAGATTTAATGCAACCTTAACATATATATTTTCTCCCCCATTTTGTCAGTAAGCAAAGAAGGAAAATAAATCAATGATATTACTTATAATCAACACAATCATGCAAATCGATGATATTAAGACTATGCATTTAAGATATAATTAACACAATCATAATAGAGAAGTACAAGAACAAAATAATTGTTAATCAAGAAGAAAAGTTTTCATTTCACAAAAAAATGCATACAAAGGCTAGACTTCGTTCAAAGGGAACCAAAAGGGTCTTGACTGTCATTATCTACATCTAGGTCTACAAGGATATAGGTAGGCTGGGGTGCGGTAGGAGGGGATAACGAACGAGATGCAGAGGTCGTAGGTTAACAATAGGCAAGAATAAGAGCTGGTGCAGGTGCTGGTGAAGGTGCTAGTGTGGATGCCTTAGCTAAGCTAAACATAAATCTATAGGTTTCACTGCAGAATTCCACTTCAAGTCTCCCAAGCTGAACTATCGCGTCGCCGCCCCAAGCGAGGTGCTCTTCAATCTTATGCATTTGAGTAGTCACCATACTCTTGAGATTGGTGAGGTGCTCATTAAAGTTGGACATCGTTGTCTCAACTTTCTCCTCCATGCAGTTCAGTAGACATCGCATGCTCTTCAGAATAGACAGAATGGCAGATGTAGCTGCTAATTAGTCGGTGGCTCTATCTGAGGTGAGAGAGCAAGATAAGGAGGTATAGGTAGCTCATTTTCTAGTATAGCCGCATCTTGTGGTTGTTTGTGCATATTTTGCTATTCATGATTGTGTAGATGCTTGCATCGAGCTTGAATTATTCATTGCCCATCAGATCTCTACTCATTGTGCATGTGGCGTAAGGTTGTTTCTGATAATATGGTAGTAGTTGGCGGCTCAATGGTATCGGTCTTAATGTGTATCCAAAATGGACTCTTTTTAATAATTGCGGAGACTACATATCTATAGTGCAGATGGCTGGCTTTGGACATTGTGGTTTTCACCATCGTATTGAGAATCCACGATATTAGATTAGATCTTTTCCTCTTCATAATGCACTGCATCCACCACATATCCTCGTATGTTCTCTTTGAATATCGTCCAAAACGGGCATTAAGGTTATATGAGACAATGAGATGAAGAATCCTCTCATGGATGTTTAGATGGACTGGTTTGTTGTCCACCATTGTTAAGTTTGGATTGTTGAAGATTACCTTACACGCTTTAAAATGCTGAAATGTGTGTGCTAGATACGAAATGCCTCCTTTTGGTATGTGAGTGATGCGAGACATAACACCAGCATTTACTTGGAACGAATGTCTACGAATGTTGCTTGTAAACTTTGTCATTTGAGGTTGGCCTTAATGAGGAACCTTGACATCCATATTTGAATAGAAAATCTTAACTAGGTTGTCAAAACATTTTCCTCTAAAACTTAGGTATTCAATCCATCCGAATTCTTCAAAGGTTTTGAGATAGGGAAATTTGATGGAAATGAGAAGATTGAAGTCCAAGACATGTGTTTTCTGAAAGAGGGAAAGGTACTGATCCTCTACTTCACGGTTCTGGAAGTTAGTATTTAAGGGAGAAGCTTCAATTGTTCTCTGCCTTTTTCATTGACTTACTTCAACATTCTTAATTCTAGGCATTTTGTAGTTGAGTTTGGACGAAAAGATTAAGGGATTGAATAATAGAACTTTAGATTTCAATGAGTTAGAGTTTGTTGTGAGACAAAACTTTTTAAGGTTTGTTGCGAGATAAAGCTTTAAGTTGTTGATGGAGAGAGAAGTATCAATATGCTTCGTTCAAAGTAGTTTCTCTCATTTTAATCGCATAAAAGTATTGATACATGGAAAAAAATATCAATATTTTCTAAGATTTAAATGATATATCGATCTGTCTTATAAAGGTTTCGATACGTTTTAACATTTAGGTACAAGTATCGATACGCTAGATTAAGTGTATCGATACATACAAGCAAATTCAAATTTGGGTCTAGCCTTTAATAAGCATTTAATTTTGGCAGTTGACATCTTAGCTTTCACAAATTTCAAAATTTAAGTGATCATACATTGTTTTGATGCAAAGTATCAATATGAAAGGAAGAATAACGATACATACTAAAAATGAGTGCTAGTATCAATATGTCAAGAGAATGTGTCGATGCTTAAATAGTGACACATGAAGGTATCGATATGTTTTCAGTGACATATAGATCCGTTATCGTGGTATCGATACTTTGTTATAGATGTATCAATCCGATGCATTCCAATAGCAAAATTTTGCCAATTATATACACACAGACAGGAAAAACTCAGCAATATTCAAACAATTTCCATTATTCCTAGTTTTGTTCTAATTACATAAAAACGATCTCTATCAATTGGTTTTGTGAAAATATCAGCTAATTGGAGATTTGTGTTTATATACTCTAAGCAAACATCTCCTTTATTAACATGGTCTCTAATGAAATGATGACGAATTTATTTGTGCTTAGTCCTAGAATGATGAACTAGATTTTTGGTTACATTTATGGCACTTGCGTTATCACACAGAATAGAAATTTTACTAAGGTTTAATCCATATTCTTGCAATTGGTACTTAATCCATAAAAGTTGTGTACAACAACTACCTACGAATATGTATTCGGCTTCGATTGTAGAAAGTGCAACGGTGTTTTGTTTCTTGCTAAACAATGATACTAAGGCGTTTCCAAGAAAGTAGCAAGTATCACTTGTACTTTTTCTATCTACTTTAAATCCTCCATAGTCGGCATCCAAGTAGCCTTTTGAACTAAATTCACCATATTTTGGATAAAATAATCATAGATTTGGTGTCGTTCTTAAATATTAGAAGATTTCTATTACCGCTACAAGGTGTGACTCCTTAGGATTGGATTAAAATCTCGCACAAACACATACTCCATAGAGAATGTTGGTCTAGAGGCGGTCAAATAAAGTAATGATCCTATCATGCCTCTATATAATCTTTGGTCTACACTCTTTCCTTTTTCATTTTTGTCTAATGAAGTGGAAGTGTTTATAGGAGTTAGAATGGATTTGCCTTTTATCATATAAATTTTTTTTAAAAGTTATTTGATGTACTATGATTAGGAGATGTAAATTTCATCATTTGTTTGTTTAATTTGGAGTCCTAAAAAGAAATTTAATTCTCCCATCATGCTCATTTCAAATTCACCTTTCATTATATTTGAAAACTCAATGCACAAGAACTCATTTGTACTTCCAAAAATAATATCATCAATATAGATTTGTACTAATAGAATATCACCATTTTTGCTTTTAATAAAAAAAGTAGTGTTAACACTCTTTCTCAAGATATTATGTTTTAGGAAAAAATTCACTATATTTTTTATACCAAGCTCTAAGTACTTGTTTTAGACCATAAAATATCTTAGTGAGTTTAAATACATGATTTGAAATTTTGTAATTTTTAAAATTGGGAGGTTATTTTACATAAACTTCTTCATTTATAAAAACTATTTAAAAAGGCACTTTTCATATCATTTTGATAAAATTTAAAATTTTTGTGGCATGCAAATGCTAAGAGTACTCTAATGGTCTCTAATCTTGTTACGGAAGCATATGTCTCATCATAGTCTATTCTATTTTCTTGTCTATATCTTTGAGCTACTACTCTAGCTTTGTTTTAAGAAATACTGCCATTTTCATCAAGTTTGTTTCTAAAAACCCACTTGGTACCTATTGTTAGATAATCATTTAGTCTAGGTATTAAAGTCCAAACTTCATTTCTTTGAAGCTGATTTAATTATTCTTGCATAGCCATTAACTAATTTTCATCATTTAAGGCTTCTTCAACTTTTTTTGGTTCTATTTGAAAGATAAATGCTAGATTTTGAACTTTATCTAGATTATCACCAATTTCTCTTGTTTTTCTCCTAATTTTAACTCTTTGTGAGAGATCTCCTATAATTAGTTCTTTTGGATGACTAGAATTATATTTCTATGTCTTTAGGAATTCCTTAGTCATTTCATTTTATTCTATAATTTCACTTTGATTTTTCAAAAACTCATCATTTGAGTATAGGTTTTCTAAATTTCAATTGCTTTTAATTCTTTTTCATTTTCTTTAGTAATTAATTTGGCTAAGTCAGGATCATATTTGTCGAAAGTTATATGCAACTTTCTTCCACGAGTTGATTTCTTTTGTTGAAAACTCTGTAATCTTTACTCTTGGATGAATAGCTTAGAAATATTCCTAGATCGAACTTTGACTCAAATTTTCCTAGATTATCCTTGGTATTAAGAATGTAACAATTACATCCAAAAACTCTAAAGTATTTGATTTTAGGTTTTCTTTGAAAGATTAACATATGGAGTTTTATTCAAGATTTTTCGAATTAGAACTCTATTGGTTATATGACATGCGGTGTTAATAGCCTCAGCCCAAAAGTATTCAGGTAGGTTATATTCACTTAGCATTGTTCTACCCATCTCTTAAAAAGTTTTATTCTTTTTTTTGGCAACTCCATTTTATTGTAGAATTCTAGGTGTAGAAAAATTGTGAGAATATCCATTCTCATAGCAAAGTTTTCAAATTTTTTGTTTACAAATTCTCTACCTTGATCACTTCTAATCTTTACAATTTTGAAGTCTATTTCATTTTCAATTTGTCTTGAGAATTTATTAAAGGTTTCAAATGTATTACTTTTATTTCCCAAGAAAAAAACCTATGTAAATCTTGAATAATCATCAACAACTACGTATGCATATAGTTTTCCTTATAGCGATGCTACCCTATTTGGTCCAAAGAGGTCCATATTTAAAAGTTCTAAAGGTCTAGTTGCGGAAACTAAGTTTTTTGATTTGAAAGATGTTTTAACTTGTTTTTCTAATTGGCAATGACCATATATACTTTGTCTTTTGTAAATTTTAGATTGAGAATATCTCCCAATAGACTTTGTCTGGCAAGTTTTTGTAATAGATCCATGCTATAATGTCCTAGTTTTCTATGCCGCATTCAAGAATCATCACAATGAGCTTGCAAACATATGTAATTCATTTCATTCAATTTTTCTAATTCTATGACATATACATCATTGTTCCTAGGTGCATAGAATAATTTATTTTTATGCTTATCCAATACTTCACAACCATTTATAAGAAACATGATTTTATATCCACGATCACACAATAGGCTAATACTAAGCAAATTATATTTAAGACCTTTAACTTATAAAACATTTTTTATTTTGATTAAATTAAGGTCAATTGTACCGATACCTTTCACCTTGGCTTGACTATTATCTCAAGCAACTGCTATTAAGGAACCACTTCTTTTTTTACTTGTTGCTTTTCACATGTGGTACCTACAAAAATAGCAAGTTTATTTTAGTACTGAAGTGACTTTGGGTCCATAAATTTAGTTATACCCTTAAAGGTCCTGACCATTTTAGCATGCATAATTTCCTTAAGTAGTGTTCCCTTAGGTACCCATGTCATTTTAGGTTCATTATACTTATTTTTCTTATGTAAACATGTGTTGCTATAATGACCTTTTCTATTGCAATAATGACAAGTAATAGATGATGCTACTTGTTGTTTAACTTTTACAAAGTAGTTTGTATAGGACTTTTGTTTGATTCCTTATTTATATCCAAGTTCGGCTTTATCAAATACTAATCTTTGACTACCTAAAAGTTTATCTAATGATTCTTTTCCTTGTGTAAATTTATCCAAAATTTCTTTAAGAGAAGCTATTTCACCTTTCAAGATTTTATTTTCATCTTTTAACATATCAAGCTCATTAAGTGAGCTAGATTTATTCTTAATTTCTAGTTCTTTAACTTTTATTTTCAATAAGTCATTTTTCTTTAATACCATGGATTTCTTTTTCTTTGCTTCTTTATATTTTGCATATAAATCTTGAAAATCATTTCTAAGTTCCCATATAATGCACTCAAGTATTCATCTAATAGATCATCATCACTATTTGAACATATATCATAAAATGAAGAGTTTTGATTTAGAGAGGTTACCTCATCTTTTAGTTTTCCTATTAGACAGTAATTTGCTTGCTCGGTTTTTTATGATGAAGTCTCTTCACTAGATGAGTCATCCTATGTCACTTTCATTGCCTTTTTCTTATTCTTATCTTTCTTATCTTTCTTATCTTT
>JAXCLQ010000010.1:5472443-5490385 GCA_035584115.1 Cedrela odorata | reverse complement strand
AATTGTACACTGAAATACACATGCATGCACGTATCGATCCTAAGGGAGTATATTTCGCAGATTAGAAATGTTAATCTAAGCTCCCCAGCAGCGGTTGTGCGCCCGAAACTCCATTTCGTGCGTCGCACTTCCGCTGCACTCAAAACAGAGCACGTTTGTGTTTACTGTTCTGTTCAAAAAATTGCACACATTTAAAATGCATGGTCTCCTATTCACCAAACGGACTAGAAAAAGAATTCCCTACGATCAGTTTGATAAGTACCAAATGATCCCCTATTCACATTTTTTTAGATTTGCACTGTGGATTGTACATGGGATGGCTGATAGTTCTTCCTTTATTATTCAGATTTATTTACAGTTTCTATAAGGCATTGAGTTACTTGTGCATGAGCAGCATAAAATCAGAATAATAAAATTATAGATGAAACACATGTATATCAAGAAGAAAAGATTTAAATTGGTAATTGGGTTGATGTTGTTAGCGTATATGTTCTCTGGCTTAGCCATATTTACACCTCTCATCATATTTCATGAGGTCTACAAACTGTCAGTGAGATTGATGAAGACTTCTCCACTGCAAGGAATGGTTAGACCACCTATTGGATGGGCAAACCCTGACTCTTCTACAACCTGACTTAGCAAGCTTCTAAATGGAGGATTCTTCAAGTATGAAATCGGAATGACAAATCTCTTCTTTTGAATTTGTCCAACATAAACTGCAAATTGTCCTTTACGCACATTTGTGGTCTCAGCTGACAAAAGAATAAGTTGTACAATCTGCTTCGTGCTAACAATCTTTGGTAAACGGAATCCCTTGGCTTCACTGGACTGAACTGCTTAATGAACAAGTGTTGAATGGCAAGTGATGTATGTATCTTAAAACCTTGATAATGAGAATAAGTTTTGCATTGAGGAGAGCTGCTCATTGAAGTTATATACATACATGCCAAAAACTCTTATGGTCAGCAAAATGACCAAGTGGACAATTACGTGATAAAAGCGACAGGACATATGCCATGAGAAATCACATGGTTTTGCCCCCAACATATGCTAAAGCTTTTATACATATGCATATTCTTTTAATACACAGTAAGTCAAAAATACATACACATATGTACTGAAGTTTTTGAGCAAGCAAACACTAAGGACATTAGTACTGTTAGTTATGACGGTACCAAAATAAGAAGAAACAAGATATAATTCACTCATGTGAAGATGCTTTGTGAAAGAACTGATGATTATATGAACTTGGACTGAATTTAAATCAATGATATGTTGAACAAAAACACAAAAACAACCTGGTATATGATAAAGATATTTCTATGCTGCAACTGTGTAGGTCCTTATTGACCATAATCAATATCCATTGTATTTGATAAAGTATTGTCAATTTTTCGTTTCATTTAAATGTGTCCGTCATAGTGTATCACATAATGGACCATTTTGAAGACACAAAACAGTGATAATATAGAATGCAGAACAATAACAAAGCCAATCCTGATGGTGATGCATCGCGGCTTGATACATATGCAACCAAATGGTCCTAAAAGGCCTTCAAGACAGAGATAGTGGTTGCTAAGAATTGCAGATTTTGGACTGCTTTTCTACTTTTGACTCGTAATAATTCTAGGCACACAAGCATTTTGCTCATAGAGGACTATTACTAAACAAAAAACAGCACATGGCCCCTATAGTGGATACAGAACAGATAGATATTGATAATGTATTTCCTTCCAGAAAATAGGCCTTAACACCAGAACTTTTTTGCATTTTCTCTGATACTAATCTGATAATTAATGGTTCGAGTATTCGGGAACACATTCAGATTAATTACTTTGACTTGTATGCATGAGTGGTAGGGAATATGTTGCAAGGACATGCCACGTGACCAATACCAAAATTTAAAAATAGTTCACAATACAGAAGCATGTGATTTTCATTTGATGGGTAACCAGTTTAGAAATGTTAACACACATAGTCAGGAAATGGTCAGCAGCTCGTGGATGCGGTTACCAAGTTGCTTGCTAGCAGCAGTTGGTTGATTTAAGATGCATAAGTTGTTGAGTGGGTAGCCTCTGATGCGGTTACCAAGAATGACTTGTTCTAATAAGTGTGACACCTGATTGTGTCTTTGCTCTGCTCTTGTATCAGTCTCTTTGTATTTGACACCATTTTATTAGACATTTAATAATTGCATCTCACAGTACATTTACAGATGATTGAGGAGATCAAGTCTTATAACCATTTTTAACATATTCACATCACATCAATATTTCAGAGCTTTCCCTTATAAGCAATCAAGTTTAAAAATGAAGATTTCTCGAGGACTAAGAAGAAAACAAAGATAATCATAAGTAATTAAAAACAAGAATGAACAATCAACCAAAGGCACCACAGAAGCCATCTTCTTTCTCACAATTCTACGTACCTCTACTCTCTACTGGAAAATTCAGTGTATTGATGTTCAAAAACCAAGTAGAAAAATGCATGACATTATGAGATAAATAGCCATATCGACTCAATAAGGTTAGTGGATTAGCATTTAGCAATTAATCATGCCACCCAGATCATAATTTTTTTGCCCACAGTTTTGCTTAACATGCATGGGTATACTCGTTTTCCATTTATATACTAACTATGATCTCATGAAAATTCCATAATTCCCAGGAAATCCACTTAAATTACTTTTTTCTATTTGTACATAACCGTGTAAGCTCTATCTCAAATGATCAAAATAAATAAAGCCCGAAAGCAAGAACACTTTGTGTAAGTAATTAATTAAATTAGTGATGTAAGCTCAGTACAACTTGATCACCAAAGTACACATGGATAGTCTGACTGAAACCACTATATCTTTGTCATGAGCAAACTTTAGAGATTGAATGCTAAGAAGCATCAATTTTAGCTGATATAAAGCAACCAATCAGCAACTTGAGACATATCATATTGGAAAAACAGTATATGGTCCCAAGAAATTGGCTGTTTGGCTAGTTGGCACAAAAAAAAAAAAAAAGTCCATAAATTAACAGTACAAAAGTCTGCCAAGTTCAATGCTTCTGTGAATAAGCAAAATTGTATTTGAAAATCCTTTTTGATACCAAGAACATGCCAAAAGCTCAGTGCTTTATAATTAGTTAAAACACAGAACAGATATATATCCTCATACAAAACCACAAATTGCGCCTCTCCCTTTTTTGCTTCTCAAGGTGGTAGGGCATGATGCATAACCATATACAAGGCAAAACCATGTGAAACATAACCAATTCTTTCACCTGTTATGTTTTTTCTAAGATTCTTCAATTACCTCTCATTATCCTATCCAATATTTGCTTATAAATATTGGGGTAGTTTAGACGTAGACACACCAATATTCAACCCAAAGTGTTCAGTATCACTAAACTTTTCTATAACTTCATCGATCTCTTTCTTCAGGTTCTCTGTTTTCTTTTCTACGATGGGTATTCAATTGATTGGGCTAGCTCATGCAAAACAAAAACTTCAGAGAACTCTATCAGCAAAAATTAAAATGGCTTTAGCCAGCACAAATGTGCCTAAAGGACACGTTGCAATCTACGTAGGAGAAGGCTACAGAAAGAGATTTGTGATTCCAATATCATTCTTGAACCATCCTCTATTCCAAGACCTGCTAAATATGGCTGAGGAAGAATTCGGATTCGATCATCCGATGGGCGGTCTGACAATTCCATGCAGTGAAGATTACTTCATCAGCCAAACTTCAGCTTTTAATAGTTCATAAAATGGAAGCTTCCACATTAATTCTTGCCACACACAACTCATCTTCTTAGTTCAATTATTGGTTATTTTCCCCAAGTTGAAGCGTCGTTAATTTTTGAGACATTCAAGCTAGTCTTTTCAATTTTGTATGCGGTTCTTTCCATTTCCATCCATTGTAAACTTTGGCAATTTGTAAATAAATTCCTAGTAATAAAATTTCCATTAATTCTTTCTTAGCCTTGGTGTACTCAATTTACAAAAACTTCATGAGATGGAAACTTCTCGATACAATTAATCAAGAAATTGGGTTCACTACAGTACCAAGAAAATTTTGAAGTGGTCAAAATTTGCCACCCAAACTAATGATCATTATAGAGTCGTGTTTCAGATGACAAGTGGAAAAGACAAATTCCAAATAAATTATAGCAAAGGAAATATAAAGATAAAGTTGTTAAAATAGCCGGCTATTTAAAAAATTACAAGATCCCAATATTAAAAAACAAATCAAACGTTCCTTATTCAGTATCACAATTTGTAAAATAAGCAATTAAATTTTGTATTTCTAATAAATAAGAATTAGTGACTATAATTCGATACCCATTATACCAGGAAAATTGAAGTTCTTGATGAAGAAGAAAATTCTTGATATTTTGACTAATTAAGATTCTCTTTTATGAATAATAAGAATTGTGCATTTCCCAGTTCCCACCAAATAGAAAGTTTCATCTCAAAGTTTTTATTCATATTTTTCAGCAATCCCGCAATCATTTCCTCCACTAGGTCTTCTCATATATTGAAGCTTTTTGTATTCTTATTACCTAAATCATACAGTAGCATAGATGCTAGTTTTAGAATATATTTATAGTTGATGTATTTTTGCTTAATTTTATAAGTATAACATTTTTTTTTTAAAGTTACACACACACTCAACCCCTTGAAAGTGATTAAATAAAAACCTTCTCAAAATATTATTATATAATATACTAATTGCATATTAATCGAATATTAAAATAAAATAAAAACTTATTAAATTTGGCAATGGATATAAAACTTGATGAAATTTTAAAGAAGATAAAATCTTGTTTGATTGTTATTGCAAAATAAATAAATATACTTGATAATGAGATCTTGGATGTGAACCTCCAATTTGTTTGTATCTTCATCAAGTAGTAAGAAGCTATATGTACATCATTTATATTTACACACTACTAATAATATCTTTCATTTAGGGAGACGCTTCATAAAATGATGCAGACAAATACTTCTCGATTATAATGCTCAGCATTTTTTTTATTATTCATTATTGTGCGAGCAACATAGTATTTAATCTAAGAAACACATTTATCTCTCTCATTTTTTTCTTATAAAGGACCAAAATCAATTTATTTTTTATTCCAGAACATAATGCTAATTCAGCATTTAACCAACCAAAGCATTGCCCGTGAAAAGAGAAGTGTTGTCGGTTTTCCGTCGATTGGTAGCCTTTCCCGTGCGGTTGAGCGCTATGGGTTTTGATCAACGACATCTCACATGGTGGTGAGACACCACGCACGGCAATGGACAACGAATCGATCATGATTGTGGCTGGAGTGGCGGCAATGATGTGGTTGGCAGCTAGGATTTCTAACTTCTTTTTTTTTTTTTTTTTTTCGTTTAAAGACTAAATCATGCTTATTTTAAGATTATTTTAAAACTCAAAACGAAACACATATTATCAAGAAATTTTAAATTAGATAAAATCTTGCTTGATTGTAATTGTACATTATGGACTACACGGACTATATTATTTTAAATGAATTGGCTTGTAGTGCATTGTACTGTGCTACAATAAATTAAATAAAAATATGTATTATGCTTGGTGCAATTACTATATTATATTATAAGCTAACACATGTTTAGTGTAGTGATGTATTGGACTATATTAATATTTAATTTTTTATAATTATGATAATAGTTAATATATAATAAATAGAAAAAGAGTATATATATACTATTTAGAAATTATATTTATAGATATTCTAAAATAAAAAATAAATTATTGGGCCAAATTTTTTATGGATATGAAATTTCTCTTTTTATAAGATTATGTAGCAACCAACACGCAATAATAATGCAACATTAGGTTTTTATTGGATAAAAGGATGAACTTCGAAGTACAACCCAACTCATTTTAAGTAAACAAAAATATCGTTCCTTGATATTTCTTGCATATGAATGTTTCATATTGAAGAACTCTTCTTTATTTCGAGTTGCACTCATATCTCTCCATTCTGATAAATGGTATATTGTTCCTCTATATATTGTATAAGAAATCCCTCACAATTTGGATATCTAGCATCAACAAGATAGTAATAATCTAATTATTCAAACTGAACCGACATTTATTAGTTCAGTTTGTCCTTTATTAATAGTTCAGTTTGTCATTTATTATCAATTCGGTTTGATTTGAGTTAAATCAAAACTAATAATTTTGGTTCGATTTGAAATTCAACCCAAACCAAATCAAACCGAACATGCCCACCCTTATAAGAAATAAGAAAAAGGAATAAATTCTATATCCGTTCAAGAGATAGGAAAAATGAATAAATATATTTTATAATTGTAGGATAATTTTTTTCACAAAGAGATTTGATGTGTTTTTATCACACCCCTACCCATGGGGTCCACACATGACAACCGCCATAGACCGTTTAGATACATTCTAAATCCCCGAATATGTCTCTCAGACCTATAAGGCTGCTAAAATATCTGTCCCCTGTATCATTATTCATGTAAACTTGTCTCTCCAAGATATTTTTAAATCATTTAACATATAAAAGTATACTTAATTTAAAATACATACAGGGTACATATCAAATTATATTCTTTTCTTTCTATATTTAATTACAAATAAAATTTATTAAAATATACCCAGTGAACTATAATAAACAAATAGGTGAGTCGATGATGAAAATAACACCTGAGAACATTACACCCTTAATCGATCACTACCACTTGTACAATGCACTTTTTTATTCTCAATCTCTTGAAATTAAAAGTTGAGGGGGTGAATATATGGGGATATACTCCGTGAGTTAATAAAAATATATTTTAAGAAAATTATTTATAAATGCACATAAATCAATTTATTTTAATAAAACCGTGGCCTGTTATTCAAAATCAACTGGTTGGCTTCCTTTCTCGATTGTTACATTGGCTGTGGTAACCCTAAAATCGTCAATAAGCTTTATGCAGATAAGACAATGTTTATTTAAATAAAATATTTCTTTTTAAGATAAAGAATGCATAATACTTTTTAGAACTGACCCACCTATTAAATTATGTTCTTTGAACATAAGGGAAGAATAGTCAGTTTATGACATTCATAGTTGTACATGCACATATATATGGTTAGTTGACACATCATTGAGACTTAAGAGAACTTAAGTTGGTTTAATGATAAAAAATTGAGTATAATGAAAGCATTGATTAATTTGAGTTTAATGAATATTGGGTTTCTGCATATTACCTTACACTAATGCATCCAGCAATCTCGCTAGCCAGTTAACGAGCAGGGTCAAGGGATAGCACCCTTGCGGGGAATTGAGAACGAAGCCCCCAAAAGGTAGACAGAATTAGTAGGAAGTATCGATACATGTGCCAAAGGATCGATACCTTTAGAATGTAGGTTGATACTTAGTGAAGAGATCGATACCTTCATCAAAAGGTATCGATACATATGAAGTTGGAGACTTGAGAAGAATTATTGAGTTGATAGATCGATACTTTAGAAGGAAGTATCGATACATTGAAAATAAAGAGTTGAAAAATAATTACAAGAAGGACCAAATCGATACCTTTTTCAAATGTATCAATACAGAGCAAAGAGGTCGATACTTAAAAAAAAAGTATCAATACATTTTGTCGAAGGAAATTCCATAATCTAATTTTCATGAACGGATCGATACCTAACCCAAAGGTATCGATACCCAGCCCAAAAGTTTCAATACCCAATTTAAAAGTATTGATATTTTATGCAAATATGGGCAAAATTGATAAGCAATTTGGTTTTTTCATCCACTTTTGTATATAAACACAAGGGGGGTTCAACCCCAATGTCTTCTTCATTCATGACTTCTTATTCTCTCTCTAAAAACACGTTCTTTCTCTCTCTAAGATTTCTTCACGAATTCTTTTCAATCCTTGAGTTTTTCCTTTCAAATCCAGTTACCAAGTGAATAATCACCATTTCTCGTTGCTTTGTTACTGATTTGGGAGTGAAAACAACAAAGAATGAACTAGGGTTTCTAGGAAAATTAGGGGTTTTCCGATTAAACGACGATTCGAAATTTCTAAGGATTTCTGCAAGTTCCTGGTAAGTCCATTAACCCATTTGATGTTCGATTTGGGAGATTTTGAGCATGATGGACTTTAGGGTTTACTGTTCATTTAAGAATTTCAGTGATTCCGTATATAAAATATTCAAATATAAAAATTAGTGATAATTGAAGTATTGTGATGGGTATATAAGTTATTATTTAATTTTATTGACTTAAAAATAATGGTTAAAAATGTGAATTTCCGTTAATTTGAGTATGAATTTTAGGATTTAATATAATATTTGATATTTGACGTAGAAATGTGAATTAGAATAAGACGACCATGGAATTTCAGTGTTGGAAATCAAGTAAATGGCCTTAGATAACTAAACCTGGTGGAATAAGTGAGACAAGGAATTTTATTCACGTTTTTCACTATAATTCGCATGCAATGTGTATAAGTTTAAATTCTGTGAATAGTAAAATTCATAAGTAATGTATGTATGGTATTAGGTTTTGAGAACCCGTGAGAAGGACTGACTGAACGTGATGAATAGTAATGGAGTGATTACTATCCATGTACTGTGAGTAAATTTATACATACATGACTATGTAAATATATATGTGTGTTATATATATATGCTTGTGTGTTAAACAAGCCGTTTTCTGATAAAAATAAATCTATTTATAAAAGCTTTGCATGATATTAGGATGTTTTGATTATTTGGTCTACTGTTATAAATGCTTTGATATGTATACATGCTGAAATAGCCGGAGAGGCTTGAATTGTTTAAATTATTTGAAATCATTAATGAACATGATTTGTAATAAAATTATTATGGCCAAGGAGGCCGGATTTGATTTATATGATGTATAATCATTGTTTTGAAATAATTTATCAATGCATGTATATGGGTGATAAGGTCGGTAAGGCTGGATTATTATTTATTAGCCAGTAAGTCAGGTTATTAACTGTATATACAGGAAAATAGCCTATGGACGAACCTGTTAAGAGACTGCATAGGTGAGTGAAGCTGCAGTGGGCCTGATATAAGGGGGAGAGGTCATGGCAAACCCACTGTGTGTCGGCGCATGGATGTGCGGTTATTTAGAAACCTTACAAAAAGTCCTAAAGGCTTGATAGGGATCTCATGGATTTAACGGATTACGAGGATAGTCACTTGTATCACCAAGTGACTACTTAGAGCCAACATCAGTGAGGTGGGCTCTTTTTTATAAATGTGTATGTTTTACAAGGAAATTAATAATTTTTTAAAACATGAGGAAATAGTTTCATATTTGATAAAACTTTCTTATATGGGGTTTTATACATGAAAGGTTCACAGATGGATTTTCTGATTTGTCTCAACCAAGGTAGCGTGTCAAAGACGTATGGCTAGCCCGGGTTGATTATTTTAAAACTACTTACAGACCAATGAAATGTATTGTGATCATTGATTTAATTAAACATGCATAAATATATCTATATATAATTTCAAGTACATGTTGAAATGAATCTCAATATCTATATTTGGAAATGCGTGTGCATGTATGTATATCTGTATGTATGTATTTACTCACTGAGTATAGTTGTATACTCACTCCTCACAATTTCAACTTAAAGGTTAGGCATGTTAGTCCTAACTAAGTTTGTGGTGGCAATACAGAGCATAAAAAGCTCTTGGTAGGTTTTACTATCTTGACTAACATGTAAAAATTGGAGTCCATTGGATATGTATCTTATTTGGATATGTATCTTATTTGGATATGTATTTCTTGAGAAATATGTAAGTATTGAAACTAAATATTTAACAGAACAATCTATTATTTTATTCAACCCATATGTAAATAATTTTCTAAATTGATAATTATATTAAATTATAATATTGTGGATGAATTGATCACGGAGATCAATTCTTTGATAATACTCCCATGGATTGGAAGTATATTTATAAATTATTTTCATAAATTTATGGTTTACAAGAAGCCTTACAGGCTCTCTTGATACATTCTGACTATATGAATTGTATCAGGAAGATTTGTGGCGATTATCACAGGTGGATCCAAGGGTTGGGGCGTGACACTACCACTAACGTTGGCCTTGAGTAGTCACATAATAATATTTATGTCTGTCCTTGACAATCTCGCAGGTGAGCAACCCATAACATCCACCCATATAACTGCTCCACCTGCGGTGCACTCACTTAAGCGACCTCTCATATAAGTTCGTCTCTAGGTTACTTACCTGTAGCTATAGTCACAATAATCTTATTCCTCCCGGCCATATAACCAATACAATCCACATAAAAATCCATAAACATAAATATTTATAATCATTTGATTTTCAACAATATTGCAAGGCATGCACTCTTAATATCAAACTTAGCCTCATAGCCACAAGGATATCAAAATCATTTACAAGCCATTCATATTTATTATAAAACAACAACAATAATAACAAAACTATTTCTTACTTCATAAAGTAATTAGTTTCATAAAGCATTTTTTTTTAAATATTGAAAACATATAAAATAATCCACTTACCGCGAAGGGAGGGTCACCACTTCCACTACTAATCCTAGGTCCCTTTCCCAAATGCTTGGTGTCTAATTTCACACATTCGTAGTATAATGAATTTTAAAATTCTAAATGATTTACAATATGTTCTAAATGCGATGTTTGTGAACATTATGTCTAAAATTCTTTTAGTTGACACATATTACTTCACGAAGTTTAACTAACGAGCCATTTATTCGATTTCTATCAATGAAATCCTATAGCAGTAACTCTTTTCTATTTCAACATTTCAATCTAAAATGGATTTACTCATTCCAAAACAATATCCAACACATATACAATCATCATATACTTCCAATTAACACTTATTAGAAATCTACATTTCCTACGCGAAATCAATGAAAGTCTCGGGTGAATAGTAACCTTAACATTTTAATTTGTTCTAATTCTTTAAAATCAAGTTTGTAATTGGTTAATAAACCTATCTGGAATCTGTAGAAGTCCTTAAAACCCTTGCATTGTCATTTAAAAAAAACCCCCAATTTTGTTTCAAAACCTTAGATTTTCTTCTTGTTCTTCCTTGCTTTTTTTAGTCCAAATGTGTCATTAAATTGTAGAGGAGAAGATGGTTAGTTACTGGGTAAGCAAGATTTGACCGAGACCTTAAATGTTTTGCTTTGATTTTTGAGAGACTCCGAATGAGACAGTGAGGGAGAAGGTGTTTAGAGAGAGAGAAGAGAATAGACAAATAAGAAACTTGCAAATGATTTTCCCCCTCATTGATATGTATATAAATAAGTGAAAAGATTGAATTGTCCATCGAATTTTTTCCATATCTGTGTCATGTATTGATACCTTTGGACTAGGTATCGATACCTTCGGTCTAGGTGTCGATCCGTTCTTTAAAAATTCAATTTTGAAAATTTTATAGATCCCGAGTATCGATACATTGACCTTTATGCATCGATCCTCCTCTTTTTGAAGTATCGGTACCTTTGATTATCGATTTGGTCCAACTAGTAATTAATTTCAAGCTCTCTGTCTGGCCATGTATCGATACCTTTGATGAAAGAATCGATTTTGTTCATCTTGTAATTATTTTTTAACTCTCTATTTTGAAATGTATTGATACTTTCTCCATAAATATCAATTTAGTCGACTTGTAATTTCTTCACAAGTCTCTGACTTGAAAAATATCAAAACCTTTCTTCATAGGTATCAATCTGTCAATGCGTATCGACCTGTAACCTTAATGTATTGATTCATTTGAATAATGTATCGATATTTCCATTCCAAATATTGATCTCTTCATGCTCAGAATAAATTTTAACATTTTCTATTCATTTCATAGCACCCATTTTGTTTACCTTTCAAGGGCTTTGCCTCAGATTCCTTGCAAGGGCATTGCCCCTTGACTCTGCTCGCCAACCGGTTAGCGAGATCGCCGAATGCGTCAGAGTAAGACTTTACTTTGAAATCCTTCTTTTACGAAATTCCAAATCATAATTTCAATTTCATTGTGTTCTCGTTATTAAACTTAAATTTAAATTCACCTACGCCTCGATAATGTATCATCTACTTATTAATTATGTATGTGCAAATATGAATATCATAAATTAACTACTTTACTCTTATGCTTGAAGGACAAGGTTTACAATTTCAATCTTGGATGTTATAAAGGTTGCAAATTCTTGAAGAGAAGTTGAATATTAAAAAAATAAAAAACTTACCATGCTTGTGTTAATGAAAGATCAATTTATTTATTTTACCATGTTTAATTTAGTTAACTAAAACAAGAATCTAAGTCAAATATAATAAAAATATAAAATTTAGTGTTAAAATAAATAAAAGGATCTTGTATATCTATAAAGAAATTAAAAAGATTTAGAAATCATGATAATAAGAATTTAGTATAAGAATAAGCCCTAGCGTTGATTCTATTAGCTCTTTCTTACGGTATGATTGTGAAGGCTTTGTGTTGGGCGTTGATCATGAAGGACTTATCTTAAAAAGACAGTCATGATTTTCATCTTCTTTCTCTTCCTTTAAAAATGGTATCAGAGCTTGTTTTGTTTATATTTAATATTAAATATTATATGAGTAATTATGAATGACTAGCTTCGCATATAAAATATTGATATTTGAAGTTAATTTATGCCATTAAATAACTATACTTGCCATACTCTTATTAATTGCTCTTTAAAATCTTTTTCTTGTATTATAAATAATTGTACAAATCTAAGAAGATTTTTAGTAATAGGAAGTCATTTACTTCAAGCCTTTGAACAAACAGATTTCACTAGTAACTTAATAGAAACAAAATTAGAATTATTAGAAAGAAGACGTGTAACTTTAGGAATAATTTAAAGTATTATATGAACTTTCAAAAATTACACTATTTAGATCTTAAAATAAAAAATTATAGTCAAATAAAAGTCAATTTATCAGAAAACTTTAAAATAAATTGTAATATTGACCATCTAGAAAATCAATATAAGCATATTCCACATACTAGTAATAGTGAACAAAACATTATGTAGATTTGTTAATAAATCTGGGAAAAAATCTAGAAAGAAATATCAATAATTTAGAAAGAAATTCTAGCAATAGTAATATAACCACTTTAAGAAATAATTTAGATTTTATAAAAGAACTCTTGTCAGAATTTAATAGCCAAGTTAAAAGATTTCCAAGTAAAAAAAAAATTATAGAATTAATCCAGTTAATAGAAACTAAAACTTCAAAACCAGTAGAATTAGAAATTAAAGAAGTAGTGAAAAACCTTCAAAAAGAAGTAGACAGTATAAAAGAAACACAAGATAGTTTAAGGAACAAATAAAAACTATAAAAGCATTAGCTAGTGAATAATTAATTTATTAAAACAAATATTAGAAGAATTAAAACTAGAAATACCAATTGTTAATCTTGTAGGATTTAACTACAATGCATTTAGTACAGATAGCAATAACATAGTTGTAGCACAATTAAATACAATTATAGAATTATTACTCAATAATAATAATAACCTAGAAGAATTAAGTTTAAGATTGTAAAAAAATAGAATTAATTCTCCAAAGTAATATTAAAGAAGAAGAAAAAGTAAATAATAGTGAATTAAGTAGTTCATTAGATAATATTGAAAAAGAACTAGATATTCTAATTAGTAGATTTAGAAAAATAAAATCAGAAGAACCATTAACTATAGTTAAACAAAACAAACAATATAAAAGATATTTTAGGACCCAAAATAATACTAAAAAATAATGGTACTAGTAAGAAAATCTAACATAGAACAATCATAATAGATAAAATTAGAAATTCTCTAAATTTTTCTAGTAAAGGTAAAGAAATAATAGAAAGAACAGAAGACATAATAGACGAAGAAGATGGAAATATTTATTAGAAAAAAGTTTCGATAAAGTTAAAAGTGTAAATTTATACAATGAAGGAATAATAGATAAATTCAAAAGTAATTTGTATATTTATAGAGATGAATTAAAATTAGCTGTAGTAAACAAAAGACAAGAATTAACTTTAATAAGTACAGTAGGAAAATCTTCTTTAAAAAAGCAAAAATTTATAGACTCACACATGGGAGTAATAATAATAGAAATTTTAATCCAAGCACGAGAAGGATTAGACACTAAAGCGCGCGCACACACCCGTGTGTATATATATATATATATATATATCTTTATGATAGTAGGTTTTATTATCATAAGCAAGCTCAAATAGCAAGTGCAGAAGTTGACCTTAGAAATAAAGTAGCAGTAGTAGGATGTATTTGTAACATAGATATAGATATTGATGAATTTTGTAAACACATAAAACTCAGTATACAAACAAAAGGATATAAGATGAATGCAGAATTTAAAAACATTAGATTAAAAATATTCCTTTTAGGAAAGCTATATAATAAATATCATAAAAAATTTAGAGTTGAAAGTAAAGATATTGTAGATTGTTTTCCAAGTAGATATGTAGAAATGATACTACCCAAAAAGTTAAATTCAAGTGAGCTTAATGGATTAGAATGGAAATTACCTGATTTAGAAATTCATAAAATGTTACAAGTACCAGAAACTAGTCAAATATATATTAGTAGCAATAATCAAGCTAGCCAAAGATTTAGTAATTATAAATAAATTAGTAACCTTGAAATAATAGAAGATGAAGAAGAAAAGTAGAAATTAATATGGCCAATGAAGAACCAATAATAGATAAATATAAGACTTTACAAAATAATAGATATAATATATAATGATCCAAAAAAATATTTAGATATAGAAATATTTGAAGATCTATGTAATAATCTTGAATACACAGACGATAACATGTTAATAAACAATATTGATTTTTCAATATTAGAATTATAAAATATATATTATATAGAACAAGAAATATTAGTAGGAGAAGAAGAAAATAAACTTGAGATACCAGAAAGTAGTAAAACTAGACAAATTCCAGAACCAATTACAGAAAAAATCTAACGTAGAAAATTATTTATATAAAAAAGGGAGGAATACCTGAAAGTAATGAAAAATACATAGAAGCAAAAAAATTATTTAAAGCCAAAACCAAATTAGAAAACTGGAAAAATAAACCTGAAGCTAAAGATATACTACTATTAGATTTAGAAAATCATAAACCAAGAAAATGGAAGCATATATTTCATGAATAGGAAGGTAATTTACTTAGACATTCAATGGAAGCCTTAACCATTGTAACAGATCCAAATTATAAATTAATTTATTTAGAAAGTACTCTATGATATAATGAAAAACAAATTTATTTAGGATGGAGAGAATATATGAAAAGAAATAATGAAAATGAATTAAATGAATTTGATGCTAATATAGTTGTAATTAGTTTTATAGATTTAATTAGTAAACTAGTCTTAGGAATAGGATTAGATGAAAAAGATGATATAATCAAACAAATAAAAGCAATTAGAACAATTAGAACAATTAAAAATTTGTGATTTACAATATTTTGATCAATATGCAAATTTATTTTACCAATATTGGAGTCAAACAGGAAGACCATTCAACCAAGAATTACTAATGAAATTTGTAAATAAATTAACTGGAAAAATAGGAGAAAAATTACATTCAAAATTAATAAATTGATTTACAAGTAAACAAACAAAAGGATTTAATTACCATGCAATGTTATTACCCATAATAGAATTTTGTAGAGGAAAAATAAAATAATATTGTGAAGAAGAAAAACATAGGAGACAAATACAACAACAGTTTAGTAAAATGTGTAGAAATATGTATGAAGTACCAACTCTAGAATGTAGCTATAAAAACTACAGGAAAAATAGAAAATATAATAAAAAATTTAGTAAATCAGGATTTAATAAATATTGTAAAAAATAACAAAATTTTATAAATTTAAAGATAATAAACTAAAAGTAAAGAAAGCATTTAATAAAGGTAAACATATTTTTAAAAGAAAAAATAGAAAAGAATGTAGATGTTATTTATGTGGTAACATAGGACATGGAAAATCAGAATGTCCAGAAAATAAAAATAAAAAAAAATATGTAAATACATTAGAAATAGTATAAATTAATAAGAATGATACATTAGAAGAAGTTTTGAATGTAGGAGAAATCTCAGAAAATGATAGTTTATATGTTATAAGTAGTAACAGTGAAAGTAGCATAACAGAAAGTGAAGAAGAAAACAGTAATAGTGATAATAGTATAGACATAAACATAATAGAAGAATTAAAAGCAGTAATTTCATTTTTTGGAAAATGATGTTGTCACTACCTGATCCATTGATCCGAATACGTAACAACCACCACACAATCGCGAAATATATGTTCCACTAGTATATCCACAATTATGTAAGGTTTCGAAAAGTCTCATCCATTTATATATTAAATACACACACAAGTGTAATATTCATAATCATAATATTATTATTATTTAAAACTCAAAAGTAATACACAGTTCATGTATTCTCACTGGAAACTTATATACATATCACTAGAGACATTATATACCTATAGAGTCTTTTAAAAGCTGCAAACCTCCAAAATAAAGTCTAGGGAATGGACTTATGATCTCCTTGCAATCTGCTTAATTTGAAAATATTTAAAAAATAAAATGTGAGTACAACTTAGTAAATAGATGGATAATATTAATTTGAAATCATAAAACATGAGTAAGGGTATCACATTTTTAACAAAATAAATACAGATTTTTCACAACAATTTAAAACACTTCTTCAAATCCAATCAATATTATACAACAATTTCACATTTAAAAATTTGAAATTTAAACTGTTCACTAAAAATCAAACAAGCAATATAAACTAATTTTATTTTAGAGGGAAGTTCATTCATTACAGTCCATCCCTTTAGGCTTTGTTTCATAGATAAGCTCACCTATTATGGTCCATCCTTTAAGGCTTTGTTTTAGAGAGAAGTTCACTCACTACGATCCATCCCTCAATACTTTGTTTAAGAGGGAAGCTCACCTATTACGGTTCATCCCTCAAAGTAATTGTTTTGAAGGAAAGCTCATCAATTACGGTCCATCCCTCCAAAATTATATAATCTCTCATTTGCTTATTTCACGAGTAAGGGCGAAAATATCCTTGTACAGACACACTTATACTGAGCATTTGTATCCAAAATCTTAAAACATGTAATTCACATAACATTTTTCATCACATATGTCACACATCAACACAACTTAGTCCATCACACCTTAATCCATCCATAGAAACATTTAATAAACATTCAAAACATCATATGTAATTTTCCTTACTCAAAACATATCGAATCCATACTTAGAATACATTTCTGACTTCATAAATCAACAAAACAATTAAACATTTGAATCTATCATAAATCAATAAAACAATGAAACATTTGAACTTATATTTTTTTTATACCTTTTAAGACTATGAAAACACATTCATCTGCTCACCAGTTACGATCTAATTTATCCAATTCAAGGTGTTGGCGTTGAATGCTCAGGTTGCCGATCTATAATGAATGATTCTTCAGTAGGATTTAATGCGATATGTCTATCTTATAAATAAACAAATGTATTATGCATGAACTTGCTATCTAATAAAACATTAATATGATTTGAAATATATATTCCACTAGTATATCCATAATTATGTAAGGTTTTGGAAAGTCTCATCCATTTATATATTAAATCGTATAGTATAACATGTACATATTTATAGATACATATATACATACACACACACACACATAATATTCATAATCATAATATTATTGTTATTTACAACCTAAAAGTAATACACAGTTCATGTATTCTCACTGGAAACTTATATACATATCACTAGAGACATTATATACCTATAGAGTCTTTTAAAAGCTGCAAACCTCCAAAATAAA
>JAXCLQ010000010.1:5443530-5464012 GCA_035584115.1 Cedrela odorata | reverse complement strand
ACACACAGATAGACACAGATCTTCGTCATTCCTTCTAGGACAGTACTGACATGTTATCTAGGAACCCGACAATCAAGAAAATTAAAAAGATGTATGATAATCGTCGGTCAAATATGCAATTTCCAATCTGTCAAACAGTGAAAATGGTGACCCAAAGTCTGATCTCTTATGTTTCATACTCAATTTGGTGCCTCAGATAAGCATCACATGGGATTTCTTACTCTTCATTCTCAATGATTTTATGATATGTGGAATCAGTTTTTGAGGCACTGTAGATGCGTAATTTTATCAACCAGCTAAAATTGATAACGTGAATTACTGTGTACGTGTCGCACCTAGATTAGCTGATATTATCTCTCCTATGTAAAACAAAGTAAAATCAAAAGTGCTATAGGATTTGCCCGCGTTAATTCCGATTTAGTCCGTTACCGGAATTTGTATTCAACAAAAAGATACTCTTAAAAATTGAAAGAAAAATTATTTTATTTGTACTATTAATTTTTTTCTCTTACCTCAGTTAACTGAATTTTGAATTTTTTTACTGAATCTTTTGATTTAATTAATGTTGAATCATTTTTTTTTATAGTTGTTATGATGTTGATACTACGTGACTTTTTAAATTATATCATGTATATTTATTCGTATATTAAACTAAGTGTATAATTTTTAATTATTTTTATTTTATAAATAGTCAGATGTTTATAATTCGGTAGGATTTTAGTATTTTCTTTCTTATTTTTATGGTCGGACTCTTATCCTTTGGAAGGTAAATTTAGATTTTTCACAATTTCTTTTTTTATAAGGATCCTCATTTAGGTGGAAGCTCTCAATAAGAATTCATACTCTTCATAATTAAATCTGATTCCTTTTTACGAAGTTCTCACATTTAAGTGTAAGATTTTTGCAGAAATTTATAATCTTCTTAAGGTCTTGGTAAAAATTCATAGTTTTTGTAGTAATTAAAGATGTATCTTCTTTTGCAGTAGTTAAATTTTAATTCTTTTACAAATTTTTTGATTGGTTGGATTTTTTATTTTTTTGTCATTATGTGTATTTATTCGTAGGCTTGACCTACTGATAACTCTAATTTTTAAGCTTAGCCTTTACTAACTTTACTCTGGCCCTATAATTAAAAATTTATATACAAGAAACACCAATTGCCGCAAGTAGGGTCTCTGATTTAATAAACCATGACTTCCAAAAGGCTAAAAAAAAAAGTGGGTCTTTTGCACCATAAATGGGTGGATAAATATGAGAGAGAGCTGAGCAAAGCCATGTGAACTTTTAAAAAGCCAATTCTGCAAGCTGACCAAATACCTATTTGGCACTACGTGGAAAATATGTCACCCCACTCTTCATAACACTAAAAATATAACACTAGATAAGCCTTCAAACTCAGACTTCTCTCTTCTTCGCCAACTGAACTTTCAATATTGCTGAAACTTTCATTCCAAGTTTCATTTCATCCACGAACCACTTAGATTTTGAATCAATCATGGGTATTCGTCGGCCATCAATGATTTTTAATGCCAAGAATTCTCAAACTGCAAGCTAAAAATCAATCAGGTGTTCCAAAAGGGTATGTAGCCGTTTATGCAGGAAAAATCCAGAAGAAGCGATTCCTCGTTCCGATATCTTACTTGAACCATTCTTCATTCGTTGATTTACTTAACCAAGCAGAGGAAGAGTTCGGATTCAATCATCCAATGGGTGGTCTCACAATTCCATGCAGGGAAGACGCATTTATCAATATCGCTTCTAAACTGAATGCCTTGTGAAGCAATCTTCTATAGTTTTGACTAGTTTCTTTAATTTTTTATTCTTTTTTGCTCCTAATTAATGGAGTTGGAAAATTTGTACTAACCTTGTTTATTATTTTCTGAATGGGCTAAGAAAAATTAATTGCTCTCCCATAAATAACATCAGTGACTAATGAAGATTTTTATTTCCTTCCCAAATCATATGTGTCTCTCCAACATCAGCTATGTTGTTATGATATTGTGAAAATTCTCTCATAAACTAAGTTTATTGTACACTCTGCAAAATTTAATTAGTTGGTGATCACTGTATTGTATCAAATTAAGTTCACCTGTAAGAAATTGATTGTTCATCCAGGTGGAAGTCAAGTGTATAATATTTACGATCATATTCTTTTGATGTTGCTTTAATTGTGTTTCTCATTAAAGGACATGAAACTACAAGACACTAATTATAGGCAGCAAGAATGATTACTACTGAATTCCGAATGAACCTAAGGAATGCAGTCAAATCCCTAATTCCACAAGCTCTGTTCTACTTCTCACACCCTAGCATAAATTGAGTTATTCCCATGGCTCATCGGTAAAAAGCAAAGCAAGGATTCAACCAAACTCATGTCATAATTTTCGCATTTAATAAATAGGTCATGCAACAATGAATCGCACAGGATTTCATGATTTCCAAAATGGCAACAGCATAGTTACCTTACATTCACTTCACAACCCTAGCGTTGAAACCATTATGCTTGTTTGCAGAGTAAGTTGGTATTACAAAGAATCTTTGCAACTAAGAAAATAAAAAATCTAACAGATGAATGTCATTTTAAATTATATTATCAGTAAGAAAGAATATATGCTGGCCGAAGTTTATGACTTGTCTTCTAAATCAGGAAACAGAATCGGCTCAATCTTTGAATGAAAAGCTTTTGGAATGTAGGTCAAACTTCATATGAACTTCATACTGCAATTTATGTACAACACTAACAAGATCACATGCATTGGCTTTTATTTGAAATTTTCTAATTGGATAGTGATTATTGACATCTATAAAACATGTAGGGTTCGTGCACCCTATGCTCAAGAGTGGAGATGTTGGTCTATTTCATTGGCAAAGGCATGTGAAATTTTTCCTACAACTGAACTTCCTTCAATGACCCAATTGCCCATTTTCTATCCACCACCTTCACTCACCATTAACACGTTTCAAGCAAGCTTAGAATTCAGAAAATTTGCTAGAATCTCGTTTTATTCCAAAAGTGGTTTACAAAAATTACATCACCACAGTTGCAGAAAAGATCAAGTCTTGTAGATAGCAACTCTACTATTAGCTACATGACACTGGCAATGTATAATCTAATTTGAGTTATACAAGCGGTCGCACATTTTTACGCTTTATAATGTATAATAACACGAGACACATTAGTTAAACTACACAAACAGTGAAAATTTTGCACCTGAAGTTTCTAGCAATGACAAAGACATTTGAGGTATCAACGACAAACATGGCCTCATGATTGATTATGCTTTCTTAAAATGTACAACAGGTGCCTCTTCTGCTTCAGACACACAGTAAGTGCAGAGATTTAAAACTAGAGTGCAGAAATCCATTTTATAAACTATAAAATAGATGGTGAATCAGCAGAGTCGCAACCATAATACTGGATTAGTGAATTTGTGTGCCGTAAATAAGATGGGAAGTTCTATGAGAACTATGTGAAAGAAATCTTAAGAGATCTGTTTGGTTAGCAAGAAAATGAAAGAAAAATGAAAAAAAAAAAAGAAAGAGCAGAGCATGAATTGATGAATTCACTTTCTGAAAATTTTATTATTGTTTAATGAAGATTATAGACTAGTATTTATACACTATGATCATTCTAACTAATCAATACAACTAGCTAACTAATTGATACAGCTGGCTAAATTAATTTTAATAGATTGATAACTAACTTCTTCTAGCTCAGCTATAACTAACTTCTTCCAGTTGCTCTTTAACTTCCAATGTCTCCAGCTCAGCCATTCTACTTCTTTTCCTTCTAGTTTCTCAGTAATCTTATTATCACCCCTCAAGTAGAAGGTCTTGGAAGTACATGAAGCTTGTTACGAAAAAGATTGAATTGCTAAAATGAAAGAGGCTTTGTAAATATATATGCCACTAAATGAGCAGTACGAACATAGCGTATTTCAAGCTCTTTATTGAGGATTTTATCTCTGATGTAATGAATGTCTAGCTCAATGTGTTTTGTTCTAACATGAAACACAAGGTTCTGAGACAAGGCAGCTGCAATTTGATTATCACGCCAGAGAATAGGCACAGCAGAAGACATATTAAGCTCACGAAGAAGAGAAATAATCCAAGAGATTTCCGAACAAGCAGCGACCAAGGATTTGTATTCAGACTTAGTGCTGGAACAAGATACAACTTGTTGTTTCTTTGAAGACCATGAAATTAAATTTCCAACAAAGTAGATAGCATAACCACTAACAGATTTTCGATCATCCAAGTCATATATCCAATCTGCATCAGCAAAGGAAATAATGTCAGAATCACCACCAGTAGTAAATTGCAGTCCATAAGAGATAATAACCTTTAAATAGTTGATTAGTCTTTTGTAAGCTTGCCAATGGAGGTTAGTTGGAGAAGCCAAAAACTAACTCAATTTGTTGACTGAAAAAGAGATTTCAGGTCTGGTTAGAGTGAGATACTGCAACCCTCCAATAATGATTCTGTAAAAGGATACATCAGCAAATGGTTCACCATTATCTTTTGTTAGTTTAGCCCCAGATATCATTGGAGTATCACATCCCTTACACTTTGACATATTGGCTTTAGAAAATAATTCCTTAATATATTTGGTCTGTGACAAATGAATTCCATTACTAGTACATTGAACTTTAATACCAATAAAATACCCAAGTAAACCAAGATCTTTAAGAGCAAATACTTGACCAAGTTGTAGAATGAATGCCTCAGTTACACCTGTTGAAGAGTTGGTAATGATAATATCATCAACATATATTAACACAAGGAGTAATGAACTTGCTGTATGCTTAACGAAAAGAGAGGTATCATGCATAACAGCTATGTTGAGTATTAGCCTTACAGTGGAAGCCTTAATCACAGGGTTAAATGTATCAAAAAAAATCCACCCCTGGAGTTTGATGAAAGTCTTTGGCAACAAGCCTGGCTTTGTGCTTAGAGATGCTGCCATAAGAGTAATATTTTTGTTCGAAATACCCACTTGTTTCCAACAATAGTATGCTTAGTAGAGAAAGGAACCAAATCCCAAGTGTTATTTCTCTTTAATACAGCAAAGTTTTCATGCATTGCATTTTTCCATACTGGAATTTGCAATGCCTTCTTGGCAGATTGAGGTTCAGCATGTATATCATCCACAATATAAGCTTTTGGCTTTGATATCCATTGTTAGATCTTGTTACCATAGAATGCTTATTTTGTTGAGAAACAGTAGGAACAAGATTTTCAGAATGATTCTAAGTTTGAGTGGTATTGTAAAAGAGAAGTACCTAATCTTAACAGTGAGAATCTGAACCAATGCTAGCTGAAGAGAGAGAGTAAAGTGAAGGAGCAGCTGCAAATGTAGAGTTTGATACAGTATGTTGAAGAAGAGGAATTTGAGAAGAAAAACCTGTTGGGGAAGGTAAAGATACATACAATGGAAACAAAGAGGAATATGGAAAAGAAAGTTCATCAAAGATTGCGTGCCTGACAATATAAGTTTTGTCAGATGGATGTAAACATTTATACTCTTTATGCATAAGACTATACCCAAGAAAGACACATTTGGCTAAATGAAGACTTAGTTTTTGATTGTTGTAACTTCTCAAATATGGAAAACATGCACACCCAAATACTTTGAGCATGGAGTAATCAAGCAAGTGGTGGAATAGTTTATGAAAATGAGAGGTATGATTCAAAACTAGCGTGGGAATTCTATTTATAAGATAAACAAAAGTATGAAATGCATCCCACCAGAAAGAGAGAGGTAAGGAGGCTTGAGCCAGCAAGGTTAATCCCATGTTTGAGATTGTTCTATGTTTTCTTTCTACAACACCATTCTAATGATGTGTATGAGGGCAGGTTAGCCTTTATTGTATCCCATTTTCTTGCAAAAACTGTTTGAATGCAATGAATTTCTTACATGAGTCAGATTGCAGAGATTTTATAGAAGTTTCAAGTTGGTTTTCAATGAGTGTCTTGAAGAAATTTGAAGATGGCAAGTATTTCAAATTTCAATTTCAGAGGAAAGATCCATGTATATCGACTATAATCATCTATAATGCTAAAGTAGTATCTGAAGCCACCATTTGAAATTGTTGCTAAAGGTCCTCATAGATCAACATAAAGCAACTTTAAAGGCTTCCTACTTTTAGAGTATGAATTTTAAAAATGTAACCTATGACTCTTTCCAAACTGACAAGCATCACAAAATTTAGGAATTGAAGTTTTATTTATGTCACACAGAAGCTTAAAAGCTTTCAATATAAGCTAAAGTGCTCTTGAGTTTGGATAACCAAACCTTTGATGTAGAACATTAACATAGGCTAAAACAGAAGAGTTACTAACATACAAACATAAACAAGCAAAATTTTTACATTTGCTACAAGTTTTATTTAGGAAATAACTTAATGAAGACAACATTGAGTAATGATTATGTCTCTTGGACTGAGATATGAGAGAAAAAGATTTAGTGTTTGAGGATGACTTAAGTTGCAGCTTATATAGGCCTTTGGAAACAACTCCCTTCAGCAGCACAGTCTTCATTCTCTTGTCCTTGATTAAACACAAATCACCACAAAACCAATTATGATATCATTATCAGCAGTTAATCTAGAAATGCTAATTAGATTCTTGGTAATCTTAGGCACACATAGCGTGTTATTTAGTTTAATAGATAAGCGCATGAGTCAATTGAAGTGGCATCTTTCTTGAAACAAAATAGGGCACTACCAGTATGTGTAATAAGTAAGCTAGCACCATTACCAACAATCAATTTATCATTGCCAGTAAATTTACCTTGTATAACCATATTATTGAAATTGATAGTTAAATGGTGAGTGGCACCATTATCCAAGTACCATCCTTCATCAACTTTACCTTCATCCAGAGCATTTGAGATGTATGCTGCCTTGGCAAATTGATTGCCTCCTTTGTTGTTGAATTGATACCCTTGTTTTTGAGAAGAACCTTGAGATTGAGCTATATAGTCCTTGTTGAATCTGTGAAAACAAATATTAGCAGTGTGACTAGCTTTATTACAGATTTGGCATATTGGTTTTGAGTTTCCTCTTTCTGGTGTCCACAATTTTCCATTTTGAATTCTTCTTCCAACTGAATTTGCTTGACCTCTGCCATCTGAAAGATTATTTCCAGTGTTAAATGCTTGTTTGACCTCCTCCTCTCTTCTGAAATCTTTTAGCTTGTGCATAATTTGCTGAGAAAGGATTGTATGAATTTTGTTGCTGAATTCTACACTCATGAGTTACAAGAAAAGAGTAGATCTCATATACACTCAACAATTCACTTCTACTAGTTATATTTACTACAACAGGATCATAATTAGAACTTAAGCCTCCAAGCAAGTAAAGTATGAAATCGTCACCTGATAATGGACTTCTTGCTGCTGTTAGATGATCTGCAATGCTTTTCATTTTTCCAAAATACTCAACTATTGATAAACCTTCTTTCTTTGTAGTTTGAAGCTAAAATCTAAACTGAAGTACTTGAACTTTAGATTGAGAACTGAATTGCTTTGAAGGAGCTTTCCAGACTTCAAGTGATGTTTTACATCTAATTACTAAACCAATTATTGACTCTCTCATCGAGGACATCAACCATCCAAGAAGCAGCTGATCTTGCCTCGTCCAAAGTGTGTATTCTAGATTCTCAATGATTGAGTCTTCATTTGTTCTTGATCTGAATCTATGAGGACAAGAATGTTCTTCAGTTATAAAACTCTCCAGTCCATTACCTTTAATCAAAGGCAATACTTGCGATTTCCTAGCAAGAAAGTTTATTACATCAAGCTTGATTGGTGCTACAAAAGAGAAAGAAGTGTTTGCATTTGAAATAGAAAGATTGGCGCAGGCCATTAAGGCTCTGATACCATGAAAGAAATCTTAAGAGATCTATTTGGCTAGCAAGAAAATGAAAGAAAAATGAAAAGAAAGAAAGAGCAAAGCACGAATTAATGAATTCACTTTCTAAAAATTTTATTATTGTTTAATGAAGATTACAGACTAGTATTTATACACGATGATCATTCTAACTAATTAATACAGTTGGCCAACTAATTGATACAGCTGGCTAAACTAATTTTAACAGATTGATAACTAATTTCTTCCAGCTCAGCTACTCTGCTATGATAACTAACTTCTTCCAGCTGCTCTTTAACTTCCAGTGTCTCCAGCTCAGCCATTCTGCTTTTTTTCCTTCTAGTTTCTCAGCAATCCTATCACTATGGACTACAGACAAATTCTCACACTTCCACAATTTGGAGCTGACGTCTGGAAAGCCCTTTTCGGGGTAAAACCATCAAAAATGTGAAAATCAGTACATCAATAAATTAACATACATCTCCAAATCATGCTCGTAAAGTTTGATCATCTGAATGTTAAAACCTTGAGTTTATTGTATTATAATACCTTTGTGGCAATTATTTGGTCTCCAAAATCCAAGCAACACATTATGTACTTTATCATTGTTTTGGTTCAGCTACCCGGTCTGTTTAACAAACTTTGTTACTACTAGCTAATACTTATTTTATCCGAGCAAAATGAAATATAGAGCCCTACTGGCCATCTTCCAAATTCAAACTTTTGAGGAGAGGGGGCAGAAAAAGAAGAAAAAAAGCATATCATGGCACATTAAACTCATAAAGTAGCTGTTCCCATTTTTCTGAAAGATTGATAGTCATAAAGTAGCTGTTCCCATCTTTCTGAAAGATTGATAGTTTTCTCCCCTCCCAGGGACATGATTTGTGTCTTTTCCACTGGTAGCAAAATGGATACATTGGATAAGTTTGCCCCTGTCAAAATTGAGTGTGGTGAGAATTATTAACAAGGTTTAGACACCATGCTAATACAAAGTGCAAGTTATCACTTGCTATCCTTTTTTTTTTTCTGCCCAATTTTTTATCTACCATTTGATCATTTAATAACTATACAGTACACAGAAAAGAAAACAGTAAGAGAAGTACACAGAAAGTGATACAAAATACTGCAGAATGGATTCCCGACAATAAAAGACTTCCCTATCTATTGACCCTATACATGATATTACATAAATTTTTTTATAAATGTTAATCATTGAAATCAACTCTTCTTGCCGATAACGGCAGATATCCGATGGAAAGTTGAACTAAAAATATATATGGAACTGTTCATATTCCACAAGGATGCTTTAAAAGCTTCCTAAAAGCTATATAGAACAACAATATGAAGCAATTTTTTTTTTAATTTTTACTGATTTCCACATATTCATTCCATTCACCGACTATCCACTTGAAACTAACTTGAAAGTAAACACACATCTGAGAGCAAACAATAACTGCAGATAACATCACCAGCAGCAAGCTGATACTTGAGGCCTTTCAGTACCGTTAAGAAGTACACCTGCAAGTTTTAATAACAAAAAATTAAAATATACATATATGAATTAATGAAATCCTGAACTTAGTTGTGCCTATCTTCTCTACCACAGCACAAACCAACGGGATTCTTCTTATTTTGTTTTCTTTTGTTTTCAGAATATATTCAAGCTAATGAGCATATTATGTTATCAACAGAGGCAAGGGATGAAACGTACATGATTACAAATAATGAAAATGAGGAATTATGAGTAGGAAAAGCAGAAAAAGAAACAGGGAAATGAAGAAAATTATGAAACAGAAAATATCCTAGGCTTGATCAAGGTTAACCATGAAAATATAAGAACACTGAGTTTTTAAAAGGTCATGGAAGGATATTATAAATAGAAAATAGTTAAGAGTATATTATACCCCTGTCAGTAAATTTAAAGTGTAAAACGTTTTCGATGAAGGCAAACAAAAAAAAAATTTATCTAAGAAAAAATGTAATAATAAATGTCACTTTAGTAAACAGTAAATTGCAGGATGCTGCAGAGACAAACTCACCTTAGCAGTATAAATCTCCGGCTTTCTTGCGTCAACAACAAGAAGACTTTCTTTGAAGGATATGCATGGAACAATTCTAAGAGAAGCAGCTTCCTATCAATTCATGACAATCTAGGGTAGTTTCAACCAATTTTACATAATAAAGACAACCTCAGAGAAAGTGAATATTTTATTTCAGCTCCCCACAGACCTCAAGTGATGAAAAAGCACGAGGGTCGTACTCCCCAAATCCATCAATCAGTGAACGGAGATTGGAGCGCCTTGGTGAGTCAGTACTAACTTCCAAATTCTCCACTAGTCTATCTCTTATGTCAGCAACATAAGGAAGCTGCAAGCATCCCAGAACTTGTGAAACAACTTCCATGGTAGGTGTTGCACCAGCTACAGTTGCTTCACGGTAGACCATTAAGGCCAGTGGCGTCATAAAAGTAGAAGAGATAAGAGGTTGCTCGGAATTCACTTCACAATATTATACCGAGAAAAAGAAAAGTAATCTTTTAAAACTTCCAAGGAAAAACACAAGAAGTAAAATCAAATTGAATAATTATTTGTCAATACCAATTTCTGAAGTGTTATCTCACTTTTGGAAGCAGCTTAATCAAGAAAATCTTACTTTTTCTTAGCCACTACCAAACCCACTAAAGCCAACGAAAATAAAAAGAAAAGAAATTCAAGAGATCATCCCCTTATCATTACCTTTTTTCTTTTTACTAAAATTTAATGTGCACATGAAAGCATTAGTTTCGTTGTAACTGTATAATGCAGTCATTTTTCAGTTACTGGAGCATTCGCAAGATGAGAAATTAGTCTAGTTTAAAATACATACGAGAACAAGAAGGCGTTTGGATTTTCGGATATACGCAGCCCAAGGTCGCACTATAATTTCAACCACTTTTGCGTTGCTTTGAACTGTTTGTAATATCAACGCGCATGTGTAGCAGAATATTTTCTGGAGGAAAGAATAAATTACCATTTATTTTCAATTTATGGCCTTCCTGAGCTGGAGGACAAAATGTGCTCACCAAGTGTACGAGCCTTCTCAAATCTCTGCGAGCACATGCCTTCAAAGATATCACATTAAAAAGAATTATCCAAAATCATCAAACTGCCATATAAAGGTAGGTAAATTTAAGACATCAAAAGGTTTAAGCACATAATATCTATGACACATTTTCCTTGAAACTCGGAGAAAGGAAGTGTGCAATCAAAGCCACAAAAGAGAAATTATAAAAACATAGCGTCTAGAGGGACATCCTTGTAGAACAACTTATTAGCAACCCTTACAACTTACCAATTATGCATTTAAACATGGTGAGGCTAGGGGTAACACCATCTTCTTTGGCTTGAGAAAGAAGCATGATGCCAACTTCTACATCATCCTTTCTACAAAACATGTATTTAATGGTCAAAATTTCAAATTTCATCAGGAAAATACAAATATTAAAACAATTATCATCATTGTCAAAATTGAACACCTACCTTTCACTTGCCACTAAGAGTATCGTGTACGTGATGGAGTCCAGGCCCAACCCTAATGTTTTCATATCTGATAGAACTTCCATTGCCTTTGGCAATTGATCCCCATCACCTGTACAGAAAGTTCATTTCTTATAAAAATTTTGGTGTCATATAATTGAAGTCAGAAAAAACATCGTAACACCGCATTTCCATATTATTAGCCTCACATACTATTAGAGAGCTTGTCTTTACCTAATAGCTTAAGTTTTTAGGTCTAGTATAACTTAAAATATACATAAATCTTTGTCATAAAACTTTAGAAATCATGCGAGCTACTTAGTCTCATCAGATCATTTCTCAATATTTTATAACACTTTTGCCACAATTAATACTTCATCACTATTTCATACTCAATTGCATAGTAAACATAACTCATAAACTTGGAAAGAAGGAAACCTTCATTGTGGAAACTTCTAATATTTCCTTCATCAACAGAAATCTTCAGGTCATATTTGAAAAACTGTCGCCTGATTAAATCTGTCTCTGGAAGAAAGGTGAGCTAAAGATAGAGACTTACACAATGCAGTGATCAATGCATGCATAGTTGAAACTGTTGGTTTGAATTTAATGGACTTCATATTCTCTTATAACTCCAATGCCTTCTGCCAGTTTTTGGCCTGAAATAATGATTAGAACATTTTATTATTTTGTAGCATAGCAAATTAACATTTTATTCCAGCCAAAAGAATGTTTGAAACATGCCATAATCAGATACTTCATTATTAACATAGGGTCGTTCCTACTTTTGCATACAGGCATCCGGATTGATTTTTAATATTAGAAGGAACTTAGGTGAAAGATTTGAACGAAGGTTTAGATGCAAATCTAAAATCCATTTTTCCTCATCCAATCGCAATGTGATTCATATCTTGTTTACTAGGAATGGTGCTACTCACATTACTTCAAAAAAGCAAAGCTCTTTCTCCTGGATAAACACAAAAATAAACAAAACAAAAAAAAAAAAAGACTTTCTATTTTGTCTCTTTTGTGAAGCAAAGATCAAATCTGGAACCCTTTTCTCTCAACTTGCACGGACCCTTAGTATAAAAATTAGCTTGACCTGAGATGAGTCAGACCATAGCTAAGCGCATATGTTGTCCTCTGTATTGATAAATAAGCATCACCTACTTTACATGTATTTATATCTATATCTGTACAAATTGTGAATTTGTGACAATACACAACTTAATGGTTAAAAAGCTTTAATCGTTAAAAGGCTCAGGTTTCAATCAAGATGTTTTGAGTTTAATGACATTTGGCAGAGAATGTGATGTATGATGCAAAACTTATTGTGTGGGGACTATAAACCGTGCCACGAAGGACTGATGAAGAATTAATATCCGCAACCCAAGTTGTTGGTTAAGAGCATTCTTCAAGCCACCGTCAATGTAAGGGCATACAGGACTGGATTTGAGTTAATTCAAAAACAAACAAAAAGCTTAATTGAATTCAGAAGCCAAGCTCAGAAGCTCTAGACCAGTGACTAGATCTGGATGACCCAATTTGTCCAACATAGAGTTGAGTTTAGTAATTGATATCTTATTGAACACTTACTCCTTAATGCAATGATACAGATCATCTATAAAAGCCACATTCCAGACAATTCATGCGATCGTGCTAACAATACATTAACTTATGATAACAAAAGTAATATTGATATAACATAAGCCTTCAATCTTCTGCATGCTAAGATGAAGCTCTCACAATCATAACCCTTGATTTCAAGACAAACCAACATGTAATGTTCTCAAGACTTCTATGTTTGGTCATGGAAGGAAAAAGAACTAAAAATTCAAGTGTGAGTCTCTATCCAACTCACATAAATTTAGGATGTTACGATGTAGATCAGTTTGAAACCTATAATGAACTATTCAATTAAAACCAGCACTTACCACATACAGCCAACATGAGACATACATACAAGCTCCCATCAATGACCCATCAATGAGCTATATGATATGATTCCCACACGTATTCCTTATGTTTTGGCTTCCTGTAAGATCTCAAAGGCAGCCTCCACCTTTCCAGTATGCCCCGCAAAATCTATCAATCCACTAAGAAACACCTGCATAAGAGGCAAATTCATGAGAGGAATCCTCATCTAATATTCGAGAAGAAACTGAAAAAGCAACTATCAAATGCAAAAAAACGGTGCATTTTTTACGAGAAACGAAAATTGTAATTACATTAATAACAAATGAAAAAAAAAAACATATATTAGTTACAAAGACTGCTTTCCTGTCTTGTCAAATCAAATAGAACTTAATCTATGAAACGGAGAAGCCTTACTAAGAGGTCAAGAGTTCAAAACCCATTGGGCCACCAACCTAGAATTTTTATATCGTATGACTTGGCCTCCAAAGCCGGAAAGTCTGGCAGTAGCCCCCACTTTAGAACTCAGCAAACATTGCAAAGGTGAAAAATGAACCACCATCTCATACCAAACCAAATATATAACCAAAAATGCACCACCAAATTAATATGATTACACCACTGTCAACATATTCAAATCTCAAAATCAGTAATTTTCAGCTTGAACTGTGAAGTGAAAATTTAATATTAAGAAAGATGAGTTAAGTCGGCCATTAAAAACAAAAGATACCTCATCAGGAACCACCACACTGTATAAAACTCCCAATCGCCAGTCTGGCTACAACAATTAATGGCAATGGTATACACCTCTGGAGATCCCTTGATGTCGTACTTATGGATCATCTTGTATACTTCACATGCTCGATCAACCTACGACAAATTTATTAATTTCTATTAGATTATAATGTGTTGTCAAGGAATATGAGAAGAGAAGATATATGCACCTGACCAGCATTTGCACATGCCTTTATCAGTGCCCCAATAGTAATATGATCAGGGTCTATAGGCTGCAGCTCCGCATTCATTTCTGCCAACACATCAAAGGCACGTTCCACTGCTCCAGATTAACCACATGCAGTGATAAATGCATTGAACACAACTCGATCAGGCTTCACATTCTACTGCATGTAACATTTTATCAGTGCAAGAAATTTATGGGAGATAGCAACACTGAAATAAAATCCATTTTATTTAGTAGTAAGATAACTCCATAGAATAAAATAAAATCCATTCTACAGACATACCTTTGACCTCATAATACCATAAGCACCAAAAGCCTTAGCTACTTGCCCTGCTTTTGCACAACCATCAATAAGTGCCCCATATGTATGAACATTTGGTTCGACACCAGAATTAACCATCTCATGAAACACCTAGAGGATTAATTTACTTCAGCACACATTTAAGGCAAAAGTATCATATTTAACAGCAATGAGCATTGAAACTTCATCATAGGAAAATGGTTCAACTTATCAAAATTTGAGAAGCATCATTTGTGCCAATTTTCTAAAATTCATCAACAAAAGAGTTTTCACCGATTTTGTGGCTGATTTTTATTTCTAATGTCAAAATTAGAAACATCCATATATATGAAGCATGTGTATATAAAAAGGACAAAAACTGTAACAATATTTGTGTGGCCGATTTAACTCCAAATTTCTCAAATAATAAAAGATTAAATAAATGAAAAAAGGAACATGTACAGCATGCCAGGCTCGCAGAATTACCAATGCTAATACCATCAACGTGGTAAAAAAAAAAATTCACAGCAACATCTTTACCAGTCAACACATAAATCATAAAAAAGTTGGGGAGAATAAGAGAGGAAACAAGAAAGCAAGTTATGGGACCTCAAACATTGCGTCAACTTTCCCACTTTTAGCGCAAGTTGTAATTAGAGTTGTGTAAAGTTTTCAACCAGCTTTGAATCCAGCATCTTGGACAAGTTACAGAACTTGAAAAGCTCCTAAATGTGCATTTAGAAATCAACAATTCAAACAATCTCTATACTTAGAAATCAGCGTGACGGAATCCAATACACTTCACAAGTTGATCAAGTTCAAGATCCGTTGCATGTTTCGAATATGCTTATTATGAGATCACGTGCAAAAAAAAATCAAAGAGGCAATAAATGAATTTGTTCACAGGACTTTAACTAAAATTATATGTGGACAATAAATAAAGAGCTTTACATCATGGAAGGTAGGCTTGTGAGATAAAGAATCAGCCTTGGTGCATGTACTACAAGTTATTGAAACCCAAGTCTAAGAGTGAAAACATGAAATCATATGCAGCCACATTGTATTCTAAACGTAGATTTAATATAATTTTATTTAATTGCTTTATTTTATATTATTTTTATATTAATGGGTTGGTACAATTAATTAAATAGCCCACAGTTATTTTTATTACTTGTTTTAGGGTTTCATAATATTTAAAAGAAATAAAAATTTTAGAGTTTCTTAATATTTAAAAGAAACAAAGGTTTTAACGTTTTTTAATGTTTCAAGAAAATAAGGATTTTAAGATTTTCTAATGTTTCAAGGAAATAATGTCTATTTTTATAAGTTTACTGCTGTAACTATAGGTATTAGGATTAGATTAGAAGTTCTAGTTTACTAGAACATGCATGTCTAATAGTATAAGAGTAGTATTAGGATTTTAGTATTTAAATAATTTTAAAATGTTTGTGGGTTTACGAATTCACATCGGAGTGGGTCAAGCAAAACAGTAGTGCTCCAAACAAAAAGAAAAAGAGAAGAATAATTGGATTACCCTCTGAATCTTGAGAACATGCACATACTGAAATCAGCATGTTAAAAGTACTCATGTTTGGGTTTGGACCAGCTTGAAGAACTGAAATACTTCTTTAATTACCTTTAGGTATTAAAGAACCTAGTATGATACACCTGAAATAAGAAAACTTGATAAATTAAAAGTGACCAATTTTAAGAACATGCGCATAATCGAAAACGGTAAAGGGATAAAACCTACCTTATTCATATCCAACAAACCCTTTCTTTCCACGTCTTCCATCAAATCCACGCAATCAGTTAACCTAATAAATTAACCGAGGGTAAGCTCATGACCTTTAGAAGTACATAAACAGGTACTAAGTTACAGTAGCATCATGATAAAACTTCGATTTGCATTCCTTCATTTGAGATCATAATTTCAATATGGAGTAATCTCTATCATGGTGTATTGTCAGGGAAACATGTAAAGAATGTATCACAACATTAATGTAAATGATGAGAGTTACCTTCCTTCTCTTAATAAACGACTGTATGCATGGAATTTCTCTGAAAGATAATGCGTGTCATCATTAGCATCCATCCCATTTGGATAAGGGAACTGGAGCAAATTTTTGCTCTTGTCCTGCAAATGTCTTCTTTCCTTGTTTCTGGGAAAGCCCCTGCCTCTTCTTATGTCTTTACTTTTGTGGGAAGGCCTTTCTTTGTGGCATGCAAGAGGTATTTTTCCTTCAATATCCTCTGAATGGAAAATTATCCTTTACATAGTCAGTACAATGGGACAGCCTGCTGTAATATACCGGAAAGTGAAGCAGATAAAGATAATACTAAACTATAACACATCAAAATTATATCATACTCTTAAAAGATCTTATAAAACATAACCTGCAGATTGTGGAGCTTCTTTTATCGATAATTCTGCCCGCTCTAGCTTAGAATCCCTCTTCAGTGAGAAAAGGCTATAGCTATTCAAGGGGGAATCACATTGAAGTGATTGATATAGTGAGACTACTATCTCTTATGGTTTTCTTACGGCATCTGTCAGAGAAGAGCAATACGCATATGATGGAGCAAATCAATCACTGCTAAGGTGTATCATGAAAACCTCTTCTAGCAATCACTTCTGCTTGAGCCCCATTTTGAGAAATCAATAAAGCACTAGTTTCAATGTTTACTGTTGACCAGGGAAACACAGTGTCCAATGTGTTTTTGTTTTATCTTTTCTGAACCGCAATTCAGACATTTCTGCTGCCAAAATATGTGGTTGCACAACACCTGAATCAGGTAGCACGTATGGTGGACCTGGTAGAGTAGTAGTTTCAGGTTCTTTTGGGTAAAGGTTACCACTACCACTAGGGATAAAAGAATCGCTACCATGTGAATCGGATATTTCATTTAAGAGAGAACCATTACACATCAAAGCAGTGTCCTGCATATTTATTCCCTCGGAAATTTGATTACTTTCCATCTCCATCAAATATTCATCTTCTCCCGAAGTGGTTCTTAAGGAAAGGTCCCCACGATCCACAATCTGATTTTCAATGATGTCGTCCACCCAATTACTGCCTAGTTGAGACGATGCATAACTTTCAGAACCTGAAACCTATAAAGCTGGCATAACCTTAGAAAGTAGCTTCTGGCATAAAGCGAATTCAAACAAAACCATCACAAAATGTTATGAATCCCTAAACCTAAAATCCAATTCACTGAAAAAAGAAAAGAATGAAAAAAAAAAAAAAACATTTTCACACAAGTTTAGCTAGCAATATAGAATGTATTGAACCAAAATGAAATTTAAAGGTTGTCCAGAGCTGAGTTAATCAGCCTCAACAGTTACTCTATTGAAATTTTAGAGTTAAGCTGTTTTTACTCTTAATTAAGCAAGAAAGATCTTTGAAAATGCCATAAAATCAGGAAAAATAAAAGAAACAGAAAATCAGTTGATTTCAACTTACCTCTTTGGAACTCTTACTATAATTTTTAAACATGTGATTAAAGTAAGCAACAGAAACAGCTATAACGGCGGCTAGAGCAGCAACGAGAAGAACAGAATTGGACCCCGAATCCAAAGAAGCTTTGACAAAAAAATTGAGAAGAGCGAGTGTGATGAAGGTCTAGTGTCTTGCATTTTGGTCTAGTACGACGGATGGAGCGGAGGTTCGATGGATTGAGCCAAGAGACCGGTGGCATGGACGTGGTTAGGGTTAGGGTTTTCTATTTGGGAGAGAAGAACTTGACGTCCAGAAAGAGAGTGAAGAGTGAGAGTTGTTATTATTGAGGATTAAGGATATGAGATAGGACAGTGGAAGGAAAGGAGAGGAGAGTAGGAGGTTATGTACTGACGAGAGACGTTATGTTTGTTAGTTGATTTCACTTAACGGATATCTGCTGTTGCTGACGTGGTTTCTAGACGGTGCACTGCAACTGCAAAGTACGTGCCCGTATGAATCTCTATAGATCAACAAAACGACATTATCATACTCGTATCGTTGGCGGCGTTTCGTGACAACCAAGCCTATATAATTGAAATACGGTTTCTCTCTCACACTTGCTACAATTCTTGCCAGAAATTGAGACGATGGGATCCTTTCTTTCAAGAGCCATTCTGTATGTACCTAAACGTAAAACTCTATAAATCTTTCTGTTCTGTTTTGTTTTGTTTTATGTATCAGGAAATTAAACTTGTTTTAATTTAATGATGGTTATGGTGTAATTTATGACAGAATGGTTTTAGGGTATGCTTACCCGGCGTACGAGTGTTTCAAAGCTGTAGAGAAGAAGAAGAACAACAAGCCAGAGATTGAACAACTCCAGTTTTGGTGCCATTACTGGTTTGCACTTTGAAACCCATTAATTCCTTCAGCAATTTTTGCATGCCCATATAGTTTTGATTTGAATGTACTAATTAATTAATCCCTATATTGAACATCTAGGATTTTGGTTGCTCTGTTTACCGTCGCTGAGAGATTGAGTGATGCTTTCATCTCATGGTACTCTTTTTTTTTTTTTTTTCTAAATTTTTCATCTTCTTTGTATAAATATATTATGGTTATGTTGGGTATTTGAATGGGTTGCTTGATTATTTTGCTAATTAAACTTGAAGGTTACCAATGTACACTGAAGCTAAATTGGCATTCTTCATATATCTTTGGCATCCTAAAACAAAGGTATACCTTCACTAATTATTTGTACTGTTTTATGTTCAAGATGTTATGGGCTGTTGGCGATGCCGTCAATTTCTTGATTGAATTGATTTATTTCAAGTCTTTCCAGGGAACAGCTTTTGTTTATAATGTTCTATTGCGGCCTTTTATGGAAAATTATGAGACGGAAATTGATCGTAACTTGTTAAAGCTGAAGATTAAGAGCAGGGAAATCGGTCTTCTCCTTTGGGAAGAGGCAGCCATTTATGGACAGACAAGATTTTTCCAGATTTTGCAGTACTTCTCTAATTACTTAGCTTCAAATCCTCACTCTGATCAGGTACGTAATCACAGCTAATGAGGAAAAGTAGACCCATATTTGTTATTTGCGGCCATTTTTTTCATTTTGATTCTGCAACCTTACCATTGAATATGTAATACACTCTTAACTACTCGTTTGACAGAGCTAATTAGCACTACGTAAGTATTTATGAGTATAAAAAAAGTATTTTGTGTGCTAATAAACACTACATAAGTACTTAAATACTTTTATTTGTAGAATTCAAATACTTGTATAAGTACTAACGAGCATAAGAAAGTACTATGTGCTAATAAACGCTACCAAATGACCCCTAAATTAAGAAATATAAATATTTATACATGTGTTTGATTATTTGTTTTAAAGGTGTTTGTCAAATAAAAATAGCACCAGGGTTATTTTTATATTAGCACATAATTACATAGCACTTAAGTGTAAAAGAAAAAAAAAATTGCAATGCACAAGTACTATAAGAACATAAATGTTATTTTTAGCACTCTCAAGGAGACTCTATGAAATGTATTTCTATTCTTAACACTTTGCATAAAAAAACAATGTGATACAGCGGTTTAGCTAGAATAAAACCATCTTTCTCATAGTTCATTGCTACTAATGAAATGAATCTGTAGGGTTTTTTTTTTTTTTTCTATTTATGTTATTCATTTCTGCAGTTGCTGGAATGTAGATTGTTGTGATCGTAAGAACGACCAAATTGTTTGTATATGTCATAACCATGTACAAATATTTCCTATTAATGGTATGTTTAAAGAGACTTATTAGTTGAAGAACTTTCTGCAGCAGCAAGAGCAAGAGGCAGCAGAAGAAGCAGGGCATTTGCCAGCATCTCCAATATCCTCAGAACCCACAGCAACCCAAAATAATTATAAAAAACTGATTTCTGGTGAATCTGCTACTGATGAAGCAACTGTATCATCATCCTATGAAAATGGAAATCTCAATTCCTCCA
>JAXCLQ010000010.1:5429200-5443430 GCA_035584115.1 Cedrela odorata | reverse complement strand
AGGCAAATGGAGGTTATTCTGGACTGCTGCAAACCGATAAAACCTGCTGCCAAGCAACTGTGTAAAATTTTGGTATCAATATTTGGAATTACAAAGTTTGCACTACTATATAACTTAGGTTAATACCTAGCGAAAAATTAAATCTGTGTAGTAGCTTCGTAGATGCTAACAATGGGAGAAACGAAGTCAGGAAGCTTTACTTGGACGGGACAGCAAGGATTAAAAAATAACTAATTCAACTAGAAGAAAACTATTAATTGAAAGTGAATGTAAACGTCGAAGACAAAGACGACGCTTACATAATTTATTCTACGCTGCCCACGTACATGTAAAATTATATCATCCACTGGTATTCTTTCGACTCCTTGTTAATTGCTTGACGATCTCTTTTGCTAATGTAACGCATTGTACCATTTTAGATACGAGGTTTAAATATTTGTCTATGTATTTCTGTCTTTTATATATATATATATATATATATATATAAGGTGGCTAGCTTAAATTTTTAACTTAAAATGATAATATTAATTTTAGACTATTAATTTAATGGTTAAAATTAATATTTAATATTTAATATTGTTAATTAGTAATGCAAATAGAATATTCCCGTCTCCATTCCATTTTGAGATGATATTATTGTTTCTAACCCGTCTTCATTTAATAATATTAAATAAATAAGAAAAATATGTAAATATTAAATAAAAAGTTAAATAAAAAATAATAAATTAATGTGTCAATTAATTATAATTATAATGTTTAATAAATATGACAAAATATAAAATTATAGAAACTAAATTATATTAAATAATAAAATTGTAGAAAATATATTTTGTTTGGCAAATGAAAAAATGAAATCTTTGAAGTATTTTTTTTCTTTATTAATCTTGTGTTAATATATATATATATATAATTAACTTAATGATTATAATTGATCATTTAATTTAATATATAATATTTTTTGTTTTTATTTTAATAATTTTTTTTAATTGATAAAAATAAGAATATATATTTTGAAAATATAAATTTACATGAGATATTTTTAATTTTAAAAATATTTTAAAATAAAAAAGGGGAGGAATGAAGATACGTGTTTGTACCTATCTCACTTTCTGCTTCAAACTGGTCGAGCTTCGTAGGATTTTTGTCATCCTTTCTTTCAATTCAGTATTTTTATCTATCCTTAAATTGTATGAATTAATGGTCTAAATTTTATATATCAAATTGTTGATGCAGCAAAAATCCTCGTGTGGACTTAGTACATCAGCACCAATCTTCTTGCACCAGCACTATTCTTCTTTTTTTGTATGTTGTTCAACCTAAAACTACAAAGAAAACTAAAAGGTAAAAGCCGTTTGTTCGGTGAAAACCTTCGAATGCTTAAGTTAAGGTTTTGTTTTATGATATTTGAGAAAGAGAAAAAGCTTAACAAAGATGATATTTTTTCTAAAGTTAAAAGATATTCGTATTATTTTTGGTCCAAGTTTTTTTCATACATACTTAGTTGTCCTTTGGCTCTTTTTTATATATCGTTTTATATTAAATCTCTCAAACTCAATAGAATTTTTACAGAATTTGAAAATAATAATTTTAGATGTACTCAAGTTTCAGAGATCATGGAATTTCAACTTTATAAGCATCAGTTTTTCAGATATTGTGAGATCTTGAACCCTTCTTGCAAAATACTTCTACCAAGTTAAAAATCCTTATTATAAAATGATCAAGAAAGAAATTGGGAGGGAAATATATCCTCCATTGATACGTAATTTATTGAGAGGTCTTAGAGGCTCTTTCTTAAGATAGCCTCAAACCATGTCACGTGCCTGAAACCTCTGTCATGTTGCCACCGAGACTCTTATAACCAAAGAGGTTGTAATTGATGTCCTAGAACAGAGATATTTTTTCTGAGTTTGAGAGGTCTCGTCCTTTACTATACCTAAGGTCCTTGTTATCTTTATATTAGTGCTCCATGGGCTTAAGCTAGGCTTTGGTGACTTTCATCCTTTACAGGATTTCATTTTGGGCTTTGTATTGCCCATTCAAAGGCCCAAGGTCTATCAAACTTTACATGTACCCTAAACCTCTTCCCAAACATTAAGACCCCTAGTTTTAGTTAAACAATTACTGTTTGGCAAAAACTAAAAGTTGTGATTTGAAAAGATTTGAACACACACCAATCTTAAATGTTTGACTTGAAATCAGTAAACCTTCATCCACGTGGCTACCTTCCATTGGTTCATTGGGCGACATCGTTTCGAATTTGAAAAAATCACTTTTGCTATCATGATTACAGCCTCCTTTTTGTATTTCGATGATTGCCATTTAACCTTCCACCCCACGTGGCTTCATCCTGTTCTTCCATCTTCTTTGCGTAGCAACGGTTAAGGTTCATTGTTATCCTTAATCCCCATTTTTTTTGCCCTTTAAACATTTTTTTTATATACAAACTCATCTTGCACTCTCTATAGAAAAAAACTTAGAGAAACGAATTTCAAGTCTAATCACTTGGTTGCCATTGTTTCTAAGAGTGGTAGTAATTAATTCATAATGAAAAAGATTACTAGATTCTTAGTTCATTTTTAGTTTACATCTTCATTCTAGATTATAGGCACTAATCTGATTCATCATAGTCGTTCCTCTTTAGGACTGTAGTTCTCTTCTCATTATTTCATTATTGCCTTCATTCTAGACTACAACTCTCATCCTATCACTTTATTGTCTTCTTTATAGACTGCATCCCTCTTCTCATTGTAGACAACCTCGTCAGGAACAAGATTTTTAGCGAGATTTAGGCAATTACTCCTTGTTCAAGTTACTTTCTTGCTTCAACACAAACCGGTAAGGTTTTGAATCCTCCAAGCTTATATTGTATTCTTCTTATTATTTTTTAGGTATTTATGTTGTTTGTGGTAAATGTTGGATATATTTCCATGGTTAGAACTCATAGGTAACTCTTGTGAATGTGTTAATGATCCTAAGTAGCTCTTAATGATTTGTTTTTCCCTCTTGTAAACAAAAATAGGTTCTGTTTCAAGTGACAACAAGATTGCTTCTAGGAGAAACAACTCTGAGGAAGAGCTAACCATTGTTTTTACTTCTCTCCTTGCTTCTGAGGCAAATGAATGCACCATACCTTTTGAAGGGGATTAGTTCTCTTCTTCTGTCATGAAATTAGATTTAGAAATTTATACCTAATGCTATAACATTCTTGAAGACATTTATCTTATGATTCTTAAGCAGAATGAACTCCCTAACTGCCTTCATGATGGAGAAATTTTCTTTTATAAGGAATTGTTTCATCTTAGGGCCAAACTCCCCCTTTAGGATTATTTTACTAGAATTTTTGAGTCTGTTAGCATTGTTCCTAACTAATTAAACCTTAATAGTTGGAGGATTTTGTCAGATTTGTTTGTTTTATGGAGTCAGACCTCAAATTATGTTCCCATAATTGAAGAAATTAAATATATGTACTTGTTAAAAAAGAATAAAAAACCCTATCTGGTACTATTTTTAATCCCGACCTAAATAGTGCAATTCTATTATGAGTAATCCGTCATACAACAAGGATTGGAAAAATAAGTGGTTCTTTATTAGAGGTGATTAAAATTCTAACAATAATATCTGAGTGCCCAGACTATTCGAGGATGCAATCACCTAGGATGCAATCACCTAGGATGATTTGCCTAAGCTTAGTGCTCAAAGTCGAGAGAGAGTTGAGATGGCCCGGTCCTCGGCATTCAACCAAAGGTCTCTTCTTTCTAATGCTGACCTAATCATATTAAGTCTTGTGAATTTTTATGTCTCCAAATGTTAATTAGCTTCAAAGAAGGCCTAGACTGGTAAGTATCTTCCCATTCTTTTCTCTTAAGTTGAACTATGGCAGCTAAACTTAGTGTAACTTTACTTTGTATCAAGAAACATGGCCTCAAAGAAACCTGTGCCAAACCGCTTAGATGCTATAATGAAACTCGCTAAATGTAAGAAGGTTGAAAGGGTTCCTCAAGCTTCAAGGACCGAGACTGGTGTTTTTGCCCCCAAGGGTATTGCTAGGATGTTTGCTTCCCTAAGTATTGTTGGGCCTTTTAATTTTGACCGAATTTCAACTCCTACCAGAGAAGCTAAGGGCCAAAGTGACCTGTCATCTCCTTCTGCCTATTTCCTCCCCTGCATCAACCAATAGGTGGTAAACCTCCCATCCAAATATTGTGAAGCCCTCTCAGATGCCTCTCCTTGGTCTATGTTGGACTACTTGTTGAGGTGGCTGAGTCGAGCAAGTTGACACTTGCTTTGATTTTAGAGGAATAAGTTTCTTTTGGTTTTTATTAATACTTTATTGTTTGATAATCCGCTTATATGTAATACGTCACCGTCGTCTACCAAGACGCCATTGATGTTGTCGCCTCATGTCCTGCAGCCAAAGAGACTACCTTGTTAAGGTGCAAAATCGAAGAGGCAGAGAGGAACTTGACCATAGAATAAACTCAATTCGAGGCCAAGAATGGGAAGTGGGCTCAAGAGATTGAAGACCTTCAGGTCAGGGTGGCCACTGTTGAATATTCCTAGGTGAAGTCTAGCAAAAGGATAAACACTCTTGAGTTTAACATGAGTGAGTCCAAGGTAGAGAGTCAAGAATTTCGTCGAGGATTGACCTGACCTGACCTGTGAGATATTCCAAGGCCGATATCCGAATTTAAATATAACATGGTTATATGAGGCCTTGGGGCGTGCGCCTCTACCCCTAGTTAAGATTCCTCGAATGGCATCTTCTTTAAAGAGGCCCCTCCTCATAATTTCAAGACTCTTCATGGTTCTCCAACAAACTAGAAGAAGATTTCTCCCTCTCCTACTGACCTAACTAATGATTCTCTTGCTGACTAAGCTGTTGCTTTCCTACTGACCAGGTTATTTCTCCTTCTAATCCGTTTAATCCCCCAACTGATTAGACCAACTAAATGATGAACTTAGCTTTTTTTTTTTTTATGAAAGATGTAATAAACATAAGTACTTAATGAATTTGTCAATTTGATATTTCTGACTTGTGTGGATTTTTCTATTACTCTTGTTTCCCTCTAGCTTCTTTCTACTTGACTCTTCGCATATTGTATAAAATTTAATTGTTGTCAATAAGTATTCTGAAAGCCTAACCTGAGCCGAGACGAGCTGAGAATGCATAACTTTGTATTTTCACAAGTCAGATTCTATGTTTGTTCTTTTGTTGAATAGGGTAACTTCAAGCAAGAACTGTGTACTATTTAATTTTAAGGCTTTAATATACTTTGGATATTATTTGCCTACGTTAAGTTCATTCATTGTAGTCATTTAGGAATCATTTGACAATTTCTCGTCCTGACATCATTTTTAGGACTTTTTTGGGTTCTAGATATTATACCCCTAGATGAAGAGTGAGCATAGTCATCTAAGAACCATTTCGCTTTTATAGGTTTGAGGTTATGCTTAGAGTTTATTTGAGCTATGGATGATACTACCTCAGTGTACCGATATGACATGGTCCACTAATAACTACACCTTTCTTGTTTGCCTTTTAACTCGACTCAAGACTTATTCGGATTGAATGGGTAATATTACCTTAGTGTGAAAGTTTAATGTTGTTATTCAGGAACCATTATGCTCTTATATGTCTTAAAGTTGTACTTAGGGTTCATTTGAGCTATGGATAATATTACCATGAGGTGAGTATAAAACTTAATCATCTATGAACCATTTTGCTTTTATACGTCCTGAGATTATCTTCAAGGCTTATTCGAGCTATGGATAGTATTATTTTGAGACGAACATAGGACTCAATTATCTTCAAACCATTTTGCTCTTATACGTCATAAGATCGTTCTCAGAACTTATTCAAAATATGAATAATATTACCCTGAAACGAGCGTAGGATTTAATCATCTAATAACCATTTTGCTATTATATGTCTTAAGGTCGGTCTCAAGGCTTATTTGAGTTATGGATAATATTATTTTGAGATGAATGGAGAGCTAACTTCTAGGAACCACGTCGTTCTTTTATGTCCCAAAATTGAGCTCGATGCTTATTCAAATTGTAGGTAACATTATTCCAGATTTTTTAGTTCATTTGTGTTTTCACATGAGGATCATATGCTCACCATTGCACTTCGGTTAGCAAGAGTTTTTTTGTTGATGTCAAAAAATAATAAGTTTATTTATCTTTTGGGCGAACAAATTTTTATAAATCTTTAATAATCCTCAAAGATAATACAACTTTTAACTATTCGGCATTCCATGATTTTTTGAACCTATTTTCATTTAGAGATTCTAATTTATAGACTCTAGGCCTTAGAATCTAGGTGACCTTGTATGGTTATTCCTAATTAGCCCCAAAAATACCTTCTCTAGGTATTTTGGTGTTCAAGTTAACTTGTCTTAAAGCCCAGTCTCTAACTTGGAAAGTACGGTGCCGAACATTCTTGTTGTAATACCTGACTACCCTTTGTTGGTAGGCAGCTACCCTTATAATTACTTGATCCCTTTTTTTCTTTAAGCATATCTAACTCTAAGCGTATATTTTGATAATTGCTCACCTGATCGTAGCTATTAATTCAAAAAGTTAGTATGTCGACTTTGATAGAAATTATTGCTTCACATCCAAAGGTTAAACTATAAGGATTCTCGTTAGTGGCTACCTTTGGAGTAATCTTATAGGTCAAAAGTACCTCAAAAAGTTTATCAATCTATATACTCTTATGCTTCTTAAGTTTCTTTTTTAGTGTTTTTTTTATTACTTTGTTCGTGGCTTCCACTTGTTCGTTAACCTTTGGGTGGGCATGTGTTACGAACTTGAGGTCAATTGAATAATCCGTACATAACTACCTGAAATTTAAGTTGTTGAATTACTTTCCATTGTCTATAATCAACTCTTATGGTATCTCGAACCGATAAATAACATTTTACTTGACAAATGCTATGACTTTTCTCTCAGTGATGGTGGCTAACAACTCAGCTTCTACCCATTTTGTAAAGTAATCAACAGTCAATATGGCATATTTTGTATTGGCTTGAGCGGGAGGCATGAGGCCAATGAGAGCTAGCCTCCATTGGGAAAATGGACAAGAGCTTGTTAGAGACGTTAGCTTCTCAAGGGCTATCTAGGTATATTATCATGTACCTAACATTCGTGACGAGTTTTTGCCATTTTCATTACGTCGTGAGAAAGTATTAGCCAGTAATATCCTTGCCTTAAGACTTTATATGTCATGGTACGAGCTGCCCCATGTCCGCTGCGTATTCCACGATGGATTTATTTTAAAATTCGTGCCACATCTTCAGGTCCAAGGCATTTAAAATATATATTACCGACCTGTTTTTTACTCTTCTTGCTTCATCCCTATCGTCTAGGAGTTTTCTTTCCTAAATATAAGATTTTATTTCTTCCATCCAGTGATGGCGAGAGTAAAGTTGAGCTACAAAAGATTAGTCTTTACTTACATCAATGGTTTTTTACTCCAGAACTTCGATTAAAATCGAGGCTGAAATGTTTCCCTTGAAGGCAAAGGTTAGTTTTGTCAAATGTCTACCTTTGAGTTCTCAAACCTTGGGATTTGTCTTATTGTGATAGTTCTTAAGGTGCCTAGGAGTAGTTTAGCTTTTTCCAAGTAAGCTTGTATGTTGCTTTTAAGAACCTAGTACAATCCGTCAATTTAACTGGCTAACAATTGGGAAACATAGTAAATGTCTAGACCTGTTATTCCCAAAACTTGAGCTAGATTGATTCCTGTAATCAGAACTTCGTATTCTGCCTCATTATTTTTGGCCTTAAAGTTAAATTTTAAAGAATACATTACCTTGATCCCGTCTAGACTTACAAGGATGACTTCAGCTCCTCCCCCTTAAACATTTAAAGCTCCATCAATAAAAAAAAAAAAAAAGAACTCCAAATCGACTTGGTTATGTTTAGGATGAGTAAATTTTCTTGCTTCTGATCCAATGGTTTTTCTATAATTTGATGGACAAGGAGGTGTTAGGATATTAACATTTCTGCTATAAAATCTATTAAAGATTGTCCATTTATAGTCTTCTTAAGTTTGTAGTTGATGATATATTTGCTAAGTTCAATTGACCATTTCACTAATTGACCTAATAAGTCAGGTCGATAGAGAATCTACCTTATGGATTGATTTGTTAGCACTATTACCTAGTGGGCTAAGAAGTGATCGCAACTTCCTTGCTACTAATACTAGTGCCAGTGCTAGTTTCTTGGGTATAAAGTATCTTAATTCAACGTCCAGTAGTGCCTTATTAGTATAATAGATATGATAATAGATCTTCTCTAAATCTTCCTTTACCAAGACTGAGCTTACAGAATGGTCGCTTACTGAAAAGTAAAGGTACAATCCATCTCTAATTTATGGGCTTGTTAAGTGTAAATGTGATGCAAGGTATTGCTTTATCTCTTGGAAACTGTTCTCACATTCTTTAGTCTACTCAATCTTTTTCTCTGTCTTTGTGATTTGAAAGAAAGGAAAACACATGTCAGTTGTCTTGGATAAGAACCTACTTAATGCTAATAATCGTCCTGTCAGACTTTGCAATTCCTTGAAGGTGAATGAGAATTTGAGATCCAATATGCCACATTCGCTGACCATATATCCTAGAAACTTTCTAGCATAGACTCCAAATGTATATTTGTCAAGATTTAGCTTCATATTGTATTTTCTTAGATAGAAGAAAGTCTATTTTAAGTGCTTTGGATGGTCTCGGGTCTTTGATGATTTAGTGATCATGTCGTCGACGTAAACTTTCATGGTTGTTCCAATTAAAGGTCTAAATACTTGATTAACCAATCTTTAGAATGTAGCCTCCACGTTCTTCAGTCTAAAAGGCATTACCCTGTAGCAATTTAACCCTTGGTCAGTGATGAACGCAATTTTCTCTTGATCTGACTCGTGCATCTTGATCCGATTATATCTCGAGAATGCATCCGTAAATCTTAATAACTCATGACCTGCTATCGAATCTACCAGTTGATCAATTCTCAAGAATGGAAAGCTGTCTTTAGGATAGGTTTTGTTCAAATTTGTAAAATTTACATACATTCTTCACTTTTCGTTGGCTTTTTTCACTATAACTACGTTTGACACACACTCTAGATAGTGCACTTTTTTGATAAATTTGGTTTTCATCAATTTTTCTACTTCGACATGCACCATCTTTCTTCATTCGGCATTGAATGGCTGTCTCTTATGTTTCACAAGCTTGTACTATCGGTCAATTGCAAGCCGGTGGAAAATTACTCGAGGATCAATTCTCAGCATATCTTCATGTGTCAATGCAAACATATTCATATGTTGTCTCAGAATATCTTTGAGTATTGTTTTCTGCTCTTTTAGAAGATGAAAACCAATTTTGACTATTTTTTGGGAAGTTTCTTTATCTAAGGTAATAGATTCAAGTTCTTCTGCTGGCTCTAACGCTGGTAGCGTGTTATTTTGTTTGCCTCCTTACTTATGTTTTTCATTATTCATTTGTGTTTCATGTTTTCATCATCATTTCCAAGGATATCTTATCAAGATCGTATTGATAAGCAATACAAGCTTTTTGAAAAGGCTGCGAAGCATGATTGAGCTTCTTTTTTATTTTCTTTGATGACGCCAATTTTTTCTCTTACCCTAAATTTTAGCTTCAGGTAATAAATGCTTTCTACTGCCTTGTAATCCTGAGGAAGGGTCTCCTGAGAATCATGGTGTATAGCATTTTAATATTGACTATTTAGAATTCAACCATCGTAGTCTTTTGATATGGCTTTTCTCCTATAGTGATAGGTAATTGTACTACCCCTAGCAAATAAACGCATGATTTGTCGAAGCCATGAAATGTTGTTTCGACCAGCTCCAATCTTAAGTCTTCGATTTCTAGGGAATCTAAATTTTCTTTAAAGATGATATGTGTCGAACTCCCAGTATCCACTAATATTCGGCTGAACTGAGTCATTTTTACTACCAACATTATCACCAAAGCGTCATCGTGTAGGTAATGTACTCCTACCTTGTCCTTATCTATGTACATGAATAAGACTAAGGAGATTTTCTACTTTTTCTCAACTCTTACATTCATGATGTAAGGATTCGAGGTTAAATTAGGTAATGAATATTTTGAGTAATTCTTTTTCGCCCTATTTGAATTTCCTGTTAACATGGTTTCGTAAAAAATTACCATTGCTTGATGCTCATAAGATTTCTCATGCTCTACCCTTCTATTTGAGATATCTAATTTTTTCTTGTAACTGGCCACAAAATCTAGCAAATAGTTATTTCAAACTAGAACTTCGACTTGATTCCTTAAGTCAAAGCACGTCAAGTTAAAGCACTCATCTGTCAGATGTCCAGCTCTCTGATGAAACTCGCAAAACTTGTTCTCGGCTTCTCTGCTTGGCATGGCTTTTATAGGTCGATATTCCATTAGTATAGTCCCTCATGTTTTGATTTCCTGTAGGATTTGTGAGAGCAAAGAGCTTAAGAGAATGAATATTCTCTCTTCTTAGACTTGGACTACTCTTCTTACATCATCTCTTCTTGGCGAACACTATTCTTTCGAGGGGAAATGATCACTTATGTTACCCATTCTATTTTGGTTGGGAAAAAAAAAGGGATTTAGGCTGTAACACCATGTGAGACAACGGTTCATTGCTTTTCCTTTGTCCTCGCTTCTTTTGATCCTTCAATTCCTCCACTAACTTTCTAACATAAACTTCTAGGTTTCTAACCTTTTACTCGTGTTCCCTACGTCCTCTTCCTCAAGATGGGCTTTACTAAGAGTCTTCTTTCTCTTTTTGATGTTTTCGATTAAGGAAAGTTCTCATGTTTTTCAAACTAGAACTATTCCCTAGTCTCTGGTTGCGAATTGTCACTGGATCATCTAGAAAGTTTTGGGATTGAAAGTCAAGTTCTTTGGTAAGCCTAGAAGCGAAATTGCCACTTTGGAGCCTTTTTAGAGAATAATCAAAGATTTTTCTCTTCCATTTTTCTGCAGTTATATATTTCTTCCTGGTGGTATTTTTTTGAGGATTGGTTTCATAATCTTTGGTATGTGGGCATCTGAAATGTTGCTTTCCATGGTCTCTGTTGATATGGGCATCCTTAGGTCGTAAGAACCAACTTGAAGCATTCTTTTCATCTTTGCAATTTCCATTGCCAGCTTCTGGATCTGTTGATCTTTTTCTCCATGTTATTATTCACTGTCGGCAAACCTTTGAATCCATTGTGCAATTTTTGCGTCTCTCGAGCTAGAGAGATTTTAATGTGGGGATAAAGCTTCTGAATGGTGACTTGTATTTTCTACGGGTGTTACTTGATTATTATTATTTTGGTTAACCGCTGTAGCAATCTTAAAAGGATTTTCTTCATGATTTCCCCTTGTCATCATTTGATTACTAGTTGCATAAGTTCATGAGTTGTCATGACTTTTCTTTTAGTTGCAATTGTTCTTGGCTTTTTGTTGAAGTTTCCCACAGACGGCGCTAGATGTTGATGCAGCAAAAATCCTATTGTGGACTTAGTGCACCAGTACCAATTTTATTTTCTTGAATGTCATTCAACCTAAAACCACAACGAAACCTATGGAGTAAAAACCCGGTGAAAATCCTCCGATGCTTAAGTTAAGGTTTTACTTTATGATATTTGTTAGAGAGAGAGAGCAAAACAAAGACAATACCTTTTCTAAAGTTAAAATATATTCGTATTATTTTTGGTCCAAGTTTTTTTATGCATATATATTGATTTACGTTAAATCTCTCAAACTCAATAGAATTTTTATGGAGTGTAAAAATAATAATTCCATACGTACTCAAGTTCTAGAGATCAAGGAATTTTAACTTTATAAACATTGGTTTTTCAAATATTATGAGATATTGAACCCTTCTTACAGAATACTTCTACCAAATTAATAATCTTTATTATGGAATAATTCAGAAAAAGATTGGAAGGGAAATAAACTCTCCATTGATACGTAACTTATTGAGAAGCCTTAGAGGCTCTTTCCTGAGACAGCCTCAAACCATATTACGTATTTAAGACCTCTGTCATATTACCCTCAAGACCCTTATAACCGAAGAAATCGTAATTGATTTCTTAGACCTGATACCTTTTTTCTAAGTTTGAGAGGTATTGTCCTTCACTATACGCAAAGTCCTTATTATCCTTAAGTTAGTGCTCCATGGGCTTGAGTTCGACTTTGGTGGCTTTCATCCTTTACAGGACTTCTTTTTTGCTTTGTACCACTCATTTCAAAGCCTAAGGCCTATAAGGCTTTATATGTATCCCGTACCTCTTCCCAAACACAAATTTAGTTTTAAAAAATATTAAGGAAACATATATATATATATATGTATATATATAAATAGGATCAACAATCCCTTAAAATTACAAAATTTTAATAAAAAATTGTGGGAAAGAAAAAAAATGATAAGAGACATTAAATGATCTTAGTTAATAATTACAAAGAATTTTCAACAATTATTTTATTTAATCCTCGTTCGTAGTGGTTATTAATACAAGGAATGAAAATTAATATAATTTTTTTTATATATAAATTTAAAGAAATGTTGATCCTACTCAAATATATTTGTTATTATTGAAAAATTTATAAGCCTTGAACCTAAGCTATTGCATGATTTTGTGAAAAGAAAATCATCTCACTCGTTGTAAAGCATGATATGATTAATTAATTAATATTATATATTTGTTTTTATTTGATAATTGATATATAGACTTTAAATTTTAAAAATTAAAAATATTTATATAAACTCTGTTATTATAAATTTTATCGATAAAGATTAGTATAAAAATTATATTTCTCAACGAAATTCGTTGAATGTACTGTTTATCACCCAGTTAAAAGTAATTTATTTAAATAATAATTTAAATAAATTTTTTATTTTAAATATAATAAAATTTTAGGTTAAATTATAAATATAAATAAATTTAAAAATTTGGCCATTTTTGTCAAAAAAAAAAATCTATAAAGATGCCATACCAGTTGAACGAATAACTTTGTATTCAACGCTAAAAAAAAAAAATCTAAATTTAAAAATGAATTACTAATTGACAGTACTGATCAATAATTGATCGTCGAGTTACACTACATCAGCTAACGTTGTAGTACTATCGATCACCATCCATAAGACTTTATGTTTTCGGCAATGCCCTCCAATAAGTGAAGTATATGATATCTAATCTGTAGTCGACTACAGAGAATAAAAAATAAAAAAAGAAGTCGACGAAACAAAAACACAAGCGCACAGGTCATAAAAGGAGATGAGATCAGTCCGAATTTCGAGTAGATGATCGCCACGTAACAAAATAAACAACGGTGATAGCCTGACAAAGTCCACGCGGCTGTCAGATACGGGCCGACCAAAGTAAAGAATCAGAGTCTAGTCTCTTCAAACCTCTTTTTTTGGGAGATCTCAAACCGCCCCGCTTGTACTAGCCACACATATATTTGGGTGTGGGGTCACAATATTCGCTTTTTTTAAGGCTGTGTTTGGTCTCATATTTTAATAATGTTTTTTATCAATGCAAAAGTTGTTTAATTAAGTTTAAACATAGAAAATACGTTCACTATTTATGGATATTGTTTTCAAAATTTTCATTATTGTCCAATAAAAAGAAGCTACTTATAAAACTTTTTTTTTTTTTTAATAAAAGAAGTAATTTATCACTAAATTAGCTATTAATTCAATATTAATATTATATATTTTACAATTTATCCCAACTTTTATCCTAGTAGTAATGTAAGGAAAGGTAATTAATCATTTTTAAAATTGAATGGTGAGATGGGTAATTGATTATTTGAAAAATTATATAATCACGAGTAATTGATTATTTGAAAAATTATATACTAAAAAAATTTACGTGGTTCTTTAATATAGAAAGTTGGGATAACAATTAAGAAATAAAATATTTCTATTAATTTAATTATATTGAAGTTATAACATTAAATATGTAAAGTAGTTTTTGTAAAATCTTAATTCATTTTCTATATAAATTATTTGACACTCGTTCTAATTTTATTATTTATTTGAATATAAATATAAAATAAAATTAAAATGCAATGAATGTTCAATAAATTGATTTCTCATGATAATATTAGTTGATTGGAATATATATTATTCTAGTTATAAATAAAAAAATATAAAACAAAAAAATTTAATATATTTATAAATATTTTAAGTAATTATTTTAATTTGTATCTCAAATATA
>JAXCLQ010000010.1:5387901-5401225 GCA_035584115.1 Cedrela odorata | reverse complement strand
ACAAAAATTATATATATACATTAAGATGATATCCCTAGACCGTATGACACAATTGGTTCTAGGGCATATCTCCAACAATTAAGTATGCGATGTTCATTCTCGCATTAAAGGATTATTCTATGGAGGAGACTGTTAGACTTTTATTCAAGCATATGATGAAGTATTAGAGCTTACTAGGGTTGATCATCAACAACCGTGATTCTTATTTTACCGTGAGATTTTAGACCAAGTTATTCAAGTTCTTGGGCTCAGTGCTCCACTTCTCGACAAGCTTTCATCTCCAAATCGATAGGAAGATCGAACAGGTGAATGCTTTGTTGGAGTTGTACTTGTGACATTTCGTAACTATCACGCAGTATGATTGACTACGAGAAATCTCCTTGATGTGCATACCTTGAATAATCAGCGAAACAGATGAAGACGAGGGCTAATGAAAAGTAGTGGCATATGAAGTTCAATGTTGAGGATGTGGTACTTGGGAAGATTTTGCCCATACAACATAAGTCCACGCGTCTGCTACACAAAGGGCTAGTTTGAAAGTATAAGGGTCCATTTCTATTACCAAACGGGTGGGCAATATTTTGTATAAGGTGAAACTCCCCTCAACTCTTAGACTACATATGTGTTTTCATGCAAGTCATTTAAGCCTTACCATGGTTGCAGATGACCCTAAGCGCAGTGAACTAAAGTGACAACCTTTGGTTTTAAATAAACTTTTGACATGAAAGTAAAGATCATCCTTGATAACCGAATCATTTGAAGGCATAATTATCCTTCGAGTTGTGAGTACTTTATCAAATGGAAGGGTTTGCCCGATAGTAAGGTAAGTTGGGAACTCGAAACTACCTTATGCAGTTTAAAGACAAGGTTTGCAACTACCATTAAAGTCACAATGATGGCGTTGCTTGATTGAGTGAGGGAGAATACCATGTCTCAAACTTTTTCCTAAATTCATGGGCTAGATTTGCCTAACAAAGAGGTTATATCATTCTAGATGCTTCTAATAGATCCTTTATTAATTCGATAATGTTGTAGATATATATTGTATCTAGATAATTATGGGGAGATTTTGTGATAAATGAGGGAATTATCTTTGTATGGTAAAATCTCTCCGATTTTACAAATTATATTTAAACCTCTCGTTCTAGGTTGTCATATGAGATTCTAATGTTTTGATCTTGGCCATTTATCGTACATATGTTCAATTATAAATAGAGAATGTCTTATTTAGCCAAAACATCTAAGCATTTTATGCAAAATATACTCTAAACTTTTGTGTTATATCTTTCTTTGTGTTTTTCAATTTTCAGAGTTTGTTTAAAATAATGCTGACTTAGAGTCAATTGTTACAAATTATGTGTCATTGTACACTATAATATCATCTAAGTACACAACACAGATTGATCCAGAAATAGGTGGAACATCTGGTTCATCAATGTGTAAGAAGTGGCTAGTGCATTAGTGTGACTGATTGGCATGATTAAGAATTCGTAAGGGCCATATCGAGTCACACACGTTATCTTAAGCTTGTCGCCAAGGGCTATATAGACTTGGTAATAATCAAACCACAAATCAAGTTTAGAGAAGTACTTTATCTGATCAAGACGATCAAACAAATCAATAGTCGGGGGAATGAGATAATTATTTTTAATGGTTACCTGTTAAAAGTTCGATATTCGATGTACATCCATGAAGAACTATCGTGCTTGCACTAAAACAACATTAATGCCCATATGTCGCATTCAAAGGCTGGATATGCCCCATGTCCAGTAACTTGTTCTATTGTTTCTACAACTTGGAACAATTGGCATTAATTCAATCTTACTTCACACAAACTCCGAAAACTAAAAAACATAAAGAAAGATATAAAGAAAGAATACAAATATTTAGAGAGTATTTTGTATAAATGCTTGGATACTTTGGACAAATGAGATATCTTCTATTTATAGTTGAACATATGTACAATAAATGGTCGAGATTAAAACACTAAAATCTCATCTAACGGCCTAAAATAAGGTGTTTAAATGCAAATCCTAAAAATTATGGGATTTTATCATACAAAGATAATTTTTTTATTTATCACATAATCTCCTCATAATTATCTAAATGTAATACATATCTATAAAATTACCCAATTAATAAAAGATCTTCTAAAAACATCTAGAAGGATATGATCTCTATGTTGGGAAATTTATCTCATAAATTTGGAAAAAAAGCTTGAGACATGATACTAGACCAGCCTAAAATTTTAAAAATTAATTAAAATAATAATTTAATTAATACTGTAAGTTTAAATTAATTTTTTAAAAAAATAGTTAAAATTATTTGATATATAAATTAATCAACTGAGTTATGAGATAAATTATTTACTTAAATTATTTGTTATTTTCTTATAAATTATAATATATATATATATATATAAATAGGTTCGCAAGTTGAGCCTGACCTAGCTCGTGATTAGATTAGGCTCAGTTCGAGATTGTAGTAAGCTCTTGTCTTCTAATTTGATTTGGACTCATAACAGAGTCGAATCTATACTATTCATAAATCAAACTCTCCAGGCCAATCCTTTTGCAGCCTCTACTAATGACTACAATTTTGGCCTATATAAAAGCTTAAATTCTGCACTCAACACTCATCAAAAATAGATATTTGCATAGCAATTTTCAACACAATAATAACTTAAAATCTAAATCCCAACAACTACTCTTCAAAACTTTATAAATATTGATTTTGCCTTGCATATCTTGGCACAACAATGCCTCAAACACACAGCCTTATCATTTAACACATTTCATAAACTCACAAGCTTATTTTCCATCACCAAACACTCACTCAATACTTCCATTTCAAGACACCAACACTACATATTGCATCAAATCATGTCATAAATAAACATCATTGCACCCACAAACAATAGTATTAGGTTTAATTTCATAAACTCCAGAAATTAGGGTTTTAATTGCCAACAATTGGTCTATGCAACCACTATAAATGAAATCTAGCATATGTATCAACAAAACATAAAGTTGCACCTTTTTTATCTCAATATTTCTCTGTACACAAATGACTTTTAAAACCCTAGATTTCGCTTCAACAATGTGATGATTTTGAGCAAAAAAAAACTTCAATTCGAATTAGTATGGATTCAATGCTTGTTTGCAGTGAATTTTTAAGATTATAGCACTCAAAAATGGCAGAGAAATGTAAGTTTTCTCAAGTGAAATGCGTTGTGGAGATGATGGGTCCGATCCAGTGTTTAGTTAAATGCTTATTTTTAACGGTGTTAAATATTTTGTACTCAATTGATACACTTTGAAAGTTCCAATAGTTAAATGCTTTTTATTAAAATAGGCAGTAGTCAATTTGATCTTTAGTCAAAAGCTTAGTTAGTTGCCCGGTTATTACACAGATAAACAATTGACATATAATACATCCAATGCCGAACGCCAGGATTCTAAATTAAAACTAAAAACACTTTTTTTATTTAAGAAGAAATTTGACAGCATCAAAAACACTCTTAAATGCGCTCTAAATCGTGAGAGAAACAATCTTTTCTAGCACACTTAGGGAATCATGCTGCCAAATTGCTTGAAGATATAAATTATAGTAGAAAAATAAATGAGATGCGGATAAATGTCACTCATGTCCTCTCTTGCTTTGCAACGAGAACATAAACAAAATGAAATTAATTAGAATATGCTGGGATTTTTTGTTATTATCATTAGCAAACTGGCGCTGAATCTGCTGTCTAGTAAGGTTCTCAGTTTTTCCCTCTCTTTTTCTTTTCTGCAGACTGCTTGCCAATAAAGTCGAACATAATTTAATATGAAAAACAGAAAAAGAAGTACATCAAAAGGAACAAGACTTTTGGATAATGTTACTATGTCGAGAATTACAAATATTTTTTTTTTCTTGAGTTGACTGTGTTTGGTTACTAGGAAAAATGAGAGAAAGGATAGTAATAGTTGATTAGTATCTAAAACTTCAATATCATGGCATGCTATGACCTAGATTGATGATTACAATAACAGAGATATGGCAAAATTAGAGAACAGACGTCCATTTTGTTTGACTTCTTACCATATAATGTATTAAGACATAAAATAATCATTATTCTGACTAGTATCAACTCTCTTTCTAATGGCCAAATGGTTAATACCAGGAATAAATTTGTGCCGTCCCTTTACTTAAGTGTACTTTAAATCCTGTAACAGACAAAAAGGAATCTTCTGGTTGGACCTTAATTCAGATACTTGGTCATTTGGATATGTCTGTTAATTAATATATGTTCGATAAAACCAATGATTCTTGTTTGCTCCAGTCAAGCATCATGTTGGAAAAGCAGCAACTGGGTTTTCCTAGATTACAGTACAACATCCTCTCCTTGTTAGTGTAGTTCATGTAAGCCTTTGTTTGTCTTATTCAACTATTTGTAATAAATCCAATCCATTCCGATTTTCTGAACTCCAAACAAAATGGAGCTAATTCTCTCTTATCTACGGCATATTACACTGGCTTTTACATTATTGATTGCTATGGGAGGCTTAGCAGGCACTGCCCTTCTCTTTTGATGCTTGTTATTAATTTGATGTTACTTGTAGAATCTAGTCATTATCGATATTAAATGCTAAAATATTACATGCAATTTTTCCTGGCTTGCAGATTGCTATGATCCTTTGGATCCCAATGGAAATATTACTGTTACTATTGACATTTATCAGTGGGTAGATGATGGATATGTGGTTAGTATGTGTTTCTTAATTTACTGTAACATTGCGACAAGGTTTGATATTATGATTAAGCAAGCGAAGTTTAGAGTTTAGACATCCTTTACAATTGATAAATGATGATTCCATTTTTCCCCTTCGCATAAAAACTGAGCTTTTCTGCTTTCTGTTGTCATTTGGTGATTATAATGAAGTCTCCATTTTACATTCAATTTCCTTGGGATGATTAAATGACTTGCAAGACCTTTTTCTTGAAAGAAAACACAGACTGCTGCTGATTTCCAAGTTTTCTGGTCTATCCGTACTCAAAGTCAAGAAAATATCTAGCCCCAAACTGATAAGTTTCCTGCTTTGAGATTCTTCAATCAAGAAATTATAACCCTCATTGTTCAAGTTGATTTTATTGCAGGCAAGGATTACTATCCAAAACTACTATCAGTATCGCCATGTGGACACACCTGGCTGGAAAATAGGATGGACATGGATCAACAATGAGATAATCTTGTCAATGTCTGGTGCTTTTGCTACTCAGCAAGGCAATTGCTCTTCTTATCAATCCGCACATTCTTGCAAGAAAGACCCTGTAATAGTTGATCTCATGCCTGATGCGTCTCCACAAAACATGACAGATGGCTGCTGTCATGGAGGCCTTCTTTCTGCCTATGTTATCAATCCGGCGAAGTCATTCTCATCTTTTGAAATCACAGTTGCCAACTTGGGCAAGAATCCTGATGTTAATGCACCTCAAAATCTCACTATAATGGCACCAGGTCCTGGTTTCACTTGTGGCTTACTTGAGGAGGCTGAGCCCACGGTTTATTCAGATATCGGAGGCAGAAGAGAGGTTCAGGTTTTCAGTAAGTACCCTATGTCAATTGAAAGTTTGCAACTTTATTTAACATTTGACAGTATCATTAACATTTACCAGAAAATAATCCTGTCTTCGGATAATAACTGTCTAAACATGTTACCTTGTAAAAATTGAGGCGAAACAGTATGTGATCATGACCATCAGAAGGCAAAGAATTGGCAATGAGATTAGACTAAACTTGAAGTCCAATCATGTCAATTACATACCATGATTTGAATTGTCGATAAGATGATTTTGTGCTGGGATCAGAACGTATTATATTCATGGGAGTTCATGATTATAAAATTTGCAGAAACATGGAAATCAGCATGCACTTACTCCAGTTTCTTGGCTAACAAAGTACCAGTCTGTTGTGTTTCACTCTCAACATTTTACAATCCCACCATCACATCATGCCCTATGTGCAGCTGTGGATGCAGAGATGCAGACAAAACTACAGTTTCATGTATAAGGTAATTCATTCTCATTATTAACTGTTTCGGTAAGGGCAAAAATATGCAGCTCAAGTCAATTTGCAATTCAGCCTTTGATCATAGTACTTGTCAAATATGAATGACATGATCTCTCTTCTGTATATACATGTTATGATGCCAGGCAAGGTAATCAATTATCACAATCAGATTTTGTGGATGGTCTAGAAAAAGTAAAATGCAGTGATCATATGTGCCCGGTTCGAGTTCACTGGCATGTCAAGAACAATTATATGGATCACTGGAGAGTTAAATTGACAGTATCTAACTACAACTACAAGAGAAACTACTCAGATTGGAATGTGCTGGTCCAGCATCCTGGTTTCAGCCAGAAATCAACAGCTTATAGCTTCAACAGCTCAGTTCTTCCCTCTTTTGGCTTTTCAGGTACTTGTTAAGTACTAGTCTTTTGAATTAGATATCGTTATCCCAAACATATCAATCAAAATTTTACCAAATTTTATGCTTCCTTCTGGCAACTCTTGCAGAGAAAGTAGCTCTCTTCTGGGGGATAAGCTATTTCAATGAAGAACTGTTGCAGGCTGATGACTATCAAGTGGGTTCGGTGACAACGGAGATTCTTCTGAAAAAGGACAGAGATTCATTCACATTAAGTAATGGATGGGCATTTCCTCGAAGAATATATTTCAATGGCGAGGACTGTGAAATGGCACTACCAGACAATTTTCCAATGTTGCCAAACGCTAGCTCAACACTAAACCCTGCTACGAACTGCCTCTTCCTCCTAATTTTTCTGGGTTTGAAAATACAGCTGATAATTACTTGGTTTCGATGAATGTTCAAATAAATTCTGCAGATCATTTGTGAATTGTGTTACATATTTTTTACACATTCCATGGTCGTTCTGGCTTCTAATATAGACTCAAGTTGTACATGCTTGCATACTAATTAAATAAAAACAAAAATAAAACTAATATTGATTTGTTGATGTTCTCGTCCCATCTCCTTTGAAATTAAAAAAACAAAGTGAAAGTTATATAAAAATTAGAGATGAAGATGGCATGCAATACCAATATTTTAGTCTAAATTGTCTTACTACATGGTGATTAAGATATATAAATATTTGTTCAAGAAATTTATTAATACAAATTTTAAAGTTAGCACTGTAAATTTAATAATTTTATGAGTTACAAGGTTGAAAAATATATGTTTTAATATTAGAAACTTGTGTGTATATTCCTAACATTATTACTTGTACATATTTGCACATCATCGGCATCAAAATTGACTTCAAGGCAAATTATATGCCATAAAGATTATATTATATGTTGTATATAACCTTATTTTGTTTTAATTGTTAATGAAAATTTAAAATAAAATCTTAAACACTATTAAACTAATTCAAGAACATTTTAATGTTAAATTAAATAATATATTGATAATAATATCACGAGATAACACAAGTGGGTATGGTATGCCTATGGTTCTCGTGGACTTAACCTTAATTGTTAATCGAAGGACAAATCCAAATTGAGCCTGCAGGATTCGTGCCTCTCCATATTTCTGATCCAACGGCCAGAATGTTTTCATTTCGCAAACAATCACGCAATTAAAGTCGGTCGTTGATTTTTCTTGTTCGTGGTCCCCACATCCCTAGCACAGCGACAAATTCACTTTATTAATAACAATGAGACAATAACTTTAAGTTCCCTAATTTGTTACTGTTTTACAAATAAGAATATAGTTTCTTTTATTATATCATATAAGTCCCTAATCAAAATTAAATAACAAGGATTAGAGGAGCCACCTCAGAGTCAGCGAAATGGTTCTTCACCTCTCGTCTTGTCTTGTCTTGTCTTGTCTCGTGTGAGGAAAGAGTTACAAAACACCCTGTAACAGTGTACATTAAAAGTTAGTAGAATATGTATTGAACTTATTTTTGAGTTGTGGTGGTACTCTAAGATCACCTCTTGATGTGTTTTCAGCTTGTCTTTAGGTTGTAATATCAGTCTTTTTTTTACCGTACTTTAATGTGCTTTAAAATTTTCTATTCTATTTGAAAAGATGAAAAGTATTGTAAACTTTTCTATTCTATTTTAGAAGACGGAAAAGTATCGAGAGATACTAGTATTGTACCTAATGATAATTCTCCAACGCTCAAATCAACGAGGAGGTCTAAAAATGATTAAAATATATGCATATGCTATATAAGAATTAAAATTGCTACAAACAATATGAGATGGCTTGACCTTTTAAGACACAAGAAAAGAGGCAAAAAAAAAAAATGTTCACAATCATGAAAGTTAATTTTATTTATAACAAGAATTTTTAGGTTTGATATGACACATAATATCTATTTTATTCATCATATTCTTTTTTAATCTTATTCTTTTAATTTTTAAATAGATGTTAACATATTTCACAATTAATAACGAACAACATACTTTATATTTTGATAAAATTTATAAATTAATTTTATATTTTATAATACAAATTAAAAATACCAAAATATAATATGAGTCATTCATTATTAATTATGTTACATATTAATATCTACTAAAATTAAAGATAAAAAAGATCATAAGATGATAATGATCTCTCTTTCCTTAATTTGAAATTCTCAAATTATGATTATGTCATTATTTTCTAAATTCGGATAAGGTCATGAAGCATAGGACTAACACAAAATCTCACATATTATGCTTATAATGACACTTGTTCTTTGGTTATTGTCGAGAAATAGATCAAGATTATCTTCTAATATTTTTTTTATCTTTCCTTTAACAAATGTTAACTCGTGACATAATTAATAATAAACGGTTTAAATTGTATTTTAATATTTTTAATTTATATTGTAAAATATAAAATAAATTTGTAAATTTTATCAAAATACAATCTCAACTATTTTTTATTAATTATGTTACGTTTTAACATCTGTTTAAAAACTATGAATAAAAAACATCAATAAAGAATCTTTAGTTCAAGAAATATACTCCTTGACAAGGAAAATTTTCCTTGTCAATGGATAGGAATGGTTAGTTTGATAACTCGGTCTATATTCTTCTTTGTGAACATGTTCATACTCATACAATACCTCAGAAGTGAAGAGAACAACGCTTGGGAAAAAGCTCAACGAGTTTCTGAAGTATTTTGGACTAACCATAGCGTTGGCTTGGCATTTTGATCACAGTCCTTGCATGGCTTGTTATCCATGGTGTGGGTGAAACATGTTAAGAAATTTTCATCATGATTTTAATACTAAGGACGATGGCGAATACATTATTGGCAACATCATAACACCACATGAATATGACTCAATTTGTGATCAGATGATCGAGGTTGTACTATCATAGATATGGTATATGCAGGTCTCAACAAATTACTGACCAGAAAGTATCTGAATATTAAACATAAATAAATAAAGTAATTAAAAAAAAGAAAAAAGCGTTAGGACCTTTTAATATAAATAATAAAATTTTAACTTTATTCCCGAAAACATACAAATACAAGGACTTGGATGTGATTATCCCATAATTAGAACTCCTTCTGTTGATTGGCCTCAGCGAAAAGTTTCCTGCGGTTTCTTCCACTTTCTTTAGCTCGCTCGATTTTCTCTGAAAATCAAGTGAACTGATTGCTGAGAGAGAGGAACTGTCATGGCTTCTTGTGGCGAGAAATCACAAGAAGCCATTTCCTCCATCGTCATTATCATCGGTAGACAAACTCACTCTCTCTATGCATTTATTAATAACATTGTTTGTTTGATTTATTAATTTTTTTGAAGCTATGCAAACGGAAGCGATGCCTCTAGTGAACAAGTTTGAGCTGAAAGAGGACGAAGAATCTGTGTCAGTTTCATTTTTTATTTGTTTTCATGTTTTGATATCTTCTGTTTTTTGGTTTCTCTTTTTATAATTTATTAGTTAATTTGAATTTAATTGCTAATTTTATGCGCAAAAATTTGTTTTAGAATGAATTATAGTTAAAACCATGGTTCCATAGTACTCTTTGTTGATTTACTTTAAAAAGAATGCTCACATAAATGCAAAAATGGGATTTTTACTAAGATAATTTTGTTTTCAGTGAGTCTGATTGATAATCGGCAGGTCTCTATCTTTGTTCTGTGAAAGACTAAGCCTGTTATTAGCGTTAGCTGCAAAGTATTAAGTTTGATTACTGTAGATGAGTTAGAAAGATTTGCCTAAGCATGTCAATTCCATTTCACTAATTGAGGGTTTGACATGTATCTAATATTTATACGTTGCAAGTTTACTTTTGTCTTCAAATGAATTCAGTTCTGGTCCTACTGGAGGAAGGTCCTTGGTACTTGGAAGGGTGTTTTGATTACAGTACTACTTTTACTTTCGTACCCATGGATAAATTTCCAATCGTTCTGAGTGGCTGATTCTAACCTTTTGGCATAGTATATTTATGTTCACATTAGTAAATACTGTGGAGAAGTGGAGTTCATTTACTGGTACCATATATGCTTTAGTTTGATATGCTCATGAAAAATTGATATGCTTTAGTTTCCAATATGAGTATCATATATGTTCATTAGTTGGTCTTAAGTTTGATGGGTTGATGCAACTGAACAGGTTTCCAAAAGGTGTCCCTTGGGTCAGGTATCATGGCACTTACAAAGACCTTGACATAAATATAATATGGCCAGGAAAAGACACTACTTTGGGTTAGTATTTGGTCCTTATAATTTGTTTTAGTAATTTTCTTTTTTGTATTATGTTCCAAACATTAATTGTCTTCCATTATTTGGGTTGATTCAGACCAGTCTAAATTTGTATGGTCACTCTTATAAGTCTGTGAAACCATGTAGTGCCATGAAGAATGCAAATGGTATCTATATGAGTGTGGTAAATGTATTGTTGGACATCTATATCCATGCAAACTACTATTGGACATGTATTTAAAAGGAATATGAAATTCTAGATTCTCCTTTGCTAACTTGTACCTAATCTTTTCAGGGGTTGATAGTGTTGGCACGGTTTCAGCATCTCTTGTAACATATGCAGCTATCCAGACTTTGAAGCCAGACCTGATCATAAATGCAGGTACTGCTGGTGGCTTTAAGGTATGCACTCTGCTGCGAAGTTTTTTTTATCAAATTGAAATTGTCTTTCTGAGTTTTTACCTATTTTATTTAAGTTTCTGCTGCTTGGCTCTTTTATCTAGCAGAAAGATTAGTCTTTTTATGATTGTGGCAATTGCCTCCCTCTACACTGTGTCTCTATTCATTAATGATGCTTTCACTTTTTGTTATACTGATTCTTGTATGTTTTCAGTCTAGGGGAGCATCCATTGGTGATGTGTTCCTTGTATCTGATGTTGCGTTTCATGATAGAAGGATACCTATCCCTGTAAGTGTTTCTCATTTTTTTATTCTTACACTTCTTATGTTTCTACTTAATAATGGAAATGGGCCGATGATATTTTTTGCTGTTTTTCTTGGTCAATAAACTTCATTCTCTTATTCCATAAATGTATATTTGAAAGTTGACCAGCAAGTTCATCACATTTATGCTTTCCTTTCTGCCATTGTTAATTTTGCTCATGTTTACAAATGCAAATAATTTTAGCTGTATATAATGTTAGGATTGTTTTTCACTCTATTTTCTTTATCTTTCCATGCATTTTGCAGGTTTTTGATCTGTATGGGGTTGGTTCGCGACAGGCCTTCTCAACTCCCAATCTCTTGAACAAGCTTAACCTAAAGGTGATAATAGTGAATTAGTGGCTGAGCTTTCTGTCGTCGACATCTCAAAAATCTTGTTTGTTTACTGTAAATGCTTTCTTTTTGCTGAATAGTTGTTAATTTCTCGGTAATTTGGTCCCTTTTAACATTCTTGTACTTGTCCTTTCTTGTTTATAGTTTGTATTGTTCTAGACAACTTTCCCTTGCCCACACTAAACATATATGATTATGAACAACTCTCAAGGATATTCTCTATTATTTTTATATCATGTTATGGATAACTTATTATTTTGTGAGCATAGTTATGGATATAGGATGAGACTTCTTGATTTTCAGTAGTTTAGTTCTCATCACCATTCAGCAACGAGTTGCTTCAGGACCAATTATAGATGGATCATTTAACATTTGTAACATCACACCATTGTTGCTTGTACCTGAAACCTGTGTTAGGCAGCTAATGCTTGAGGTATTATATCATCAGAGTCAGATATGATATGATTCTGACCAATGACCTCAGAAATCAACCTATGATTTATTATATCTTGTGCATGGACTGCATGTTTTTTCGAGTAAACCATGCCAGGATTTTCCTGTCTCTCAAAAGCACCCTGGAATTCAATCTGGATTCTCAGATCTGTTTGGTTGTCTTATAGGCACCCATCTGTACCAAAGATGCGGCTAACTGCTTACTGCTATGTAGATTCTTAAACCGACCTCATAGTTTTCTGGTGATTGAGGTGTAGTATGTTCCATGATTGCATTGACTTTATATGTCAAATAGAAAATTTAGATGTCCAAGTTACTGTCATTTCGGGCTCTTTGCATCTGCAGAGGTCCTCCACTAGTTATAAATGCTGGTCGTGGTACAGGTCTGAACTCACGTGAAATGAAACTTAGTTGTCAATCTACTTCATCTTGATGATGCTGAAATTCTTTGCAAATTTCATTTACACTTGTTCACTTATTTCAGGTTGGCAAATTGTCTACTGGTGACTCTCTAGATATGTCCTCACAAGACGAAACATCAATTATTGCAAATGGTGCAACGGTTAAAGACATGGAGGTAACTGCTAAATTTTGCTATCTCCTAAAATATGTTTGGTATGAAGGAAAGGGAAAGTAAAGAAAAAGTTGGAAGGAGAACAGAGAAAATGGAAGTGGATTGGTAGGGGAGAGTTGTCACTTTCTTCCATTTAGTATCCACTAAGATGGTGAACCTTCAAACACGGCTGCTGGTTAAGTCCTACATGTAAACTCGTTCAGTATGACAAGTTTCGTGAACCTTTTATTGGATTATCCCCAATTTTTCTGTTGAATTTCATCTTGATTATTGATATATGTTCAACCTAGAAAAATTTCCCTCCTTTTTTTCTCTTTTTTGATGAGAAACAGGAAATTATATTATGCATTGCCCTTTTTCATTTATTTTTCAATTTAGGAAGTTCTGTTGGATTTATGCTACCAGATTCATCTCTCATTGTTCTAGTTATTTTGTGAAATTTGTAGCAGCATCTAAAATGGCATCGCAGCATCTAACATGGCATCTCTGTCCAAAGTACAGTAATAGTTAAACACCAAGTAC
>JAXCLQ010000010.1:5369010-5384313 GCA_035584115.1 Cedrela odorata | reverse complement strand
GGTACGGTATTAAATTTATTTTGTGGATGCGGATGCGGGTTTGGAGATATCCGTCCCAAACCCGATCCGCTGCCATCCCTAGGAGTTCGTGATTCACACCGATTATAAATCAGTGAAGCACATCAAGAGACAAGGTAAGTTAAACAAACGTCATGCAAGGTGGATTGAGTTCTTCGAGAGTTTTCCTTATGCGATTTGTTATAAGTAAGGTAAGAAAAATATCGTCGCTGACGCGTTGTCGCATAGGTATGTACTTCTTACCTCTTTGAATTTAAAATTACTGGGTTTTAAGTTTGTCAAAAAATTGTATGCCACTGATTCTGATTTGTTGATATATATATTTGGCATGTGATACGGGTGCATATGATAAGTTTTATAAGTATAATAGGTATATGTTTAAGGAGACTAAGTTGTGTGTGCCAAATTGTTCTACGAGAGAGAGATACTTGTGCAAGAGGCACATTCTGGTAGTTTAATAGAATATTTAGTATTAAGAAGACCTTAGACATGTTATATAAACATTTTTATTGCCCTGTGATGAAAAAGGATATGATTTGCATTTGTGATCGTTGCATTGAATGTAAAAAAGCCAAATCTATAGTTTTACCTCAAGGATTGTATACTCCTTTACCAGTTCCTAGGGCACCTTGGGTTAATATATCTATGAACTTTGTGTTGGGGTTGTCGAGAACTAAGAGAGGTAGAGGTTTTATTTTTGTGGTCGTAGATAGGTTTAGCAAAATGGCGTATTTAATTGCATTTCATAAGACTGACGATACTATAAACATTGTTGATCTATTTTTTAAGAAGATTGTGCGACTACATAGAATACCTAGGACTATCGCTTCAAATAGGGATGCTAAGTTTCTTAACTACTTTTGAAAAGTGTTGTGGGGTAAGTTAGGTAATAAACTTTTGTTTTGTACTACTTATCATTGACATATTGATTGTCAAATAGAGATAATTAATAGGATTTTATCTCAACTTTTGCGCACTGTTATTAATAAGAATTGAAGTCTTTAAAAGATCGTTTGTCATTCATTGAGTTTGCATATAATAAAAATATTTCAAATACTTGAAAAAATTAATGACAATGCCAACAAAGTGGATCTTCCAAGTGAGTATAATGTTTCTGTTACTTTCAATATTTCTTACTTAACTTTGTTGATGTAGATTCGAGGACAAATCCTTTTAAGGAGAAGAGGAATGATTGAATTCTAGATGCTTTACAAGTTAATCAAGTTGTTCAAGATCTATTGTATATTTCGGATGGGTCTATTACGAGGTCACACGTAAAGAAAATCAAAGATGTAATGAATAGTCTTGTTCAAATGATCATGACTGAAGTCATACATGGACAACAGGCAAAGAGCTCTACATTACGGAAGATAGGCTTGTAGGATGAGGAACCAACCTTGGTACGTGTTCTATAAGTCATTGAAGCCCAAATCTAAAAGTGAAAATATGAAAACATATGCGGCCACATTGTATTCTACATGTGGCTTAATGTAATTTTATTTAATTACTTTAATCTATATTATTATTATGTTATGGGCTGGTACAATTAATTTAATAGGTCATAGTTATTTTAATTTAATTGCTTATTTTAATGGATTGGTACAATTAATTTAATAGCTTATAGTTGTTTTAATTTAATTGCTTGTTTTAATAGGCTTGTTTTAGAAATTCCTAGTGTTTAAAGAAAACAAGACTTAGTTTTAAGGTTTTCTAGTTTTTAAAGAAAACAAAAGTTAATTTTAGGATTTCCTAGTGTTTAAAGAAAACAAGACTTACTTTGTGTTGATTGCTATAGTAATCATGGAAGGTTAGATTTAGGAATCCTAGTTTACCTATATCATGTATATCTATTGGTGTGTAAGTGTAGTATTAGAATTTTAGTATTTAAATAACTTTAGCATGTTATTTTGATTATAACTCTTGATAAATAAAATTCTGAAAATTTGTGTGAATTTGTGTGTAATTTTTTTTAAATTCTTGCATGAACTTAAATTTATTAAAGGCTTAACAATTCTTTATAGCGTCATCTCTTTACAACCTAAATTTTTTAGAAGAATTTTTCAACGGGTTTAAAGTTTATAATCTAAAGTTTATAATCTGATCATATCGACTTTTCAAGTTAAAATTCACTTCATGAATTTTTATACTACTTTTCTTACGGATTCACATCAATGTTTGTGTTTATCCTTGGCATAAAAAGGTGTGGTTAATGTAATTTTTACTACCTACAACAAAAATTAACCAATTAGTCCACTGTAACGGAAATAAAAGATAATATCCTTTAGAAGTATCGATCTCACATGACTTAACTATAAGTGCATATTGCTCTTTAAACATGCTAAACATGTACTAAAGAGGAATTCAGACGTCCGGTCCAGTAGTTTATGAGAAACATACAACCTCTTTAATAACTTTGAAAATACAACTGAAAAAATGTATAATAAATACTGACTTTAGTAAAAACCATTCATTTTGCCACTAATATTTTGACAGTATTCAATTTCATTCAGCAGCAGCTCAATTTCAAACACACTCTTTGTTGCTTATGCAGTTGGAACTGCAGAGAGTATACTAGTTACTAAACTATCTAATACACATTTCGGAAACACATCTTCAGATCGATAACATACACTGATCCGTTCAATCTGATGTCCACGTTTGTTCAACATTGAAACAAACCAAATTTTACCATCCTCCTATCAAATTATAGTATCTGTAATCTACGGTAAACCTCGTACAAGTCAAAGTTGCTTGAACATTCAAAACATCCATGCAAGCAACCCACATGAATTCAACATCAGTAATTATTCATAATATATAGTTAGACTTGAGCACAGAACGAGAAGAAGGCCAACAGAGTCTAATATAAATTTAACATTTAACATTTAACATAAGCAAACAATTAGTGTTGGCAGAGTTCTTGTGACTATAAAAAAACCATTTTTGAATATAAATATCCACCCAAATTTCCCACATCCCCAACTTTACAAACCTATGAAGAACAAAAACAAGAGCAGCAAAGGAACTTGAACCAGAACCACCAGCTACATTCTCCAACTATATGGCAGTGAACTTATAGACCATGCCCAAGAAAATTTTTCAGTTACAGCACTCCAGAAGGCAGTCAGAGTACTAACTGTCCACCAAAACACTGCAAGCAAAGAACAATTGTTGCTAACATAACAATAACAATACTGTTATTATTATGTCAAATATTATATTTATATACACTTCACCAAAATAAATGAAAAAGAGGGATAAGCACAATGGCTCTGAGACCAACCTTTAGACATACTTATAACAGAAGTCTGCTAAGATGAAAGTTTGGACAATCTCTCAGATAAGAATCATCCAAGGCCACAATCCGTAGCCCACGGCTGCCAGCTAGTGGCCGCGACTATCCAAAACCTGTTAAAAGCAGCAAATACAAAGCACCAATGGTAGATTATAAATACAATCAGCAAATAACACCATGAAGAACTCAAGGACAGTAGCAGAAATATTGAATGAACAAATAAATCAAGTACCATCCGATAAACAACTTATTCTTATTGAAACATATTAATCAACAAAAGACCTGTGAAGGCAAATCATGTTCCCTATCCAATGTTGTTGTCTGAAAAGTTCATGGGAAACCATTGGGAACTTACTTAGCTGCTGGAATATGCAACAGGGAGGAGTATAATAGTATTTAAATGGGTTGAAATGGGTGTAGATAAGATAGTTTGTACCATCACACACAAGATACTTTTACATCAACTCTCCACATTACTATATGCAAAGAAGTTGATAGTACCTGATTAAGAGGCAGAAGTGCTAAAATATTATTAAGACGCAAAAGTTGCTAGTATATTATTAAGATGACTCGCCAAAAAATGATGTCATGGTTACCTTAGCGTGCTGATTGCCAGTAAATGCGTTAAATCACATTTAGGACCAAAATTCAACCAACACCTTAGTCATCTCTGTTTTCAAAAGTAGTATAATTCCCAGCCAGTTTCTAGTGGACGTCAAGCATCGGCACAACCAGCATGGTCAATGTTGAATAAAGTCATCTTCTTGAGGGAAAAGTATGCTATCACTGATTATTACCAAGGTTTAATACATCCCCCGTCCTTGTCCATGAGGTCAGAGGAAACATCTGCAGTCCATAATTTTCCATTCCGCGAATGATTTCCCAACTCAAAGCTCAAATCATCATCAAAATGATACTCAAGATCTGAATCAGCTGAGTCAAACAAATTCTCAAAGCTGTCGTCGTCGTCGTCATCATCGCCATCGTCATGGTCGTCAACTTCATCATCATTATATTCATCAACATAATTTCCATAAATGCTCTGCTTTCTCCTCTCCCGTCTCATCCCTTTCCCCTCCCTAATCAACTCCATCAATTTTTCTTTAATCACCAAAGTTTCATCTTTCTCTAAAAGCACACCATTTTCATCAAACCCTTCCACCAACATCACAGAGTCTCTTATGCCTTTTGGACTAACATAAAATAGCTCTGGGTGCCTCAATATCATTGCCATCAACTTATTTGATAGCCCAAACTCCTTCCTAAAATGAGTCAAGTGGTCTATCAAAGTTCTCTTTTCCACCATCATCCCCAACACCTCTCTCACCACAGCACAAGCTCTCTTTTCTGCTTCAAGAGACTCTTTAGCAAATTCTTCTAAAGAGGTGTTATAAGGACACACAATGGGCAGTTCTCCAAACTTTATCAAGAAGTCCCGATGACGTCTCTTCAAATTCAATCCCTTGCGGAGTTTTAAGTGCTTGAATTTTAGAGGCCTGTCAACAATCAATCCAAGTGAATTCGTTTCAGCACAAAGCAAAGGAACTGCCAACTGTGGGTCCCAAGATACAAGCTCAAGAGCTCGGCCGTATGAAGTGTCAATGATCTTGAATTTGTCTGGATAATCGTTGCAGAGCCGAGAACGGAAATTAGGCAGTAGGCCAAGATCAGGGGCAAGGTGAACCAACTTTGAAAGAAGGAGTCGGCGATGAGAGGAGAGCATGAGAAGCTTCTGGAGTTTGTTAGCCAAAGTGACGGAGATGGCTGATTTGAGATTTATTTCTTGTGTAGCAAGGGCTGCAGCAGTTGGGGTCAAACGGACACATAGCTGATAGCCTGATTTTGTTGCATTCAATGGTGTGGGTGGAATTGGAATAGTAAAGAGTTCGAATATCATAGGATAACGATGGATCATTGACCTTATAGACTTAGGCTTTGAAAGGGACAGATAGGACCGGCATTTGGAAAGAATGTGAAGGGAGATATAGTGTTTAGGCTTGGAAAGTAGTAACGTTTTCAGCTTTTGAACAAAACGAGTTTTGTTTTGCTTAACAACATGTTTGTCTAGTGAAGGGCTTCGTACAATTTTGGGAGATGCCTTACATGAAATTGAAATAGAGCAATTTCTAGGCTTCTTACTAGCTTGATGATATATGTAACTGTTTCTGGGTATCAAAGTAGTTGACAGAAGGAAGCTGCAGTTGAGAAAAATATTCTTTTGTAGAGAAACAGGAAGGGTCAATGTCATTTTCAGATATGTTGTACAATAACAAGCTTTACAACCAATAACTTGTAAATGGATTATCGTGAAGCAATGATATCAAAATGAACATGACAGCATCGCTCTGAATCCTCTCCACTTGAAAATAGTGTCATATGTATTGTGCTGTCAACAATGATTACCTTGCCCCTGAGCACATAGGTGAAAGATCCATGACATGAGCACAAAAGCATTCTACCCCAAAGTTTAAAAGAATAAATTATATGCTTATTAAAATACTCATTTGAGAGGACATAACTTATGGCATAATGAGATGTAACCAAACAGATTGTTATAGATCAGAAATACTGAAATTTTGCAATTGTAAAATGTATGCACAAACATATATAAAACATTAGGATGGAGTTCAAAGCATTACTTTATTAAAATGCTCAGGGCTGTCATAGTAGAGTTCACAAAACAGTGGTGCCCTGCCTAGGTTAATTTTCACTGTATCCCGGATTTTATAGTACCCAGGTCGGGCGGGCTTTACATCCTGGGTTTTGAAGCCGGGAATTTGAATTTAAATTTAAGAAGAAAAAACAAATCAAAGACCCATTTTTCACTTTAAACACTGTATCTAAAACAATGCCATAACATAAAATATCAAGTTGAGATTTCACTTCAAACTCTGTAATCCAAACAAATTTCCAAGTGATTTTTTTCCAAATGTTACATATTTTTCCGAAAACAGGATACTGATTAGAGATTTTTCATTCTTTACCACTACTGGTTTCAGTGTTTCTCCATCCAGAAACTAAAATCCACAACTCCTCTCTTTCTCATGAAAACAATTCGGATGACAGGCAATTCCTATGCTCCACAAACCCACTATTCTATTATAATAATTATTATTTTCATTTCACTCGTTTCCATAAACATGGAGCTAACTAACCAGTACTTCATTTCTCAGCAGAAAACAGACATAGCCCCGAACTGTGAAAAGGAATTTTATCAAACAAATCATGTTCTACTCTAAGACAGAATTATTACCTCATCATTTATTCTGGCATTTAAAACATAATTGAATATTTTTAAAAAAATGGAAGTCATACTCGTGGCGTTGCGTGGCGTATTGAGTGGTGAGGAGGGCGAGACGTGTCGTGGCAGCGCGAGTGGTGGTGCGAGCCCTGTGCGTCAAATTCCGGCTGGCAGGGGGGGCGGTGGCTGGACAGTGAGGTTATGGTGGCAGAAAAATATGTTAGGCAGATTTTGTAACAATGAAAATTAGGGGGTTTGGGGTTTATATCGTATATTTGTTAGATTTTTTTTTTTTTTCTAAATAAAAACTTGCCGAATAAAGAAAAAACTAGAGATGGGATGGGAGGCTGAGCTGACAGAAGAGGTGATTGGCTTCAAGCTCAGATCATATTGGTGGTTTTTTCTTTAATCCTTCCAGTATTTTTACTCTAAAAATTAATATACTTTTAAAATTTTGATAAATATAATTAAATATTTTTTAATAAAAAATATTAAAAAATAAAAAATAAATAAAATTTATTATAAATAAATGAATATATTACAATTATACAAATAATTAATTGTATTATAAATAAATTCATACGTAACTTTAAATTTAAATAATCGTAATTTATCGTATCACTTATTTAATAATCATATCTTTTTATATTAACTTAAATTTATAAATTGTGTTAAAAATTATAATATCTAACTCATAATAATAAGAAATTTAGGAGTGGAATTTTAAAATATAGACGGGTAAAAACTATGAAACAAATATTTAAAAAATTTATGAAATAATAATTAATTTAATATTTTTAATTGTTGGAATTTCACCGACCAAAGAAACTCTAAATCTTAAAATTGTTAGAAAATTAGGCGTGAGATTGTAAAATACAGGTTGGTTTAATGTAATTTTAACATATTAGGAATAGTCACTACCTTTAAGCAATATCTCTCATATGACTCAAATCCTGAGGGCATATTTCTCCTTGGAACGATAGAACATTACGGAAGAAGAGAAAACTGCAGCTGTTCAGAATAGCTTTTTCACGACGATCTTTACAACCTAGGAGGTTTGAGCACTAGAAAACACACTGACACCTTCAAGATAATTGCTGTTCTCTGATTCAAAATTGTCTTTCACACGTTTAGGAAACACATATTCAGATCAATAACATACGGCGAACCTTTCAAACTGATGGATGTCCCAGTTTTGTTTAATATGAAAACACACCAAGTTTTACCAACCTAGTACCGTACTATAGCGTCTGTAAAATTGGCAAAGCAAGCTGCATAAAACATCATACGATCCAAAAATTGTCTGAACTTTCAAAACATTCGCACAAGCATGCAGCCCACACAAACTCAAACAGTAAGTATTCATGATATGTAGTCAGACTTTATGCACATAACGAGATGGAGGCCAACATATAAATTTAACATTTAAGGTATGCAAAAGATTAGCATTGGCAGAGTTCATGTGACTAAAAAATCATTTTCAAATATAATTATCCACCCAATTTTCCTGCATCCCCAACTTAACAAACCCATTTTACTTCCAATCATGAGTTCAAGACCTATGAAGAGCTCAAGTGCTAAGAAGAGCAAAAACAAGAGCAAAAAGGGACCGTCAACAAGAACCACCAACCACATTCTCCAGCTAAAGTTAATTTTATATGGTTGACCATGCACAAGAAAACTTTTCAGTTACACCACTCCGGAGGGAAGTCGGAGGACCAACTGGCCACCAAAAACACTGCAAAGCAAACAACAATTATTACTAACATAACAAGGCCAGTACTCGAAAAAAAATATTCAATGAAATTTTATATCTATATACAAATGAAAAAGAGAGAGAACCACTATAGATCTGCAACCAACCTTTTGACATAGTAATAACAGAAGTCTGCTAAGATGAAAGTTTGGACAATCTCTGAGATAAGAACCATCGAAGGCCACAATCCATAGCCCAGGGCTACCAGCAAGTGGCCACGACTATCCAAAACCTGTTAAAAACAACAAATCCGAAGTAACAATGGCAGATTAAAAAATGAAATCAGTAAATAACACCACAAAAATCTAAATGACAGCAGCAGAAATATAGAACCAACAAACAAAAAGATCAAGGACCATCCAATAAACAACTTGTTTCTATTGAAACATAATAATAGACAAAAGAAAGAAATATCCAATAAACAAGTTATTTCTGTTGAAGCATACTAATGAAGGAAAGACCTGTGAAGGCAACTCATGTTCCTTATCCAATGCTGTAGCCTGAACAGTTCATGAGAATCATCGGGAACTTACTTTGCAACTGGAATATGTGGCACGGAGGTGGTATAGTAGTATTTAAACAGCTTGAAATGGGAATAGATAACATAGTTTGTTGCAATCACATACAAAATACTTTACATGAACTCTCCATATTACTATTATGCAAAAATAATAATAATAATAATAAAAAGGTTGCTTGAATACTATTGAGATGCCTCTCCAAAAAAATGATGTTGTGGTTACCATAGCACGTTGCTAGCCAGTAAACGTGTGAAATCACATTTAGGAGCAAAATTCAATCAACACCTAAGTCATTTATGTTCCAAAAGTAGGATAAATTGCATAACACAATTCCAGCCAGTTTCAAGTAGACATCAAGCATCAGCACACCCAGCATGGTCAATGTTAAACAAAGGAAACATTGTTCAAAGTGATACAAACAGATCATTAAACTATTGTAAACAAATACATGAGTTTCAACTCTATGGAATCAAACCTGGAGAACCCAGTGAGCACAGCTCAAAAACCTTGCAACACCAAGTGCAAATACATAATGGGCGGTGAATGGTTCAACAATCTGAACAAACAAGAAGATCAATATTAGAGAATGCAGTACCAACATATACTTAAGAAAGCAGTAAAGACCATTTTGAAAGGAATAAACATATATGTTTGCATTGTAAAAAAAATGCACCTTTGTGTTCTGCATGACCCGCAACTGAGGCAGTACCGAAACAGCTTCCAAATATACACAGAATGCCCAGAAAACTCTATTCACTAAATTATGAGAAGTTGATGGATGAATAAACAGAGCCAATAATGCACAGGGTACCACCTGCACCAATATTTTCAAACAGGGCATCTCTTTCAAAAGTAAACAAAGCAATTGTTCTGAAAAAATAAATCCAGCTTAGAATTAAAGAAGGCAATTATAAATCTGGCTACACAAGTTAAAAACCTACTAAAGAAACACAATTGGCTCCCTCAGTTCAACTATCAAAAGTTGGCATCAGCTAAAACTGCATAGCTTACTGAACTAAGGGTATGGTTGGGACTGTTGTGTTTCTACTAAACTTTGAAAGCACTACTACAATATTTGGTATACACTACTTTTACTTGGCAGCTAAAGTTTGACACCTACCCACCCACTCATACATGACAGCTAGTAATTTCAGAGCAGTTGTGGATTAAAAGTGACAGCACCTCAATCCCAAACATTCTCTAAATCAGAAAGTGTGAAATAGAAAGAAGCTACTAGTGAGGTATGTTAATCATATAACACTAACAAAATTGAAGACAAACACAGCCAACAAGAAGACTACCAAAGAAAAATATATTTTGCAATATCTAAAAAATTGACCATGCTTACAACACCATATACCAAGAAACAGATCCAAAATATGAACACCACCAACACGATGACAATTAATTTGCTGAATCTGGCTCATGCAAAAAGAGAAGGAATCTGAAAGAAACAATGATCGGAGTAGAACTAATACTGCTTGTTTCAACATAAAGCAATAAGCTCACATCAAATTAGTTTAGGATAAGGACTTTGAACATGGTTCGCTAGCATCTATAAAGATGATCTTCAATCTACTTACATAGAAGAATAAGAATCCAAGGGAGAAAAGTCAACCTCATCTGAATTTTTCAATCCCACTTTTATAAAATTAAACTTCTAACTTTTAAGATGACAGTTTAGAGTTCAAATTTACAATTATATGGAGGAATAAAAATATATGGTAAATAATAACAAAATCTTTAAAAATAAAATTGAAGAAGCAAAGGCGTAAATATCTTTAACCAACTTAAGGAAAGTTTGCATCAGTTCAAGAAGTGAAGCCTTATTTCCTAAACTTCTGCAGTTCTTGCAATCCAAATCTGCTGGTAAAGCTCCCATTAAAAAAGCTAGCATTGTTATTTTTACTTTAACCATTCAAAAAAGGAGATTTTTAAATAAGCAACAAGCTGAAATGGAAGAAGATCTTTTCATAATGTAGCAGAATTACATGAGAACTCAGTAGCACTGTAAAACTTCTATAAAGAACCCTCAGTGAATGCAAAGACCAATTAGTTTACCACTATAAACTCTTTCCTAAAATATTATTATGTTCTGTTTTTAAAAATGTCGGATTCACCTAGAGGTCCAAGAGATAATACACTTCATTAACATATTATTCAAGTGTGACATTAGCATATCTTTATAAACATATTTAATTATACAGACTTACGAAAACTTCTAATAATTTCTATTAATAAAGAGTAACATGAAACCCAGTAAAGAATCAATGATGGGATTCATGAATAAACCAACAAAATTTATATCAGTGCTCTTACAGATACACTTGTCTCTTGTTCAAAAAAATAAGTGTATATGAAAGATAGAAAACTTACCACATAATATATTGCAAAGTTGTCCTTGTCCTCCATGTAACTAGACCTCAGTTTGAACCGGATCATATAAATAACCCACAGTGTTGTTGCCAAAGTAGCTAAATCAAGAAGGGTGTGTATATCATATTCCATCACAAAGCTGCAGTACAGCCTAACAGCTAAAAAGATGGCTGTTAGTTCCTGGGATTTGAGTGACAGTCCTGCAAAAATATTTAAAGAATTTTAAAGATTGAGCACTATAAAGATAAATAATCCACATAGCAATCTTGGAAAAGTTATACATATCAAGGAAAAAAAATATTATCCAGGCAGAAGTTATATAACACATGTTGAGGCAATATAAACAAATTTTTGAAAGTAAGGCTCCATCAGAACATACAAGCCTTCAACTTGATGAATAAGTCCCTATCCAATCAATTACCACAATAAGGTTCCATCACTGTAAAGAGATTATAAAGACTCTTCTGAAGAACTCTTGAGACAATTGTTTTGAGTCATTATTTGAAAGAAAAAACTGTTGAACTTATATCTCATATTCTAGAACAGCAAATTTTTTCTTCCCTTCTCTTTTGCTCCACTTACCCATGAACCAAGCATACACAAAAACAATTAACATGGTTCAAAAATAAATGAAAACAGAGGATTATCCTTCTCCCAAAATCAAAATACAAGCCATAAAAAAAAAATGAAACTTGCAAGCCCTGATAAACACTACCCCAGTTCAACTAAATAAAAATAAATAAATCAAAACGACAAATCAAAAAATACAATTGTCATAAAATCCCAAACTTTCTCTTCATTCACCTCAATCTATCACCCACCAAACAAACAGGTCATCAAACCATACAATGAAAAAACCCTAAAACTTTCCATCACAAAAAACCCAGTTTAGAAACGCCAATTAATAAAGACAATTTTCCATCCCGAACCATTACTTACCTAATCCAAACAACCAAAACATATTTAAACCCATCCTAAAAAAGACCCCAATATTGATTACGAGAACATCCATAAAGCTTTGAATTCTAATTCCTTTATACATTACCAGCACAAGTTTTCTCTTTCATAAGCTTGTATATTAACACAGAGATTCCAATAGAGTGCACTGCCTCGGCAGCAACGAAGAGATTATCGTGGTCGTGTACGATGAATCGGAGCAGAACCAGCGCCGCCATCCCCGAGACCACCGCCAAAAAGGCCTTGACTTTCGGCGGCTGCCGACGGACCCATGTGGTGACCACGTGGATCGGCCTCTTCTGCGCCCTCATGACGTGTTAAAATTCTTCCGGTATAGTGAGAACTGTCGAGAAAGCGTGGTAAAATTAAGAAGAGGATAGAGAAGAGTTTTCTGATCGGGGCCTTCCTGCTGGTGTGGTGTGAGGTGATATCGGATTCCTGAAAAGAGAGTTTTAAGTTTCCGGGTGTGTTATGAATATCGCGTCCGGATCTAAGAAGGGTTTGACGTACTGACTTGGACTGGTTTTTTATTGGATCATGGATAGAAGAGGAGTTGGGTAACCAATAATTTAACTAACACATTTCCTAATTTGTTATTATTTTGTTGTAATTCATGAAATCCAAGAACTTGTTTCATTTCAATCCCAACACGCTTCTTCTCTAATAATGAATGATGCTCTTATTTTAATTAATTGAATATTGATCCTATTGTTTTTCAATTCATTATCTTATATTAAATTATATGATAATGCTTACACAAAAGACGATGAACTTATCTCATTAGGAAAAAATTTTAAAAATAACATTATTTTACACACATTTTATATTTATCATTAACTCTAATTTATTCTCACTAAACATACCAACTTTATATAACTTAGATAATTTTACTTTTATAATCATGTAAATGTTAAACATTAAATTTATAGATGACAATTTTATCCCAAAATCTAAATTCACTACTACCTAACACTTATGAGACGAGTTTGATATGCTTCTTAGTTGGTTTGAAATTGATTTAAAAAAATAAATTAAAATTTATAGTGGATACAGAATAGATATGGGTACAGATAATTATTCGTGATAAATATTGATGGATATATAATTTTTTTAATTTGAAAATACTAAAAAAATATCGTTTTAATGTTAATGTTAAAAAAAAATATTCAAAATAACATTATTTTGATATTATAATAAAAATTATTTTTTTATTTTATCTTTAAATTTACATAATTATTTTTAATATAGAAAAAAGTAAGTTAAAACATTAAAATAATTTAATTAAGTAAGTTATATTTCGAATTAATTATGTATAAATTTGTAAAATAATTATGTATTTTTTTTATAGAATTGTTGTTATCAATTTTAAGTTTTGTTATATGTACTTAATATTTTATGTGAGTGGTGTATTTTATTTTGAATTAATGCCGAAAATTTATCATTTTAATACTAAAAATCCCACTAAAAACTAATTAATAAATTTACTGATATCCGTGTAGGTTTAGTAAATATTAAGTACTTGTTTAATCAGGTATGATAAATATTAAGTACTCGCAGGTTTCATAAATATTAAGTACTTGTTTAAACGAATTTGATAATAAAATGTTAAATTCACTATGGATTTGATGCAGATTTACTATTAAATTTTTTTTAGCGGATATAAATATAGATTTGGAGATATTCATTCCAAACCTAATTCGCTGTCATCTCTAACTAAGTTATAAACTTTAATTAAGTATTTATACTACAATAAATTAAATTTGTTTTTTATTTTTTTTAAATTTACATATAAAATAATAAGTGATAAAATTAATTTTATTTACAATAAGATTTATTATAGAAAATTGACATAAAATTATAAATTTAAAAAAATTAAAAATTAATTTCATCACTTATTATTTATTAATTTTTTAAAAATAAAATTACAATTTTATTGAAAATTGTGTTTTAGTTTATTTAATTTTTTTCTTTTAATAAAATAAAATTACAATTTTTTAATTTTTTGATTTTATTAAAAATTAAAATTAATTTTTTTTGTCTTTCAGTGTATTTTAATTTTTAATTTTTTAATTTTTTAAGTTTATAATTTTATTATAGTAAATTTTATTGTAAATAAAATTAATTTCATCTCATATTACTTATTATGTATATTTAAAAAAATAAAAAAATTATAAATTAAAAAAAATAAAAAAAATAAAAGCTTATATTTTTATATAACCATTAATTTTTTTATATATTAAAAAAATCAATTTCCAATGCTCATGAGTGATAAAAAATAAAAATAAATTAATAATTATATAAAAATATAAATTTTATTTTTTTATTTTTTAAATTTACATAATAAATAATTTTTTTTTAAATATACATAATAAATAATAAGTAATTAAATTGATTTTATTTATAATAAAATTTATTATAATAAAATTATAAACTTAAAAAATTAAATTATTAAATTATTAAAATATACTAATATTTAGTAAATTCGGGCCAAGCTTGAGCCTTAGACTTGAGTGCCCTAGGCCTGAGTTTACTAAAAGATAAAAAAAAATTATTATTTATTTATTTTAATTTTATTATTTTAATTTTTTTTAAAATTTACATAATAACTAATTTTTTATTTTTTAAATATACATAATAAGTAATAAAATGATAAAATAATTTTATTCTCAATAAAATTTACTATAATAAAATTGTAAACTTAAAAAAATAAAATATATTAAAAGATAAAAAAAATATTTTTTAGTGTATTTTAATTTTAATTTTTTAAAAAATTTACATAATAATAATTGTTTTATTTTTTAAATATACATAATAAATAATAAGTGATGAAATTAATTTTTAATTTTTAAATTTTTTTAAATTTATAATTTATGTAATAAATTTTACTATAAATAGAATTAATTTTATCACTTATTATTTTATATGTAAATTTAAATAAATAAAAAAATAAAAAAACAAATTTAATTTATTATATTGCGATTGCATGTACTGTATTTAGAGTTTGTTTTAGATGGTTATGAAAGTAAAATTATCCTAAATTCTGTAAAATTGGTTAGTCTAACAGGAACAAATTGAGATTGTTCGCAAACGTAAAGAAGGTATAAAATTAAATTATTTATAAAAAATGTAAAGATGGTGT
>JAXCLQ010000010.1:5343407-5368910 GCA_035584115.1 Cedrela odorata | reverse complement strand
GCTCATATTTATGAGTTTATCATTTTTTTTCCATTTCATTTCTTTGTATAATTTGAATTTCACTCTGACAAAGAGAAACTTATGTCAAATACAAATTGCATTACATGTAAATTACACTCTAACAGTACAATCTTGGAATAAATAATAACAACACATAAATTCAAGTACATGGTCAACTGTTTATGTCAAATACAAATCGCATTACATGTAAGATTACATAGGAAGAGACACATAGATTATGCGGAATGTAATGGCACAAGATTTTTGAAAGTTTGGCGATTATATTTATACTGTACAATAGGTGGTTGTGTTGCTTGAACTAAAGCTTGATGCTCAAATGTTACAAACAATGGTGTAAATCCCCTAAATATTGAAATTTGATAGTTCACCACAAGGAAAAAAAAACAACTTTGCTATCATTCATTATCTCCTGAGATCATGGATGAAGAAAGGAAAAAGGTAAGCAATGTTTATAAACTACTCTCTTTTTAATACTAAATTCATCTAAATTTACACCAAACTAAGAGTATAACTTATTCACAAATTCTTGCCACTTAATAGTATTTACAACATTCAAATTGAAGGTATCACAACAGTTATATACTTCACTAGCATCTGAGGATCTATCTCATGTCCCTGCAAAACAATCATTAAATATACTCCTACCATTTATAACCAAGGAAAAAACACAGTAAGTATAGTTAATGTGAAAAATGCAAAAACAATAATATTGGATGACAATGTATGATGTATTATTAGAATCCCTTGATGTCTTTGAAGTCGTCGGGGAATTTCATTTCAAGACCTAAAGTCTCTCAATGATTTCAGAATCGTCGACGGACTTTTCCAAAATCTCTAGAAGCTGGTTAACTCTCAATGTATTACTGATCTTGCAAGTTCTTTGCAGGTTTCTCATGATATGTTACAAAAATCATATACCTACACTCATTTGCTAACATTATTTGGTATAATAACAATGAAAACCAATTGTGATGACCACAAGACTTTTTTACATATCAACAAAAGTTAACACATAATTTTGATATTGTAACTCACCTTTGCACAAACTAATGGCAATAAGTGTGATCGAAGTTTGATGTTTAACAAATCCACAAGCTAAATCCAATCATTGTTCAGATTTTCTATGACTTTTCTCTTCCTTCTCTTTCCTTTTTTATCTTCTCTTTCTTCTTGTTTTACTTGAACAAATCAAACAAAACAAAAGCTTTGGCTTAGGGGTAATTTCATCCAAAAAAAAAACAATTTGGGGTTAAAATTACAAAGTATCTATGGATTAGACTAAAATTATAAATGGGCTTAGAGAATGGATCATTTAAGAATAAAATGCAAAATATTTTAGATTTTGTAAAATGAAAAGTAGTGGATTTTGGGTTTCCTTTGAATATTAGTAGGATATTGTTTTCTTAATTGGGTTTGGGCTGAATTTCAAAAACTTGTAAACTTGAATTGGTTTTGGTCTGAATTTTGAAAACTCGTAATAATAAAACTAGCCGAAAAGAGTACAGATGAAGAGACTGACAGGGGATTAGCTTTTCAAGCTCAGATAAACGAGGATCATATGGAGGTATTCTGAGGTGAGATTTGCACTAATATGTTTTGAAAGGGGTATATTGCATGAAAGTTCCTGCAAATTTACCTAAGTTTTTTCATTATTAATATTATAAGATAATCGTGTAATCTAGTTTATATTATAAGACAATTGTGTAAATATCATTTATACTTTACACACTAGTCTCATATAATATCATATTCGTGAATTCATAATATAAAAACTGAACACAAGATTTTAAAATATAAATTAGGTGAAAACATGTAATTACATTAATTATGAAATAAACATAAATTAACAAAAACAAAAAATTCTGAAATTGTTGTGATTGGTTAACTTTAACGTCTCAATTATTAACCATGTATAATATTAATAAGGATCCTTATAAAATATCTATTAATTTTTTTATAAAATATTTATTACACCCTCTATCTTCTAGTAAATAGGAATATATATTCATTTGAAATACGAGAAGAAGTTTATGAAAGATCAAAGAAAATTGCGTGAAGACCAAATTCCCTCTTCTTTTTTTTTCTTTTTTTTTTCTCTTCCCTAGTTTATTTAGTTATGAGCTAATGGTTTTTTCACAATAAATTATCAACACAATTTAAGTACGCAAAGTATTTATAATTTTAATTAAATACTTCTATGTTATATTTTTTTATACACTTATTTTATGCAATTATTCTTATATTATAAGAATAAGAAATTGCATATATTTTATTAATATTACTATTGCAACCTAAAGTTTACAAAAAAAAAAAAAATGAGGTAATTAGATCTTGAATTTTTAAAAATCAACCTTAGAACTTTAAGTTCTAAAACATAATTGAAGAAAACGAAGAAGAAATCAAAGAACAAAATTCTCACTCTACTTATTTTTATTTTTTTTCATAATAGTAAAATATCAATCATAACCTACTATTTTTTAATATTTATTTATTTATTACGTTTATTTTGATCTTTATATTTTAATTTAATTAATGTTAAGTTAAAAATTTTAAAATTATTAGAAAGTTCATACCTAAAATTTCGAAATACATTTTCTAGCAATAACCCAACGTTATGATATGCAATTTTTAAATCACAACCTGAAGTTTTGAATTTTAAAATTAGAACATAAAGTTATGAAAATAATTTTAAAGTTAACACTTGTAGTTCTAAATATTAATTCTTATATTATAATATGAAGCTCTATGTTTACAAATTTTATATGAACTTAAAGTTCTAAGTATGTTTATATGTTTCTCGAACATGAAGTTTTAAATATCAACCACAAGATTAGAATCTAAAGTTCTAAGTTTATCAAATATTATAAACTTGATATTTTAAGTATATTTATATGCTCCAACTATCGTTTCATGTTTTCAAATATTAAAATGCATTATTAATGTCGACGGCTTGAAATGCACCATTCAAAAAGTAAAAACAAATATCTTTATAGGATAAAATTGAAAGTTGTGATTTTTTTTCTTTGTGTTTATCTGAACTTGACTATAACCACTAAAGAACTATATTATCTTAGAGCAAAAGTATGAAACACCTTACAAGATTGCTAAATTACAAAACTATTGTTGAATATAGTTCAACCTTACATATTAAATACATCACATTTAAAATTGTGTGGCAAAAATTGTTATTAAAGATGATATGTTAGATAATACATTCTTTATTTTTATACCTCTAATGTGGTACTGCCATAACAATTTTTTGAGTGTAAATTCAAATTTATTTGAAATTACTTTCGTGTCTTTTTTATTATAGACTATATTTATTTATTTTGTTTGTATTTCTAGAAGTAAAGTTAACATTCTTATAAGTGAATATAAATGAATATGTTAAAAATGCTGCAAAATGCACATTATTACCCATGCAGTGGTCATAAGTCTTCTCAATGACAAAATACAAAAATGTGATAATCGTTATCATCGTAAAAAATGACATTGATCATATACCTGTTATACGTCAAAACATTTACTAAAATCTTATCTAGCATATATGAAAGTGAAAGGAAAGAATGATGAGACATATTTTATTATATATTCCTTATCTTGATGTGTTTAATCAAAGAAAAAATAGTTGTCACAATTATAATTTAATTATTACTTGTTCTATATATATTATTCATCTTAATTCTTTCTGTTATTATTTCAAATATATTTTATATTTTATATTTTACTAATCATTAATGTTAAGTTTTTCTTCAATAAAAGGATGTGGATGCGAATAGATTATTTCTTTTGGAATGGAAAGTTGGCGATATATACTTAGTTGATAGTGCAATTGCTCACACTATTTTTCAAACTTCTATAGACTTGATTAAAAGTTTTATCATAATTTTGTTAACAAGTGGGACTAGATTATGCATTCATAATAGCTTATATTCAACCAGATCCAGAAGAAACCTGCTCAATTACCAAGATATTCACAGAAATTGATATTATATAGAGACTTTAAATAAGAACAATGTAAAATATTTTTACATTACTTTTAATATCTTTAGCAAGAAATGTATAATAAAAAAGCTTCCAGTTGTATCATATGGGTTGTATAATATAATCGTAAATGCAATTAAGAGCTGCGGAATAATGAACTAAAAGTTCATTAATCCAAAAATATTTATATTATGACATAATCGTCTTGGTCACCAAGATCTACAATGATGTATAGAATTATTGAGAATTTTCATAAATACCATTAAAAAACCAAAAGATTATATTGTCCAATGAAAATATTTGCATCGCTTACTCATAAGAAAAACTAGTGGTTCGACAATCCTCTTCTAAAATTGGTTCTGAGTCCTATCATTCTTACAAATAATCCAGGAGACATTTATAGGCCTATTCACCCACTTAGTGTACCATTTTAATATTTTATGTTGTTAATTGATTCATTTGTTCTTTGGTTACATTTTTCGTTTATTATTTACTTATAATATTGCATTTGCTAGATTGCTTATACAAATTATTAAATTAATGACACAATTTCATTAATTATTTTATCAAGAATATACATCTAAATAATGTTGGTAAGTTTACATCCAAAACATTTGATAACTATTGCACATCAAAAGGGATTGATATAGAGTATCATGTTCCTCATGTTTATATACAAAATGAATTAGTTAAATAATTCATTAAACGACTTCAGATAATTGCTCAAACTTTACTATTACACACTAAATTACAAATTTTTCTATAAGAACATGCTGTTTTTTTATGTTGCGACCTTAATTTGTCTTAGATCTATTGCTATCATCAATACTCTCATCTGCAACTTATACTTGGTCATCAACCATATATTTTTTAACTGCACACTTTTGATTGTATTATATATATCCTTATAACTCATCTACAACCTAATACGATGGGACTTCAATGTTGTTTGGGGATATATATTAGTTTTAACTCACCTTCTATTATTATACATCTTGAGCCCTTGACAGGTCTTTTTACCACACATTTTATGGTTTTTCATTTTATTAGACAGTTTTTCTAATATTAAGGGAAAAAAAACACCTCCTGAAGTAATGCCTTAACTTTCTTGGAAAACAGTTACTGTGTCTCATTTTAATTCTCACACTAATCAATCTGAAAATGAAGTGTAAATGATAGTGTAGTTTCAGCAAATTACGAATTCGTTACCATATGCAATCATTGATACTCCAAGGGTGATTGAATCATATATATTAATTGCCAATATACCAGCTTGGGTGAGTATTCATAAAGAACAATTTAATCATAAGACAACAAATAAATCATCTACTGCACTCAGAGTATAGTAGACTAATTGGTTCAAAAGATATTGTTTTGCAAAATAAAAATTGAAAAATTAAAATTATATTAAAAATAATACTTGAATAATAAATATATCTACATTTTTTTTTAACAACTAGCTTTAAAAGAGTTAATTTTTCTGAAGCGACACATGTCTATAAAGCGACAATTACCTTGAAGAAATAGTTATCTTTGTAGAGTCACAAGAATTCAAAAATAAACAAAAGTTTACAAATTATATATATAAAGAAAAAAAATATAGATCATAATGAAATAATCATCAATAATATATTCTCTTTTATAATAGCAACTTAAATTATGAAAGACAATTATGACCCATAAATTATTAATAATATACACATAAGCATAATTGGTGTAAGTGGAAAAAAGAAATTCAAGCTGAATTGACTTCTCTTACTACATGAAGTATTTAGACCTATAGTCTGAATATCTAAATTTGTCAAACTTGTTAGATACAAATGGATATTTGTAAGAAAATATAATGAAAACAATGACATCACAAGATATAAAGTACAACTCTTTGCTCAAGATTTTTTGTAGAGACATGAAATTGATATATGTGGTACAATCGCTTAAGCGAATACTTGATAAAAGGATGATATATTAATAATTCTATATGCCCAAATATATTTACAAAGAAATTAGAATCTTGATTCGCTATTGTAGCAGTATATGTTAATGGTATGAATATAATTAGAACTCCTAAATAGGTTCTAAAAACTTCTAAATACTTAAAAAAAAATGAATTTGAAATTAAGAATTTGGATAAAAATAAAAATTGTTTGGATGTACAGATCAAGCACGAATCTAACAGAATATTTATCTATTAATACACTTATGTTGAAAAGATTTTAAAACGTTTCGCTCTTTCGTTAAATATTTTTACGATTATTCGGTCTCTTAATCCTAAAAATTGGGGTCTTATTATATTTGACACAATGAACCAAATTGAACATAACTTTTTATGTTAATTGATTACACATATTCAATTATGCACCTGCTCAATATTGGAATGACGTTAAATATGTTTTTTTTATTAATTTCTAGTGCTCAATCCAGGACTAGTTGGTATACAAATGCTTGCTATCTTTCTGACCTTTATCAAGCTTATTCACAGACAATATATATTTTCACTTACAATAATACAACAATCTCATGACAATTTATAAACCAAACTTTTGTTGCTACTTCTTCTAATCACTCTAAGATTCTTGCACATACAACTTATCTTCTACCACAAATGTTTCAACAATAACAAATGAAAATAATGTTATTTGTGTTGTTCAAGTTAAAGAATGATATATGAAGAGAAATTGAACCAAATATATATCACATAAATTCTTCTACACTCTTCTACACTCGTAAGCTAACCAAGCATATATCACCTAAATTATTCTATACTTAGAGCCAACAAATTAAAGTTAAATAAATACATTTCTTTAATAATTTTGTTGACATATTCAATAAAATTTTACTTACAATAATTTTTGAAAAGTTGAGAAGTTAGTACATAGTATTGTATATGTGAATTTCACAAATTGATATTTATTATATTAAGGATGAGAATTCCATTAGGTTTTATTCCATTGCATTTTTACTGACAAAATTTTTAATGAGGCAGTAGTATGCCCATCCAACGAATTTAAAGCTATCTAATCTACGGGAGAGTGTCATTGATTGGTTGGTTGGCTTCACCGTCTCAATTATTGACATGTATAATATCAATAAGCTCTCTTATACAATATCAATTAAACTCTTTATAAAATGTTTATTACATTCTCTATCTTTCCGAATAAAAAGGGCTATATATTCATATGAGGCGATATATATTCATTTGAAAGTGACCAGAAGAAACTTAAGAAAGCTTGAAGAAAATTGTCTGAAGAGCAAACTCCATTTCCTCTCTTCTCTAGTTTATTTAGTTATGAGCTAATCTTCTATTTTACAACAGAAATAATGATTTATGTAATACTTTAAATTGTTAGAATTTCACCAAGGAAAGAAACTTTAAATCTTAAAATTGTTAGAAATTATTACAAGGAACCTCACTCTGATAATTTGTCCTGCGGTGCCTTAAGTATCACACTCTTTGTCTTTACTGTTTACTCATCAGAACCAAAGAAAAAAAAAATTCTATGTCCATGTTTATCCTTTGCCTAAACAGGTCGTTCTATGTAATTTTCACTACTTTCAATCAAAAATTTAACACATTAGTTACTACCATTTAGCAGAATCCCATAACTGAGGGCATATTGCCCTTTGAAATGATAAAACATGTATTGAAGAAAAAACTTCAGCTGTCTCGAATAGCTTTTTCATGGTAAACTTACAACCTCGGAGGTTTGAGCACCAGAAAACACACTGACACCTTCAACAGTTACTTGCATGTGCAGTGGGAACCTCAGACAGTTGCTGTTCTGATTCTAAACTGTCTCACACTTGTTTAGTTAACACAATCAGATCAATAACATGCAATGAACCCTTCAAACTAATGTACGCCCAGTCTTGTTTAATATGGAAACAAACAAGTTTTACCAGCCTACTATCGAACTATAGTGTGTTAAATTGCCAAAGCAAGCAGCGTAAAACATCATACAAGCCAAAAATTGCGAGAACTTTCAAAACATCCACAAAAGCAGGCAGCCCACCCAAATTCAAACAGTAACTATCCATGATATGTGGTCAAGACTTTATGCACACAACGAGATGGAGGCCAACAAAGTCTAATATAAATTTAACATAGTCTAATATAAATTTAACATTTAATGTATGCAAAAGATTAGCATTGGCAGAGTTCATGTGACTATAAAAATCATTGTCAAATATAAATATCCACCTGAATTTCCTGCATCCCCAACTTTACAAACCACTTCCAATAATGAGCTCAAAACCTATGGAGAGCAAAAAAGGAACTTGAACTGAAACCACCAGCCACATTCTCCAACTAAAGTTAATTTTATATGGCAGACCATGCACAAGAAAATATTTTGGTTACACCACTCCAGAGGGAAGTCGGAGGACTAACTGTCCGCCAAAAACACTGCAAAGCAAAAAACAATTATCACTAACATAACAATACCAGGACTGGGAAACAAATAGTAAATGAAAAAGAGAACCAATAAGATCTGCAAACAACCTTTTGACATAGTAATAACAGAAGTCTGCTAAGATGAAAGTTTGAACAATCTCAGAGATAAGAACCATTGAAGGCCACAGTCCATAGCCCAGGGCAACCAGCAAGTGGCCGCGACTATCCAAAACCTGTTAAAAACAACAAATCCAAAGCAACAATGGAAGATTAAAAAATGCAATCAGTATATAACACCACAAAAATCTAAACAACAGCAGCAGAAATATAGAACGAACAAACAAACAAATATAATCAAATACTATCCAATGAACTTATTTCTATTACGAAAGAAAGAACTATCCAATAAACAACTTATTTCTATTGAAACATATTAATAAACGAAAGATCTGTGAAGGCAAATCATGTTCCTTATCAAATGCCATAGCCTGAACAGTTCATGAGAACCATTGGGAGCTGGAATATGCAGTAGGGAGGTAGTACAATAGTATTTAAACAGCTTGAAATGGGTGTAGATAAGATAGTTTGTTGCAATCACATACAAAATACTTTTACATGAACTCTCCATATTATTATCATGCAAAAAAATAAATAAATAACATTGCTTGTATACTACTAAGATGCCTCTCCAAAAAAATGCTGCCATGGTTACCATTGCACATTGCTATCCAGTAAATGCGTGAAATCACATTTAGGAGCAAAATTCAATCAACACCTAAGTCATTTCTGTTCCAAAAGTAGTATAAATTGCATAACATCATTCCAGCCCAGTTTCAAGTAGACATCAAACATCAGCATAACCATCATGGTCAGTGTCAAACAAAGGAAACATAGTTCAGAGTGATACAAACAAATCATTAAACTATGGTAAAAAAAAATACATGAGTTTCAACTCTATGGAATCAAACCTGGAGAACCCAGTGGGCACAGCTCAAAAACCTTGCAACACCAAGAGCAAATACATAATGGGCGGTGAATGGTTCAACAATCTGAAAAAACAAGATCAATATTAGAGAATGCAGTACCAACAGATATCTAAGAAAGTAGTATGGACCATTTTGAAGTGACTAAACATGTATGTTTGCATTGTAAAAAAAACACACCTTTGTGTTCTGCATGACCCGCAACTGGGGCAGTACCGAAACAGCTTCCAAATATACACAGAATGCCCAGAAAACTCTATTCACTAAATTATGAGAAGTTGATGGGTGAATAAATAGAGCCAATAATGCACAGGGTACCACCTGCGCCAAGATTTTAAAACAGGGCATCTCTTTCATAAGTAAACACAATTGTTTGAAAAAGATAAATCCAGCTTAAATAATTGTTCAAAGGTAATTATCGATCTGGCTGTACAAGCTATAAACCTACTAAATAAACACAATTGGCTCCCTCAGTTCAACTATCAAAAGTTGGCATCAGCTAAAATTGCATAGCTTACTGAACTAAGAGTATATTTGGGACTGCTATGTTTCTGCTTAACTTTAAAAGCACAACTAAAATGTTAAGGAAATACTAATTTTACTTGGCACCTAAAGTTTGACACCTACCCACCCACTCATACTTGAGTGCTAGTAATTTCACAACAACAGTTGTGGATTAAAAGTCACAACACCTCCTCCCAAACATTTCCTAAATCAAAAGGCACAAAGTAGAAAGAAGCCTCTCGTGAGGTATATTAATCATATAACACCAACAAAATTGTAGACAAACACACCCAACATTAAGACTATCAAAGAAAAAATTATTTTGAAACAAGTAAAAAATTGGCCATGCTTACAACACCAGATACCAAGAAACACATCCAAAAGATGACAATAAATTTGCTGAATCTGCTTAGTGCAAAAAGAAAAAGAATCTGAAAGAAACAATGACTGGAGTATAACTAATACTGCTTGTTTCAACGTAAAGCAATAACCTCATATCAGATTAGTTTAGGAAAAGGACTTTGACGTCTAATTTGGGAAACCATGGAACGCTAGCATCTATAAAGATGATCTTCAATCTACTTACATAGAAGAATAAGAATTCAATGGAGAAAAGTTCGCCTCATCAAAAATTTTCAATCCCATTTTTTTAAAATTTAGAATTTTCACTTTTAAGATGACAGTTTAGTATTCAAATTTACAATTATAAAAGGGAATAATTATACATGGTAAATAATAACAAAAATATTTAAAAATAAAATTCACGATACAAAAGGCATAAATATCTTTAACCAACTTTAAGAAAGTTTACATCAGTTCAAGAAGTAAAGCATTATTTCCTATAATTCAGCAGTTCTTGCAAGAAAGATCTGCTGGTAAAGCTCCCATTAAACACTCTATCATTGTTATTTTCACTTCAACCATTCAAAAAATGAGATTTTTAAATAAGAAACAATCCGAAATGGAGGATCTTTTTCATATTGTAAAAAGAACAACATGAGAACTCAGTAGCATTGTAAAACTTCCATAAAAAAAATTGTAAATGCAAAGACCAATTAGTTTACCACAATAAACTCATTCCTAAACACGTATTATGGCCCATTTTTTAAAATGTCAGATTCACCTCCAGATCAAAGACACAATATACTTCATTCACATAATTCAAGAGTTAGATTGGCATCTCTTCATAAACATTTTTAATTACACAGACTGTCGAAAAGTTCTAAACATTTCTATTAATAAAGTGTAACATGAAACCCAGTAAATAGCTGCCAATGGGATTCATTCATAAACCAAAAAAAATTATATCAGTGCTCTTACAGATACACTTGTCTCTTGTTCAAAAAGTTAAGTATATATGAATGGTAGAAAACTTACCACATAATATATTGCAAAGTTGTCCTTGTCCTCCATGTAACTAGACCTTAGTTTGAACCGGATCATATAAATAACCCACAGTGTTGTTGCCAAAGTAGCTAAATCAAGAAGGGTGTGTATATCATATTCCATCACAAAGCTGCAGTACAGCCTAACAGCTAAAAAGATAGCTGTTAGTTCCTGGGATTTGAGTGACAGTCCTGCAAAAAAATTAAAAGAACTTTTCGGATTGAGGCACTATAAAGATAAATAATCCACATAGCAGTCTTGGAAAAGTTATGCATATCAAGGGAAAAAAAAAATACATTATCCAGGCTGAAGTTATATAACACATATTAAGGCCATGTAAACAAATTTATGAAAGTAAGGCTACATCCGAATATACAAGCCTTCAACTTCATGAATAAGTCCCCATCCCATCAATTAACACAATAAAGTTCCATCACTGTAAGAGGGTTATAAAGACTCTCCTGAAGAACTCAGAGACAAAATTGTTTGAGCACATTATTTGAAAGAAAAAACCGTTCATATTACATCTCATATTCAGGAACAACTCTTTTCTTCCCTTCTCTTTTGTTCCACTTCCCCATGAACCAAGCATACACAAAAACCATTAACATGATTTATAAATAAATGAAAAGAGAGGATTATCCTTCTCCCAACACCAAAATACAAGGCCATAAAACAATGAGACTTTGATCTTGTTTCCCAAAGCATCCAACTTACTGATAAACACAAAACCCCAGTTCAATTAAATAAAAATATAAATAAATAAATAAATCAAAACGATAAATCAAAAAACACAATTGTCACAAAATCCCAAACTTTCTCTTCATTCACCACAATCTATCGCCCACCAAACAAACACGTCATCAAACCAAACAATTAAAAAACTCAAAAAATTTCCATCACAAAAGCCCAATTTAGAAACGCCAATTAATAAAGAGAATTTTCCATTCAAACCATTACTTACCTAATCAAAAACAACCAAAACATATTTATACCCATCCTCAAAAAGAGGCTAAAATTTATTACTAAAGCATCCATAAAGCTTTGAAATTTAATTATTGTTTTACATTACCAGCACAAGTTTTCTCTTTCATAAGCTTGTATATTAACACAGAGATTCCAATAGAGTGCACAGCCTCGGCGGCAACAAAGAGATTATCGTGGTCGTTTACGATGAATCGGAGCAGAACCAGTGCCGCCATCCCCGAAACCACCGCCAAAAAGGCCTTGACTTTCGGCGGCTGCCGCCGGACCCATGTGGTCACCGCGTGGATCGGCCTCCTCTGCGCCCTCATGACGTGTTAAAAAAATTTCCGGGATAGCGAGAAAGTGAAGTTAAATTAAGAAGAGGATAGAGGAGTATTCTGATTGGGGTTGCTGCCCCTGCTTGTGTGAATTGTGTGATATTGGATTCCTGATTTCTCTAATGAAAATAGTTTACTTTGCGGGTGGGTTATGGATATCGGGTTCGGATCCAAGAAAGGTCTGAGTGTAGATTTGGACTTTTTGTTTGTTGGATCATGGATGGATCTGGGAGTGGGTTGGGTAACCAATAATTAACAACTACAATTTCTAAATTTATTATTATTATTATTATTTTATTTCATGAAATCAAATCCCTATATAATTCTTTTTTTTTTCAGAAATAATATTTAGAAAATAGTTTAAAACCTACAATTAATTAATTATTTTTTTGCTTCTGTAAAATAACATCTAAATGGCACAAGAAACTCTTAATTTTACATTAAGAATTATTTCCTTGTATACATAAAATTCTTCTCCAATGAAGATGTGCTTATTTTAATAAAACTAGGACCACTCACTCATTTTATTATTTTTTTTTATATTTAATTAATTTATAATAAATTGACATTCTTATTATTAAAGAATAATTATATATAATAATAATAATTAATTATTCATTTTATCTCCTTTTTTCTCTTTTTTTTCTTAATTATTAATTAACATATTTTCTCTTTTCTCATATTTGTTTTCAAATTATTAGGTTTCTCTTCATCCTCCTCCTTCAACGTTTTCTTTTAATTTTTTATTATTTTTTATTTTTGTATTTCTCTCTCCACTTGTCTATCAAAAAAAAAAAAATTATCTCTTATAATTTTTTTAAAAATTTTGATTGTATCTATAATGTAGTGATTTAGATTAGAATATTGGAATGACATCTTCTGTTAAAATTAAATAAAATACATAATATTGTATGTACAATATAATATAATACATAGTACGTTAAAAGTATTATAATTTTTATAAATCTCTTGTAGATTGATAAGAACAAAAAGAGATAAAATGAATTAAATGATTGAAATATAAAAAGAAATTTAATTGACCAATAGGAAAGAAGAGGTATAAAAATTAAAAATAAAAAAGAGAAAAAGTTGGGAAGTGAGAGAGGTTGTAAACGAGGAAAGTAATACTAAATATGGGATATTAAAAACCTTAGTTAATATATATTAAAATTATAAAAAAAAAAATTAATTTATTTAATCTTTAATATTTATAAATTGTTAATCTAAAGAATAAATTTGATATTAAAAAAAATTTAATAGATTGTGAATTTTAAAAGATAAAATTGATATATAAAAAATTATATAATTTTAAGGGGCAAATTGATCTGTATATAAACGAAGGTTATAATTATGGATATTTCAACTAGCATATATATATATATATATATATAATCAAATAGCTTTGAACTGTTATAAAAAAAATAATATAAAAATGAGGTAATAATTATAATTAATGTGATGATAATTAATCTTATATTAGGGCTTAAATTGGCAGCTAATCATAAATAACAACACCCATGTGGGTAAAATGGAATACTGAATGACTTGAAACTTAAGAGTTGTACGTTATTTAATAAGCAATAGCTGGCAATTACTATTGAGAAATCAAAGTCGATCTCTTTACTTAGGTGTGTTTTGGGCGTTCAAACTTCATACAAACTACAAAAAACAAAACATAAAATAAAATAAAAATCTTAATTGACGAAAATCTAACATAATCTGAAAAATTGAATTCAATGTTCAATATGTTTAGTTATTAGAATATATATATATATATATAATAAATACTACTTTTAATAAAAGTTATTAATTTCTCCCTACTTGCGTGCTGATATCCTTTTATTACGTTTAATATCTTTTTAATGCATTGTACAGAAAGCAGCATACATAGCTAGCAAAAGTGTGGGTTGAAGGCAGGCCAGACCCAAAAAAAAATAAAAAACAAAAGAGGAAAATATGTTATACATGAAATAGTAATATGGATAACAATACGATTAATCGATATAAATTTAAAATAAATAAACGGATTCGAATTTAAAAAATTTAACATGAATAATAAATTGGTCGTATTCGTGTTATCTGTTTAATAATTTTATCGTATTCATGTCAAAAGTATTAGATTCATTTATTCATTTAAAATACGAATAATAAATAAATAAACAAATCGTAAATAAATTCGTGTCATAAACAAATAAAAAGATCGTCTCAATTCGTTTATGATTCGCTTATTCATTTAAACTATAAATTATAAAATAATAAAATGATAGTATCAATTCGTTTACAATTCGTTTATTAATTGTATCTAAATAAATTTTATTTAAATTATCTGTTTAATAAACGAATCATATTCGTGTTTAAATTTTTTAATACGATTAATAAATAAATCAAATTTAAATTTACACATTTGACACGACATGAATACCAAACTAATATAAGACTATAACCACCCCTAGTTATACGCGGTGGATAATCTAAAAACACCTACGTGAAAACAAGAAACTAAAGGTAGCATACCAAGATTCATTTCTTTTTGCTCTCTGTGTCTCTACCAGTGCAACGATACAAAGTTGAAAGCTAAAATCGGCGTCAGAAAGTCCATGAATTTGATCTTCTCAAGAGGGGCTTCAATTGTTTGTCTTCCTCCAGTGATATCATACCCAAATGAGATGGGTCTTCTAACATCATCTTTGCCACTTGGTCTAGAACTTACGAGCCTGCTTCCCAATGTATCGACCAAGCTTTCCGTCGTAATATTTAGGCCAGCTGTCTTTCAGCAACCTCGTTTTAGATACCTCAATGGCACGTCTAGCGATTTGAGGGCGTCTCGTCTTTATACATGCTGCAGTGAGAAGCCACAACAGTACTGTACCCATTGCCGTAGCCAAAAGGAATTCCTAACATGATCAATTGAGTCAGTCCGAGTACTATGGTGTTGAAAATTATCAGTAGCTAATGATGGGAGCAATCAAGGAATAAAGAGCAAAGACAAAAGTGTGTGTATATATATATATATATATATTGAAAAGAATTACACATCCCATTTTCTGCAACTCATCAAGGCCAGTTTTACGAGATATTATATTAAAACTTATGCATGTGAATTTGTAAGAAAGTGGAGGCCTCCATCATGCATAAGAAGCTGCAAATTCTGGCCAGCTGGCCTAAATCATTCTCCATGATGCATAACAAGACATTGCTCAAATTAAAGATACTCGGCTGACCAGATTTTGCAGTTTTCAAATAAGCATATGCAGTTTGAGTCAATCCAGCGGTTTGCTAAAAAGATGTATAATGTAGAACAACCTGACCAAGATCCTCCATTGTGGTAACTACATCTGGAGTTTTTTGGATCACATCCTGTCACAATTCACCATTCATGGCTTTCTATGGCTGGATAGCAAACCTTTAAAGGCATTTCTCTGACCAACTCCTCCCAACGTGATTCTATAAGATCCATAATTGGATTTGATTGTTCTTCAGTGGCCAATGAAGAAAGAATTGCAATGCAATTGCCCAAGCTAAACCAACGGAAATCTATTCTTGCTAGACTCGCGTTGCCAATAATGTAGCCACCTCTAGTTGACACGAAATCAAAAGCCCATTCTGGAAGTGAATCAAGAATTACATTAAATTTGTTGACTGCGGTATGAGAATACTCCTTTGTTTTATATCAGTATATATCGTTCAGCTGCTTCATGTCTAGCCAGAAATAATTTATCATGTGACAATTTAAGGTATGAAAATGTTTAACTATTCTTTCAACAAACCCCTTTCCCCGTCGTCTTGGTTAAGTAAAACCAAAGCACATCTTAAAGCCATGAAGAACAATGTTTGTATCTCAATAGGGTACCCGTAAACACCCTGAAAATATGTAAAAACTATGAAGCTGAAGATGCGGAATTGAAGGATAAAGAAGATAAACACCACTCATCATTTCATAAACTAACTTTAATGAGTGCAATCTACAAATAGCACACAACAAAGGTAAAAGCATAGTGAAGGATAAAGTAATATCAACTGCTAATACGGGGAATCTAATCACAAACATGCCATCAATGCTAAATACCCAATACAATTATTCTGTCAAATTCTTTCCGGATTAATAGGTACCACAACAAGGATGACAGAAGCGCTAGTTATCTAGAGGGTAGACTAAAATTTAATATCTCAGTGCTGTCATCGAGGAAAAGCAACCGTTTGGTGTTTAACAGACTGACATCCTTTTTCTCGAATGTTTGTCAAGAAAATGACGAAAACAGAGCACTAAACCAATGACAATAGAACAGTAAATGTGATTAAAGTTGACAATAACTCATGGCTGCCAGGATTAAGCAGTTCAGAATTTGATTATATAAAAGTACTGCAGTGTGTGTTGTCTATTTGTTGGATGAACAATTAATAAAATTCCAAATGCAACATAGAATTTCCTGAGAAAGCAACACCAACTCTATAAAAATAGAAAATTTAAATTATTTTTTTAAAAAAAGCAGAAAACTGATAAAAAAAAAAAAAGCAATGAGTAAGATCTCAACCAAAAAAAAATTCAAAAGTTTTACATAAACCCATGATTAGTGAAAGAATAACTATCCATAGAAGTTCAATGACATTTGTATTGAAGCTGCAATACCTGGTAAAATGAAGTGGTACATATTACAAAATGCAGAAAAAAGGTCAGTTACATTAAATAACATTTCCCCGACAGCTAATTAATGATGAATTATGACCAACGGTTTGTAAAAGATAATATATGGTGAGAACTCACTATTCTCCTATCAATCATACAGCATCCATCAGCACATAGAAGAGTAGGGAATGTGTCAAACCCCTCTGAAAGACATAAGCTCAGGATTAGGTGCATACCCTTTTGGCATTCAGGCAACTCTGCCAACGAACTGTTTCCTGTTGACTTGGTGTATGCTTTAAGCAATATGATCCTCCGGAATTCAGAATCAACAGGAGCCGCCCTTCCTATTGCACTCTCGCCAAAATCAGCTATTAAAATCTCAAAGTTTCTGACTGGATCATAAAGCACTTTGAAACTAGCTGGCATTACTCCTTCCCCAAGCTGAAATCTATCAATCTTTTTCTCCCATGATTGCAAGCGAAGAGTCTTCAAAATAAAGTTCTTCACTATCTCTGGATCCCCATTTATCAAAAAAACCAACGCACTTGGAACAAAATCTCTAACAAAAACCTGGACGAATGTAAGTTCTATTCATTTCCAACGTCAAGTCTGGTAGACAAAATTGAACTCAAAGCAAAGAACAAATAATACACAAATTAAATTTCAACTCGCAAATTAATATCTACAAATTGGTGCAAATGCAGCATTTCAGTAAACAAGCATCGATTAGTTTGAAATCCATAGCATGATAACTCCAATCTATAGTTTTTTTTTTTTATATAAAAACATCTTAAAATAATATAAGATTTTATAATTATCTACACCACAAAACGGCTCAAGAATCAAGGAATACATGTAAACGTAACAAAACGCTCCAAATGAAGCAACATGTAAAATCAAAAACAAACAAATATATATATATATATTTATATTTATAGGTGCATACCTGATCATAGTTAAGCTCTTCCTCATAATTGTCCAATGCAGCAATGGTACCGACGGATTTACCTCGAAAATACACCAACGACAGCCACAAAGCATCCCAAGCTTCATCGACCATCGGATGTGGCTCGAAGCCAACAGCGATCTCGGCGTATTTAACCCCGACCTTCTCCCGGATGCCGTCTAAATGGTCAAAGTTGGAATGAAGAAGTTTTTCTTTCATTGACTTTGAAATGAATGTTACATTACGTTTATATACAAGAACTGATAGGGTTGAGTTGGCAATTTCAAAAACTAATTTTTACAACTAATGATTTTACAATGCTGGTACATATATTGCTTTTCTCTGCCAATGGCCTCCTGCTTATTCAGCTGCTATGTAACCAACTCTGTTGTAGGTGCAAAAGCTGCTGCTGCTGCTCATTTATTCCTGCTGTATGTGCAACACCGAGGTAGGAGCAGGCAGGTACAATTCGACTCATTCTCTTTTACTTTTATTTGCTTTCTCAACTCCTACCCACAAGTTTAACTAGTTGAGAAAACATTAAATTTGTTTATGAGATAAGCAAATCTCTCAATTGTCAATGGTTTAGTCAATATGTCTACTACTTACTCTTTTGGTGGGGAAATAATTTTCAACTCATTATTTGCCATCTTTTCTCTTATGAAATGCACATTTATTTCAATGTGCTTTGTTATTCCATGGAAAATTGAATTGGATGCCAATGCTTCTGCTCCTAGATTATCACACCAAATGATTGGTTTGTGATCAAGTTCTATTCTCAGCTCATGAAGAAGTGATCTCAGCTAAGTGAATTCTGCACGTGTGTGCTAATGTCCTGTATTCAAATTCTATACTGGACCTGACTACTACTCTTTGTTTCTTTAAACACCAAGATACCAGATTTCCACATAGATACACTGCATAACCTAATACTGATCTCCTATCATTAATGTCACCAGCCCAACTTGCATCTGAGTATCTTGTCAACTCCATTTTTCCTCCCTTTGCAAAGTAAATTCCATAATTCTAAGTTCCCTGCAGATATCTTAGCACACTTTTGCATGTTGTCCAATGTGTTTGCTTCGGATTTGCTAAGTATTCGCTTAATTTGTTTACACTGAAAGTTATCTCTGGCCTTGTAAGTGTTGCATACTAAAGTGCTCCAATTATGCTCCTAAAAAGTGAATTGTTTCTAAAATCGTCTCCATCTTCCTTTGAGAGCTTGGTATTAGTGTTCATTGGTATTGAATTTGAGTTGCAACCTTCAATTCTAGTCCTTTTTAATAAGTTTGAGATGTACTTTAGTTGGCTGAAATGAAATCCATTATGATCTCTCTTCATTTCAACTCTAAGGAAATAACTTAAAGAGTCTAAAACCTTTAAGGAGAAGTTTTTGTTTAAATTATTGATTGTTGCACTGATTAGTTCTTCATCATTCCTAGTAACAAGAATGTCATCCACACATACCAGCAGGATGACAATCTTCTCTTCTTATCTCAACACAAATAAAGATGTATCAAACTTTATATTGTCAAATTCCCACTAAATTATAGATGCTTTTAGCTTCTCATATCAGGCCCTAAGGGATTGCTTCAACCCATAGAGTGTCTTCCTTAGCCTGCAAACAAAATTTGGTCTGTTTTGTTCTTCGAATCCCTTAGGTTGTGACATAAAGACATTTTCTACTAAGTCTCCATTTAGAAAAGCATTGTTCACAACAATTTATTTTATGTTCCAACCGAAATTAACTGCAAGACTGATTATGACTCTAATAGTAGAAGATCTTACCACTAAACTAAATGTTTCTGAGTAATCCACTCCTTCCTTTTGATGGTAGCATTTAGCTACTAGTCTTGCCTTGAACCTTGCAATTGAGCCATTAGGTTTATGCTTGATTTTGTAAACCCACTTGCTTTATATCACCTTTATTCCTGCCCTTCTAGGTACTAGTTCTCATGTATGATTTTGTTGCAATGCTGTGTATTCTTCTGTCATTGTTCTAGTAATCATAAGCTGAACATTCTCAGTTTATGGTTCCTGGTTTAGCTGCGTGGTTAGATTGACTGGAATGTGTTCCATTGAGTGATCATATGGGATTTCTGGTGTGTTTTGCTTTGTTTCTAGCTCTTCTGAATTTTGGACATCAAAGGAATTAGCTATTGGTGTGTGGTTGTTGGAGTTTGCTTGCATATTACCTGAAGGATCATGTAAGATGTCTGTCTGATCAATTGTGGCTAGATGAATCCTTTACCTATTCTTGAGTTCATATGGCAGTGTAGTGGAACAATCTGAAAATGTGAATATGTTTTATGTGTTTTGCTGTTAAATCTATCTTCTTAAAGTCTAAAATCAATATCATGTATGGCTGGGAACTCATTTTCATCAAAGTTTACATGTCTAGAGATGTAAATTCTACCAGATTTATGCAAGCATTTGTAACCTTTGTATTCTAAGTTGTAGCTAAGGAATATACATTTAGATGTATAGAACTAAAACTTATTCTTATTATATGGCCTTAAATGGGGAAAACATGCGCACCCAAAAGTTCTAAGGAAAGAGTAGTGTAAAGGTTTTTTAAATAACCTCTAGTGTGGAGAAAGGTTGTTAATGATTAAGGATGACATCTTATTAATGAGATATACTACAGTTTCAAAAGCAAACCACCACATGTTCAAGGGTAGATTTGATTGTGCCTATAAAGTGAGACCTATTTCCACTAGGTGCTTATATTTTCTTTCCACCTTGCCATTTTAATGTAAAGTATGTGAGCATAAGTGTTTAAATGTAATTCCCTTTTGCCTGAGATGATTTTGTAAGGGCCTGAATTCTCATTCCCAGTCTATTTGGATGGTGCCTCTTTTGCAATTTAAGAGTCTCTCAATTCTTTCAATGTGTTGTATGAATGATGTTAATGTTTCTGACTTTTGTCTCAAAGGTTGAATCCATGTAAATCTAGAAAAGTCATCCATTATGTTTAAATAATATCTATAGTCATTGGTTGAACTTATAAGAGCTGGTCTCATAAGTTTGCATATAGTAGCTCAAGAGGTCTCTTGATATGTTTTCACTATTTTTGACATGTAATTTGTGGTTCTTTCTTAGCTGACACATTGTGCAAAATGAGGAAGATTAAGCTTTATTAATTTTAGAATGATTGATACAATTTTCCAGGATTTTTTTTTTACAATTTGGTCATTAAGATGTCCTAGTCTCCTATGCAAAAGTTATATGGCATTTGAACCTTTTTTTAACACTACTAACTCAGACTCTAAACTAGTTTCAGGAAGCAAATTACTGCATGCTAATAAAGACTCAAAAAACACTAATCTAAGTCTTTTTTTTTTATTGGTGTGGTATTCTCAAACTTCCTTTGATCCTTGAGAAGTTAAAGACCTCCTCTAACTACTCTTTCTAGCAGCACTCTCTTACTATTGTCCTTCACAATACATACATCATCAAAGAACTCAACTATTAGGTTATTATCTGAGGTTAATCTAGAAATACTTATCAAATTTTTCTTCATTTCAGGCACACACAATGTATTTTCTAGTTTTAAATGCTTACTGCATTTCAATGCAATTGGAAGAAAGTAATTACCAACATGTGAAATTTTTAGACTATTGCCATTACCAACAATTAGTATTTCCATATCTTTGTACTCCGATTTTGTTGACAGATTGCTAAGCTCTTTGGTGATGTGGTTGGTGGCACCACTGTCCAGGTACCACCCTTTCTCACTCTCATACTCTTTGGCTGTAATAAAAGCAGAGGACTGACCTGTGTTGCTGGTGTTCTTAGCTTCAAATTCTTCATCAAATCTGTGCCAACATGTTATTATTGTGTGTCCATTTTTGTTGCGGATCTAGCAGATAAGTCTAATTTGATTTTTGCCCTCAGGTGTTCCAGTTGCACCTATGGCTCTTCCTTTACCTCTAGTATTAGTTCTGCCTACTGGTGAGGTATGACCCCTTCCTCTTGTGTTTCTCTTCCAATTTCAGTTTCCAGTGTTGTTGCTTATTGCCATATTAGCTTCAATGTTGTAATTTATAATCGAGTTGTGACTTTCAAGTTTGCTCTCGAAAGCTAAAAGCTATGCATAAACATCTTCAAGAGTCAAGCATTCCATCTTCAATGCAATATTAATAACAACAGCATCATAATCTTATGCCAAACCCCATAGAATATACTCTATCAGTTCTTATTCTTTCACTGGTTTTCCAGCAATGTGAGTGCATCTGCAAGGTTCTTCATTCTGCTATAGTAGTCATTAATAGACATGTTGCCTTTCTTTAAGTTTTGAAGTTGATTTTTTAGTTAAAGTATTCTGGCTTGAGATTGAGAAGAATACATTCTGGCTACTGATTCCCAAAGCTCCTTGGATGTAGCATACTTTGTTTGTGTGGCCGGAACTGTCTCAAACTTTATTGAAAACAGTCAACTTAGGAGGAGCTAATCTTGTTTTCTCCGATGCAAATATACTCAGTTTTCAATGTTAATTGTTGTATTTGTTTCTTCGTCAACAACAACGTTGTATCTCTGTGGAGCAACTTAAAAGCCATTTATATAACCCTCTAAATCATTTCTTCTAATGGTGGTAAGCATTTGGGCTTTCTAGATAAAGAAGTACTGCTTGTCTAGTTTGACTGGCACTAAAAAAGTTAAGGAGCTTATGTTGTTAGTTGGAGCTCCTGCGGTAATATTTGCAGTGCTAGAACTTGAGATTGGTGAGGGAGTGGTATTTGCCATGAAAGCTGCTTTGAAGAAGAAGTTTTTCTTTCATTAATTTTGAAAGGAAGGTTACGTTATGTTTATATTCAAGAATTGACAGGGTTGAGTTGACAATTTCAAAACTAATTTTTACAGCTAATGATTGTACAATGCTGGTACATATATTGTTTTTCTATGCCAATGACCTCCTGCTTATTCAGCTACTATGTAATCAACTTTGCTGGAGGTGCAAAAGCTGCTGCTGCTAATTTATTCTTGTCGTATGTGCAACACCGTGGTAGGAGCAGGCAGGTACAATTCGTCTCATTCTCTTTTGCTTTTATTTGCTTTCTCAACTGTTAATCGCTAACCAAGAAAAAGAGTGATCGGTGGTTCTTGCGAATAAACGTGGGGAAAATCAATGGATAGTTCACTAAATGACCTCTTAACGTATGATCTCCGCCTGTCCACATTTAATGGCCTCGGCTTTTCCAACAGCTTCGAGAAATCACATTTGTCAGTCTTAGTAACAGTATGCCAAGTATCCACGTTTTAATTTATTTTTATTTTTATATTCGTATATTCATTCTATAACCTACAATTTGCAATTTGATGATTTAACATAGACATGCCAGCATGCATTGAATTACAGAAAAAAAAATTATTAAAAAATAAGGAAAATAGAAAAGAAAAAAAAAGAGCATTGCATGATTAGTTCTTGATTTAAAATTAAATTAAAATTAGTACTTGATTTGGAATTAAATTAATACGAGATTTAATAACCGCAAACGCTTGTTTCGCGGATTCAGAAAATGAAACAAGCAAGCTCACTCCCCTTTTAGAGTGAGTGAAAATTTATACAAATTTATTAATTATTTTTGTGTGATAATGTCAACTGGTGGGTCCATTGGTAACCGCAGAAGCCGGTAAACCTATGTATTTGAGTGAGGTGAGGAGTTTGGTCGAAAGTGACCCCCGTAGGTAAGTAACGTATACTGTGTGAGCGGTACTAGTTATTATTAATTCACGTGATAGATTCATCAATAATTTCTTGTATTATAGTTATAAAAGTTAATAATTTTGGTACGATCTTCTATCGAATCAATAATTTCTTTGATTTATATAATATGTCCAGTAATAAATATAATAGTTTTAATAATATTTTAAAAAAAATTATATAATATTTCAGAAATAAAGCTTTCGATCGAAATCATACAATGTTCAGATTAAGGGAGCCAACTAAACCTAATGATATAAGTCAATCTTTGCAGGGCTAGAACTTGTCTGTCTATCTATCTATGCCACGTGTACGGTCAGTGTGTTCCCAATAGACTGATGAGTGATAATAATTGCTTAATTATTTTTAGGAATCATAATCCCAACTAAACGACAGATAAAAAGAATATAATATTCTCAAAAGGAGTTTAGAAGACTAATATGAAATTACTTTTGCAATTAGTTAAAAGGTTGCAAATTTGAAGACATACTAATTAATACTATGGGCGAAGAAAAGCTATGATTTATGAATTAGACTAAATTAAAACTTGGGTAATCTTGGAAATAAATTATTAATTTATAGACTGTATTAACAATTTAATAAACATATATTTAATCAACTAAAAATTCATTATATTTTACCAATCTAATCAATTGAATATGAATTAATCCACTAAATATACATTAAATTAATCAAAATAAAATAAAATCATTGTACTTATTTACTTAATTAAATAATATTCATTGTAATTGCATTAATTTAATTAAATATATTTAATAAATTAAATTAAAATAATATTTATATAAACAAACAAAGTCTTCTTATATTTTATAGTAAATTATTTAAGTATTTATAATGTCTTATCATTTAAAAGGAATTCAAAAATTGACATGACGGATGAGAAGCATAAAGTATTATACAAGTATAATAAAGAATATCTCACTTGCACTTAAAAAAAAAAAATGAGTTTATGATATGTTATAATAGAGTCATATTTTATTAAAATATTATAATCAATTATATTTGTAATTTTAGTAAATTATTAATTTATGATATGAATAAGACCACAAAGTGATATAAGAGTTTTTTAAAAAATATTATATTATTAATTTATCGAAATTATTAACTTAACCTATTAGCTCAAGTAAGTATAGTAAGAATTATTATATAATAGAGGTTATTAATTTATCGAGTATTAGTTTATAGAGATTATATTAAATCATTTTCTTTTCTTTTATTTTTTAAAGACACACACATATATAAATATATTCTCTCCCAAATTTATTTGTATTTATTGTGAACAATTTTTATGACAATGAATTGCATAATTTAAATTATTTGATATTCAAAAGTATTTAATATTTTAATAGCATGATTATTATTTTTAATAATTTGTTTCATTATAATTTAGTTCATCAAGGTTGTATTACAAATATAAAAAATAAATATAACATTTAATTATAACAAATTTATATTAACATACTTTTTTTTTGCGTATAAGTGAAAATCATTTTATTTATATTTTTTAAAATATTTTATTGTTTATCTAATATTTAAAATTTATAAAAGTATTGGCGTTTAAATAATTTACTACTTATATTCTAATTTCAAATAGAAAAAGTAAACAAAATTTTCAAATTCAAACATTAAATTTATT
>JAXCLQ010000010.1:5322671-5343307 GCA_035584115.1 Cedrela odorata | reverse complement strand
AAATAATTTACTACTTATATTCTAATTTCAAATAGAAAAAGTAAACAAAATTTTCAAATTCAAACATTAAATTTATTTAGATTTCACTAAAAAAATTTATAAATTGATAACAATTTTAATTAGTAAAATTTAATTAAAGATTGGCAAGCCATAGAAGATAATAGTAAATAGAAAAAAAAAATTTAAAACAAGAAATAAATATTATTATTAACGTCAAATTAACGGTTTGAGATATTCTTGAGAATTGAAAACCTAAGCACGAGAAGAAGCTACCCTTGAATAATGGTTAGTGGAACCAAACTGAATTGATCCAAATCAATTATTTGGATTGGTTTAAAAATATATTGAATCGATTTCGCTTTGAAAAAGATCTAAACCAATAATTATTGGATCGATTTTTGTTTGGGTTTAGTTCACATTGACCAAACTAAACCAATCCAATAAATTTAAAAAATTTTACATTGGGAATATTTTTATTGGACGTCTCGTATTGGATATTTGTCTAAATTTCATAGATTTGAATTATATTATTATTAAATTGTTATTGCTTTTGCACGAGTATTTTAAAAGTTTTTTGTTGAATGTTAATTGATATATTAAATTATTATTTTTGTTGGATATGTTTTGTTATAATTTGATAATTTGAATGTTAAATTATTATTTTGATTCTTTGAATTCTATTGTTATTTTGAGATAGGAATTTAAATTAATTTTTTGGGTCTAAAGGTGAATGTAATTAAATATAAAAATTGGCCCTTATATCTATAATAATTGTTTGGGTTTAAAGATAAATGTAATTAGATGTAGGACTTGAGCTTTACAATTATATTAATATTTTGGACTTAAGTCTAAATTTACAAATTAAATTGATTCAAATTGATAATTGTGAGTTTGAATTGGATCGATTTGCCTTCTACTATCGATCTGGTTCAAATTAAAACCGACAGTTTTAGATTAGTTCAAATTTTTAATTAAAACCAATTCAAATCAAAGTTGCATCTACCTTTAAACACAAAAAGAATTCATCAAAAAAATAATAATGAGTAAAATAATAGTTGTGATATATTATTGTCAAAATTTTTATTATTAGTGGATGTTTTCACTGTTTTTAAACTCAAAATGAGAAGTTGTGGATTTTGGTTTATTTTTTCTTTTTTGTAATAGCTTAAATTTTAGTTGTATTTTTGCTCATGTCCTTCTCCAAATGTTATTGTTATTTGTGACCAAAAAGACTCATTTTGAACTATTCTATCCTTATACTTTAATTTTAATATGTTTTCTAATTGATTTTTTTGGACAAAACAAATTTTGTCTAAAAAAACTTAGTATTTTCTCTTGTCAAAATGTAGTATTTTGTCTTGGAAACAAAACGAATTTTGTCCGAACAAAACACTAATTTCTTCGAGCAAAATGAATTTTGTCTAGAAAAAAAATTAACTCTTTAGACAAAATGAATTTTTATTTTAGAAAGAACACTAATTTCTCGTGATGAAACGAATTTTGTTTAAAAAAATAACTATTTTCTCTCAACAAAATAAATTTTTGTCTGAAACAATTAATTTTTTTTCTTTAGACAAAATATTTTATATTGAGAGAGAAATTGTTTTCTCTCTACAAAACGAAATTTATCTAGATAATCATTGTTTTCTACTGATTTACAAAATATGGTATGGGGTAAAATTGTTTAAAATGGCACTTTTCAGTCATAAATAATAACAACAATTGAAGTGGGCAATAAATTAAAATAGACCTAAAATTTATTTTATTTTATTTTCTAATATTCTAAAACCCTACTGCAAAACCCTCACCTGAATTGAATTTGCTTAAAATTTAACTGAAACGCAAAACCTTCGTAAACAATGGCTGATTTATCTTTGAAATCGGAAAAGAAGAAGAAGAGAAAACTCATGATCCCAGAAGAGAATCAGAGACCTGGCAAAACGCGAAGTTCTTGTTTATCAGAGAACGAACCGACAGAAATTGAACTAGACCAGAAGCTCGAAGAAAGAAACCCTTGGAGGAACTTGAAGCTGATTCTGTCAATCCAGAACAAAGATATTGATCTTCAGAAGTTAGTTTTTTTTACTTGCTTTCTCACGCATACTAGAAATTTAGGGAAGAAAGTTCTATGTCTCATAGCTTGTATAGAAAATTAGGGAAGGAGAATTTTAAGTGGAATATTAAGCATATTTGTTTGTTATGTTATGATGTTACGGAACATGCACGTACAGATGAACTGTTTTCTATGTTATAGGCAGTTTGGTTAGTGAGAAATTGGTGGGCGAGGAAAGAAAATGATTATTTGGTGTTACTTCTATTATTTTGATTTTAAAAAACAATGGGAAACTAACTTTCGATGCTAGAACACATAACTTGTGTTCCCTTCTGCACTCTACGTTTCCTTTCTTTATTTTTACTTTTATTTGTTGCCTAATTCAGTTTGCCTTGTTTAATTTCTGCGTTTTAATTGCAATGGACGGGAACATTAAGTTTATAATTTGACTAGTGAGGGAATTTGAATGCAGGAAGGTGGAACTAGTGTTTAGCTGTGTTAATTTGAGAGTGAAAGGAGGAGGTACAGATGCTGATGAGGACTATGAAACAGTGAAAACATCAAGACTAATAGTTTTTCTTAGTGATTGGATTCAGTCATTGTTGATTTCTACTGAAAAGAAAATTAAAGTTAATGGAGACAGATGTCAGTCTGGGCTTATGGAGGCATGCCTGGATTTTAGATTCTGGGTGATTTTCAAGTTCTGTTTGGAGGAGTCTTTAAAATGGCATGTTTCTTTGAGCTTCTCACGAAACCTTTTGCGAGCTGTCAGTTGTATTGCAAGAAATGCATTGTCTTTGCTGAATGAGAAGTCTTTGTATTCAGAAGAGTCATTTTTTGTTGGTGAAAGGTTTGAGTTGTATAATGTTTTTCTTGATTGTGTTTCTTTGGTATTCTCATTGCCTAGCGGCTTGTTGAATGAAAATTTGGACTTGTGGGTTTCCACCATTGATCCTGTGCTTCAACTTGTTCTCAAAACTTATGCTCAGAATCTTGATGTTGATGGTTGCAATGCGGGCGCTTTTGTCTTGCGGTTCTCTTTCTTGGTTCTTGAACCATTTTCCAGGTTCTTAAAAGTCCACCCAACTCGTAAAAATGGATATCGTGATTTTGTGGATAAACTTCTTGAGCCATTGCTGCACTTGTTGGGTGCCTTGCATTTTCATGTTGATGACAGTAATCGTGGTCCAATGAGAACCTTGCTGAAGTCTGTTGAAGAAATTCTGTCTAATGGGTTGTTTCATCCAACCCATATTGATGGGTTCCTAGGCTTACAGAGTGTAGAAAAGTATCTGGCATCCCATGATGGAAAATTGAGAGATTCAAAAACGGTTGTTAAGAGTTATCATAGGCATTTATTTGATAAACTGGAAAGCTTTATGGCTGCAAAAAAGGTTTCGGTGTTGAATGGTATAGGACAACTATTTCACTTGCTTGTTGATCGAGTAAAAAGGCAAAAAGGAGCTTCAATTCTTTCTGAAGGTACCAAGACAATCTGGAAAATTGGAGCTTCGAGCCAGTTGGAAAAACATTTATCTGTTCATATGTCTAGAGATTCATTTAGAAATAGTACTGCAGTTCTAGAGCAGAGTGATTCCTCTAGTAATTTGAATTCAGAAACTCGAAAATCGCTTTTTGAATTTTTTGTACAGATTATGGAGCCTCTTCTCTATGAGATGAATGGTTGTGGTCAAGCTGAACTAGTGGAGCGATCCGTCTTGTTGGATGTTCATTGCACACTCAAATCTGTTAATAATTTACTTGCTAGCTTTATGCATGAAAAAGTATATTTAAGGACAGAGGATATCTCTGAAGGAGCTTGCCTTAATTTCTTAAAGAAGGTTCATGATGTAATAATGTCATTGGCCTCCAATTTACCATTGGAGTCAATTCGTGACATAGCTAATGGCATTCAGAAGGAGATGTTTACTAATTTAGCAAAGGAACTCTTAGTTGCTGTAGGGTATCTTTTAGATATTGAATATGAGGTTTTTGGGAATGATTTTGTAAGCTTATGGCTGATTATGCTTTCTTACTTGGGGATTGGCCTTTCTTTTTCGGATGCACCAGATCAACATGTATTAACCACTCAGTCACTAGACGTTGGATGCCAGCTGATTAATCTCTATAGCGAACTTCACCAGGTTAATACAATTCTTCTCAATTCAAATTCACATGTTTCTTCTTTTAGTCTTTTTTTTACAAGGTGGAAATGCTCTGTGTCACATTGTGGCATGGTTGGGTATGCCAAAGAGTATTAAGTTATTTCTTTTCTGCTAAATATCTGTCTTGTTCCCCTCCATTTGAAATCTTTGTCTTATTGTAGTGCCTGAAAATTTGATTTGATTGATATTTTATTCTATTAGTTGATTTTCAAGCTCTTCTAATAATTTCAACTCAATGTAGGTGGATAATATTATTTTTGCACTGTGCAAAGCAGCAAGGCTTGTAATATCGTTTGACGGAGATGATGAAGTCAGTCATACTAGATTCCTGTCCATGAATTCTTTACCTTGTGAAGCATATGCAAGATCAGTGGGGGTGCTATTATGCTCACAAGAATTTAGATTGTCCTTTCGAAATGCTATTAGATCCATACCAGAAGGGCAAGCAAGTGGATGTATTCGACAATTAACTGCAGATATATTGGAATCCATGAAATGGATGAAAGGAAGTTGTGCAGTGACTGATGAAAAGGAATTCAGTAAACTGAAATTAAGATATCAGGGCATTCTGGGTTTTGATCTGCAAGTGGAAATTTTGGGTAGATATTTGTCTGAAATGTATGCACTAGTTCTAGATTCACTGATTGTCACTGTGGGGAACAGTAATGTTCTTGGGCTTTCTATAAAGGACCTGATGACCATAGTTTGTCCCTGCATTAGTAGTCTGGTACAGCTGCAGCCTGATAGTGTGAACGAGTTCCTTTTTTCTGTCACAGGAAAAACTTTTGACAATGGGGTAGCTGGAAATAAAACTGGTTTGCTGAAATATGGATTGTCCACTAAATGGGTCTTTGTGTTCTTCTTTCGGTTGTATTTGTCCTGCCGAAGCTTATATAGGCAAGTAATTAGCCTCATGCCACCAAATACGTCAAAGAAGATATCGGCAGCGATGGGAGATTCCTTTTCAGCATACTCTGGAAAGGATTGGATGGAGAATATTGATTGGACTTCTGAGGGCTATTTTTCTTGGATTGTCCAATCTTCAATTTCTCTTGTTGATATTATTAAATTTGTTTCAAACATTTACCTTAAGGGCAATGTTGCTGATTGCTGCATACTCATTTTTGTATTACATGCTATGGCTATTCAGAGGCTTGTTGATCTGAACAAGCAAATAAAATCTCTGGAGTATTTACTTGAAAAAAAGGAAAATGCAGACCAAATTAATGATGATGCCGAGTTGTCACAGAATCATAAACAATGCAAAAGGTGGAGAAAACGCATATCAGTTTTGAACCAAGAGGCTGTAGGTCTCACTGATTTCATGATGGGATATGTTTCACAGGTGATCACTGAGCAGGTGATCCCCAGTACTGATGATGCATTTTGTGAGGGTGAATGTGTCCAAGAATTACATGGAAGTGAAGCATGGACTTTGGGCATTTGTGCTATTGATGAGAAGTCATTTCCCACTGCAATGTGGTGGATTATTAGCCAAAATATTGGTATTTGGTGCACTCATGCTGCTTCTAAAAAGTTGAAGATTTTCCTTTCAATTCTAATTTGTACTGCCCGCCCTTTTATAGCAAGAAACTTTTTCAGTGTTCAAAAACGCATAAGAGAAGCTGTTTGTTTGAAGAAAGTTACTGTCCATCAAATCTCATCTGAACTTTTCAGTGATTCCTTTCTGTATGAACATAAAGTAAGTATTTATTATAAATTGCAAATCCCCTACCTTGCATGTGCACGCATACACACATGTGCTCTCTCACCAGCAAACATGCAAGCTCGTATGCACTTCTGTGTATGGGTGTTTACTTGTTTATGTGCTACATATATGCTGGTTTTGTTTCACACATACTCTTATTCTTGGTACTAGTCTATGAGATTTGCATGGTAACTTTTATACTATATGATGTTCTTACTGTCTCTTTTACTAGTTTGTTCGCAGGCATTTGGCATCAAGGTTTTGCCGTATATTGAAGAAATCAGCATTATCATTGTTTAAAGATTTTGCTATTATAGATGTCGATTTCAGTTCATCGCCTGATTGGACAAAGTTTTTAAGTGATCTTGAAAATTCATTAGTGGTTGCTTCAGGCAATGAACCTGTTACAAGTGATTCTTTTCTAGTGGCAAAATCTTGTCATTCACTTGATAAACTACCTACAACAATTTGCAAGGAACAAAAAGCCTTTCAATTTAGCTGCATGAAAGTCACCATCTTTCAGAGTTTGCTTAATCTTTTATGTTGGATGCCAAAAGGATATTTGAACTTGAGATCGTTCTCACTTTATGCAACTTATATTCTCAACCTTGAAAGGTGAATTCTCTATCCCTCAGTCACAGTCAATCTTTTGATGCATGGTGCATTTATATTTATGTAATAGATCCTAGCCCAAGTATAACTCATATTTTGTTTCAGCCATTAGATAGCTAGGCCTATTGATATATACATATATTTACAATCAACAGAAAAAGTAAGGGATAACATGATAAAATACCTATTACTGAAAAAGTCAAGATATTATGACAGTTAAAGTTTGCTTGCTGCATAAGGGTTTCTACAATTTTTGTGTATTGAAATACTGTTTACAAAAGCAGCATATCTTCTATTTGCACTTCAACAAATTTCAGAGTTCAGTCACAATACTTAAGAGTGCTTACCGACATCTGTACAAGTGTGTATGTATACTATTTCAGTAGAGACCTGCTAGGCACAAAGACAATGTAATTTTACCATCTTAACAGTTTATGAGTTTATGATGGTAGGAGAATAGTATATGCTTGTTGGAGACTCTAAAGTTCAGAAATTAAAGTTTGAGTTGTAAAGGTCTAATCATTGGCCTGTGTTTGTGCTTTTGGTGGTGGCAAAAAATCTAAGGTTCTATGGAGATGTATCGTGATGGCTATTTTCTAGGTAATTTGGTTGGAGAGGAACAAAAGGTTATTTGAAGATGCTCTTGAAGAGGAAATTGATTATTTGCGGGATAAATTTTTTTTTTTTTTTTGGCATTGTTATGGGCTTCAGTTACTAAGGAATTTCTGCATTCTTCCTTGTTTTATTATTGAGGACTGGGATGCTGTTTTGCACTAATGTTTACTGTGGCTCATTTTTGTATAGGATTATGCTGTAAATTCTGTCCATCTTTCTTTTTGTCCTATTTTCTTAGCATTAATAATATTTGCTTATTATCCACAAAAAAAAAAAAAAAAAAATTGGCCTGATTTATATGGATTTGGCTATTGTCATGCATCTTAGTATATGATTGTCCCTACTTCATGTCTGTGGCAATTCCTTGTAAACCTTCGAGTTTGTTTAGTTTAACAAATCTAGATCAAATACTAGAGCTAGTTGTATTTCCTAGAAGAAAAATAAAGAAAGAAATATCTTTGAACAACAGTTTCATCATGTGAACTGAAGATGTATGTCACCTCTGTTGGAGAAATTTGAAATTTCCAATGGTGTGTGTAGAAATGGCAGTGCTCAGAGAGGGGTTTACAAGTCAGAAAAAGAAGGGGAAGAAACCAGTATTATATGGGAAATACTCTTTTTTTTTTTTGCTTCTTTTTGGGCCTCTACTTCAAAGGACTTTCAAAACTCATCCTTACTATTTATTTATTTATTTTTCATTCAGCTTAATTTGGAAGAGGTTGTAAATTAGTAAGGTTAGGCTTGTTTAGATCCCTGGTCAGGTTTATAAAGCTGCATGATTTCCTGGGTTCTAGTTGCAGTGGCTGGAGTTTTTGTCAATGGATAGTTTAGATGAGTTAACAACATTTCTTTTAGTTTTTATAATGTAAAGTTCTGTTTGCCTTTCCAGTGACCATCTGATCCAGCTTTGTATTTATTTTTTACTCGTTGATATATCTTTCTGTTTCCTATAAAAATAATATGGTTGAACGTCTAAATCTGGGGACTGATAAGGATACATCTAGATAGTTAAATCACATATCTTAAGTACAGGTAAGTTTTGTATTATGACATTGATATCCAAGAACTTGTTTTATGTGGTTTCTGTTATATTAGTGTTTAGTTTAGCTTTTGCTTAGTTTCTGGTGCATCAGATATGCATAATTTATATTAACATTAAGTCTTTCTTTATTCCAGGATTGTGGTGGGCAGTTTATTGCAATGTAGGGGTGCATTGTTCTCCCGCAGTCATTATGAGCTCTTCAAATTGTTTGTGTCCTGCCGGAGGACCTTGAAAAATATAATTATGGCTTCTTGTGAAGAGAAGACAGAATGTAGTCAATCATCACTTATTACGATGCTTTCTGAGGGTTCTCATTTTGTTTTGTGGCTTTTCAAGTCAGTGTTTCTGGTGATTGGGCTTCAAGAAGCATTTTCAGATGGTTGCTTTCAGGAAATTAGAGATATGATAGTATCATTGACGGATCACACATCTTACATATTCTTGACATTAAGCAAATACCACTTTAATCATGCAATTCATTCTTTTTTATTTCCCAAGAAGCCTCGTAAAGAACAACCCAGTTTTGATGTTGCCAGTGAACATGATAATATAAAGGAAAGTGGTCCATGTTCTGATTTTTCTGAGGTTGAAACTTTTAAAAGTATGTTCCTTGTCTTAGAGAGTTTAGAGGAAGAGGCACAAATCTTACTTGTGTCTTTAAAAGATACTGTTCGTGATAGAAAATTGGAAGTTCATGATGAAGTTGTAAATTTCAATAAATTATCTTTGGTAGTCTCCTGCTTTAGTGGGATTTTGTGGGGCCTAGTTTCGCTTGTGAATCAAATCGATGCAGAAAGTAGTGATAAAGTGAAATTGTTAAAGTCGAAATGTGAACCTATCTCTAAACTCAACCTTAGTATTAGTGTATTTTCTGATTTTATTTGTTCTTTTTTACACATTTTGGTTGTTGAAGATGATGACCCACCAGGAAGTTCCTGTGATGCTGAAAGTTTTCAGAACTTGGACTACGGTAGTGATCCATTGGCTTCAGGGAAGTTTTCTCGTGAAAGTTCTATTGTCAAGACAGAGAGTTCATGTAATAAACAGCATGAGTTATTAGGAGCTGCAAGGACCTGCCCAGCATCATTTGATATTGATGATGACTCGAAGATGGCTGGTGTTGGAAATAATCTGTTAGAGTTGGAAGATGAAAACTCTCTTACCAGTTTTATGGCTGTGGGTGATTTAATTGAGCTTCAATGTTTAAAAAGGAATTTTTTGAAAGGCTTGCTGAAAGGCATTCATCCTGAAGCAGCTAATTTGCTGAGGCAGCTATTAGTTGCTGCTGCTGCTATTTTGAGGCTAAACCTGCAGATTAGTAGCACTCCTTTCTCTTCAAGCTTGATGTCTACTTCTGTTGAAATTTCAAAATTCTTGCTGTCACATTTAGCAGACATGGTGGAAGTGCCGCAACCATTTACTTTTGTTTGGTTAGACGGTGTTCTCAGGTATCTGGAAGAATTAGGGAGGCAGTTTCCCTTATCCAATCCTACCTTGACCAGAAATGTGTATGCTGAGCTGATAGAGTTGCACTTAAGGGCCATGGGGAAGTGCATATCTTTGCAGGGAAAAAAAGCTACTTTAGCATCTCATGAGAGAGAGTCTAGCATTAAGATACTCGACGGTAGTATACGCTTATCTGAAGCATCTCGTTCACATGGGCCCCACTGCTTGGATGAGTTTAAATCTAGGTTGAGGATGTCTTTCAAAGAACTCATAAAGAAACCGTCAGATTTACATCTGCTGTCTGCAGTACAGGCTATAGAGAGAGCACTTGTGGGAGTTCATGAAGGCTGCACAATGATCTATGAAATAAATACTGGAAGTGGAGATGGTGGCAAGGTTTCTTCAATTGTTGCTGCTGGCGTTGATTGCTTGGATCTAGTTCTAGAATATGTTTCAGGTAATGTTAAATCAGCACATCTATAAACTCGGCAACAGAATCATTTTGTTATATAATTTAAAGCATCGATTATTCCATTCTGTTTCTGGTAGTATTTTTTGATATGAGGATGTTTTAAGTTGCACATGGACCACTTTAGAAATTTCATTAGTGAATGCCACATCTAGCAGTTCATTGAGTCTACCAGTGAAAATCGAACTCTTTTAGCACATAGGAGTTAATTTATTCACTTTGAATAGGATAGTATTAGTTTCACAAATCCCTCTTCATTAGCTTTAGTTAATGTAATTGCACTCAACAAAGAGGTATTTAGAATGGTTGACTTAGTAAAGTTATATTGTTATGGACATCAACTTCTTGAAGAGGAAGTCTTGTGGAACATCCAAAATAAAAAATATGACCATCAAATGTGTGCTTCAAATACCATGGAAAGACAAAGTGGTGACAGGTCTATTTCCTTTTGACATATCATGAGATACTTTGTGATTTTTAATTTTGTAAATGTGAAGTATTTAAAATTTTAAAGGGGAAAGTTTGAACAGCGGATGAGAAAGTACAAAAGCTTACTTACTAAATGCTGCTCAGCCCAGGTTGATGCTAGTGATTTCTTCTTTTTTCTTAATTTTTTAAAATTATTTTTATTTGTGTTTGTTTTTTCTTTTTGAAGTTCATCTGTACATATTTGTTCTAACCATTGATTTGTGTTATAGGTCGTAAACGGCTAAATGTGGTTAAAAGGCACATTCAGAATATCATTGCTGCTTTGGTCAACATAATTGTGCACTTGCAGAGTCCATTGATTTTCTATGAAAAACGAATTAGCTATGAGAGGGAGGATGGTCCAGATCCAGGATCAGTCATTCTTATGTGCATTGAAGTGCTGACAAGAGTTTCTGGAAAACATGCTCTATTTCTGATGGATTCGTGGCATGTAGCACAGTCTATACGCATCCCTACGGCGCTTTTCCAAAATATCCGTCAGCTTAGAACTTTAGAGCCTTCAGTTCCATCCAATTCTGCAACGTTTTTGGATAACCAAAATAGTGTTACTGTGGATAGGCAATTCTCAATAAACCTATTTGCCGCATCATGCAGGCTATTATATACTATTCTGAAGCATCACAAAAGGTAACTTTCTTCCTTATTTCAGTCTATAAATAACCTGGTTATTGTGTTTCATAATATCAGGAATTACACTCTATTGACCTGGACCAGAAAGGGGGATAAAAGAAACAAGAGGGTACTAAGCTATTACATCTTGTTTAATTAGCAGTTAGGTTACTTATTACATAGATTAGGAAAACACAAGAGACTGTAGCTGAGAGGTAAAAACTAGAAAAGGATAGGCTGTAAACTCCAGTAACCCCTTCAGCATGCATACGAAGGACCAAGTGTATGTTTAGGATTGTTGCGTTTCTACTTAACTTTGAAAGCACAACAGCTTATGTGTTTGGTAAACATCAGCCTTTACTTGGGAGCTAATCTTTGCCACTCACTCTCCCACTTATACTAGACATCTCATGATTCTATTCCAGACTAGTTGCAGTTTAAATGCCAAACTGCATTTATCATAGTTGGTTGTAGGAGGATTTCGTAAACATTTTTGTGCAATCTATGTATCAGAATCACGAGATAGCTTTTCAAGGAATTTTATTGGATCCAATATTAACCAAATTGGTGTCCCATTCATTCATTAGAGGACATGTTTGCTTTTATGCCATACAAATCCTTTTCAACTGGGAACCTCCAAAGCCATCTGGCAAGAAGTGGCCTATTCTTTTTCCCCACGTTCTAATTCCTAGCCCCACTTTACTCTTAGGCCTTGAAACTATGTCCCATCTAAGAAGATGAGATCCGTTGCTATATTCATACCCTTTCCACAAGAAATTGGCAATGTTATAAAGAATCTTGAAAATAGAAAGAAAGTAAATAGGAAGAGCCAACAAAACAGAGGGAGTTTACCGTAGTTCAAGAGGAAAGCTGTTCTCTATTCCCCAAGTCCTGTTTCAATGTTTTGCATACTGAATCCCAAGACCTAGAAGATCTAGGTCATGAGCTAACTGAATGAAAATCATTAGCTTTAAATTTTTGTATTGCTATTCCAGTTTAATCACTAAGCAAATAGGGAGCCCAAATTGAAAGGGATTCAGATTTTTTACTAGCATTTGAAATGTGCTAGAGGAGGTGTCCCAAGTAGGAAGGATGATGTTGTTACCGATAGTTTGGTTTGATTCTCAATGGATTTTGAGTTTTCAAGTTTCTTTTGCTGGGCTAGGATTGCCAAGCGTATAACTTAAGGATATACTGTTTTGACCTTGATTCATCCATTGCCTGGTTTGGTTCTTAATGCCTGATCCTGTATAGTAATCTCTTTTTTGATTATGTAGTATGAACATCTTATATACAAATTGTTGATTTTGTGATTCTTGATTTTCCTACGTTTTCTTTCTATTTCTATTTGTCTTTCTGTTATATTTCCCTGTAAATTTAGGCATTATACACTTTTCTAATTATTGCATAATTTCCAGTGAGTGTGAGCGGTGCATTGCACTACTTGAAGAATCTGTATGCATTCTTCTTCATTGTTTGGAGACGGTGGATACTGATTTAGTGACCAGAAAAGGTTATTTTTCATGGGAAGTACAGGAGGGTGTAAAATGTGCTTGTTTTCTACGAAGGATTTACGAAGAGGTGAGTGGTGTGGCTTTGGAACAATGCATACATATATTTTGAAATTATGGGTACATTGTTCAAGATTTTAGGTTATTTTCAATGTTATGAATATATTGTATATTATCTTAATAAATTAGGCCATCAATTCTTGCATTTTCAAGAAAAATGGTAAAATTGTCCATTGATGATGGAAGAGTTTATTCGTCTTTTGACATATCTACGCTGTTTCCATTTATGATGTTCATTTGTTGAATGGAGACTAAGGTGTCAAGAAAGGCCGGCGCCATTTGTTCCTCCACCTTGGCGCTTCTTGACAATCAAGTTTCAGTCTAGTTTTACTTGACACATGATTAATGTGATGTTGATTTTAGAAACAAGCAGCAGTTGACAGCGAATGGCATAATATACAATTTGTTCTCTATATTTTTCAGGTAAGACAACAAAAGGATGTCTTTGGCCGCCATTCTTTCAAATTCTTATCCAAATACATATGGATTTATTCAGGATATGGTCCCCTTAAAACTGGCATCAAAAGGTAGTGTCTAGCATCTTATCTTCATCTTACTTACCATGATGGTAATATGATTCTCTTTTGTTCAAATGAAATGCTAGACCTGGTACAATAGCAAAACTGATTGCTTTCTTAATCAATTGGCAGGGAGATAGATGAAGCTCTGAAACCTGGTGTATATGCTTTAATAGATGCTTGCTCTGCCAATGATCTTCAATATCTTCATACTGCATTTGGAGGTAAGCAATCTGGAACTGATCAGGATTTAAAATACATCATATAAAGGAGGATATCTTGCTCCAGTCTAACTTTCTTTCCGATGTCATTGTTTTGTAGAGGGTCCTTGCAGAAATAATCTGGCATCCTTGCAATATGATTACAAATTAAATTTCCGATACGAAGGAAAGGTCTGATTTGTGTTTTTTACTTTGGTGGAATATATTGGAAAACGTTAAGTTGGGGCCGTCCATGCATCTAACCCCTTCAAATAGCATCATGCCGTGGCTATCCAGAGACACAATGCTTGCAGTTTCTTGTTTGTCAATTAATGCAGCCAAATATCATTGCTCGGGAGTTTTCATTCTGTTGATCTGTAACCAGGCGCTGAAATTTTTCCTTCAGCTCCTGGCAGGTGACTTCAATAATCATCAAAATTGTTGTTAGCGTTAGGTTTGTAATGATGATAAATGTTATAGCATAGTGAAAAGATTAAAGACATCTACAGGGTTGTTATAGCATAGTGAAAAAGATTAAAGACATCTACAGGCTAGTGGTTAAAGGAGTAGAAAGACAGCAGAGTTTTTGAGGCCTTTGGTTGATAAAAAAAAAAAAGTAGATGAACAAAATTACATACATTGCTTTTGCCTCCAGTGTAACCGAATTCTTTTCAAGTTGGATATACAAGTTTGTAATCGTAAATTGCCTTACCAATGCTAGTCATTTACAAATTAGATATGTAGACTTTAAAAGTTAGCTTGATTCATTTTACACACATCATATTGGTTTGCAATGGAATTCATCTTGCAGACATGCATTTTTGGGCAAAATGTAAACTGTCTACTGTTGGGACAAAATGGTTTTGATGAATTTGGTCACATGTGTCTGTCAATTGGATCCAGATGGTAAAAGGCTAGAATAGTCGACTGCCCCATCGTGAGTTACAGCAAAAGTGGTTTATATTTGTACAGATTTACCTACCCAACAACAGAAACAACAAAAGGAACTGCCGACAAAATCTTATCCAAATCTTTGCTGGTGTCAGCATTTTTCATAGTATCAGGATCTTCTGTTTACTTCTTCGAACTTCGAGAATAAAATTTTATTATTTTTTGTATTTATTTTATAATTAATAAATAAAATAAGTGATATAATTTTATTGCAAAATGCGTCCTTTAAAAATGTTATTAGAGGGATAAGTAGTGGCGGGCTAATTGGGGTGGCACTGATAATGATACTAACTCAGTAGGACCAACAAATTGCCTTCATTATTATTATTAGTTATTATTTGACAACAATGAGTATAAAAACTGTATCACATTCAAAAGAAACCATCAAAACCTGATGATCTCAAGAAATCAACGATCACAATCACCCATCACAAAATTAATTCTGTAGTTAGCAAGCCACCAAATCAGACAGCTACTTTTTCTTGCTATAAATCCACAAACCTTCAACTTCCAACTACCACTTGAATTTGTCAAAAGAACTTCTTACACTCGTACCAAAAGCAAAAGCCAAATGCTCATAAATGGGTCATTACAGAAGAAACAGTATCTTTGATTCATTCACTCTGAATCCATTGCCATATCCAGTTCTCTTAATCCTAGCTGTGACATTAATTTTTCTCAGCATTTCATCGTATTTAAACTATGAGTCGGTTGTGGAAAGTGCTGAAGAACAAATGAGTTGGATACTTTTTGCCACACCAGTTGCTTTGATAATCCTTGTTCGTTGGTTGTCATCGTGGGATAGTGCAGATATGTTCTTTGCCTCGTCGCCGTGTGACAAACGCCGGCGAACCCACCACCGTCCTTCGGAGGGGAGCTCACCGTGGGGTGTGGCCGCCTTGATCGTGTTGTTACTGATTCTGGTGCAGTATCAGTCTATCTTCCTTGATAGCTGGTTTGTTTGATGCTATATATATACATCAATGTACTACCAAAAAGAAGTATACCTTATGTGAATCCTAGATCAAAATATAGGTAAATATAAGTATATGCATAGTTGGAATCTGGGTTCTTTGTTGTTTGAAGGATAAGTTTTAAGGATCTAAAGCATACTTTATATATATATATATATATATATTGTGGTTTAGATATTTTGGTTGTTTGTTTGCTGAGAAAACTCGGGAAATGATAAGAAATTAGGGTAATTCTTCGAATGATTTGTTATGGTTCAGAAGCTGCTGTAGTGCTATATCTTTGTTTATTTTAATGTAAAAAAATAAGAGTGATCAATAATTTATAATTTTATTAAATTACGATCAAATAATAAAGTTGAAACCTTGGTATCCAAATAATTCTTGTTTTGATGGTGACTATTTCCTAATTTCTTACAAGTAATAATGGAATGGTTGAAAAGAACAAGCAATCACTCAACTAAGCTTCAAGCAAAAGAAAAGAAAAACAACAAATGATAAAATATCACATCCTACCAAATGGCACTGCCTAAATCACTGAATTCCTTGTTGGTTTGATTATTTATGTCCAAATATTATGTCATTTTCCAAAATGTGTCATAACATAATGGTTGCTTTCAACATGTCTGAATGTTACGGATGATAACCATTTAAAACCTACCACATGCTTTCGTGGTCCAATATTTTATTGGAGCCACGACCCTCAAAAAGAAAAGAGTGCTTTGATTTGATTTGATATGATTTGCTTATGAAGGTAGAAATAGAATCAGTAACCCACTACTACTACTACTACCCTCCAAACCTTCTTGCCTTTTCTATATTTTTTAATCATGGCTTGATAAATGATTAGATTATGTTAACAACATATATTAAGAAAACTTTTAGTTTTAGCACTATTCTTTTTTTTTTTTCTCAAAAAAACAATTAATATTTTGTCAACATTGTTAAATTAAAATAAATAATAATGCTATAAATATAAATTCTTATACAAACTAATTTATACAAATTGATATAATAATATTTTATTATTGTCATATATTTTATATTTTTACGTGAGTAAATAAAAATTTATGAGAGCAAAATAAATAAATTATATAAAATATATTATAATAATATAACTTTATCAAAATTTTTTACAAGTTGAGATTTTCTCTTTACCATATAAATAATTTTCTTTTATGGTGTAACTCTCAAATTAAATTATAATTTCTATTAATTCTATCCATAATTTTTTTTTAATAATAATAACAATTTTTTTCCCTAAAATTTTAGCTTAATGCTTTTATTATTATTATTTTTAATTTTTTTTTCTTTTTAAGTATGGAGTAGCAATAAACTTATAATTTATATGAGTGCGTAATAACAATTTGTGTTTATTTTTTTAATCTTGACGATAGTTTATAGATTTAATTAATTGGCAAATGTTTATCATATTAAGCAAAATTAAAATCTTTATGCATACTCCCCAACATGTATACTAAACTCAGAATGAGAATATGTATATACTATTTGTTATTTAGTTTAACGATTTATATAAATCTTATTGAGTTACTTTTATTGTCTTTAATAGTAAATTATATTATAATTAATTTTGTAATATAAAATCTTATGAAGAATATAGGTGTCCAAAGTAATTTTGAGGGTGTAAATAGCTCACTCTATGTTAAATTCAAACATCAAGTCTTCAACAGAAAATAGAAAGACACATCAATTTCTAAAATAGAAGACTTCTTAATAATTAAAATACTTCCTAAATAAAAACGATAATTGAATCCAATTAAAAAGAGAAGTAGCCAATAAGAAACTACAAATGAAGATGTTGCATGGCAGAAATATTAATACCATGCAAACAAGAAGATAAAAACCTTCACAAAAATATAATATTCATGCATATCTTATGCATGAATATCTTCACTCCGAAAATACTCCATTTCCTCTCTAATATCTACAATTAATTTGTTTCAATTTCTGCTCACTTCCAGATTTCAAACTCAATCATCATCTCTAACATAACAACACTGTACTACTCTGTTTTGAACATCTTCTTCTTCTATTGTACCTTAACTAAAGCAAAACATAAATCTTTACTGTTTGTCCTGAACCTCCGTAGTTGCACGATCGAACCTGTTTTCAGCTCATTATCTTCATCTTCCACAATACACGAATGCCATTTTTCTTTGAGATTGAAAGTAAACGTATTATTCATTGACCATCGCATTCTTCTTTAGAGACGGAGGTAATAGTAATACTGGTATGCCTTTTTTCCTTTTTAGCCATCTTCTTCTCCTTCGTCAATAAAATTGTTGGGTATACGGCTTAGAAGACACGTGAAGCCTAACTGGTCATAAACTCAAATGCAATTCTACGTAAAAGGAGAAGTAGCGTTTCGAGAGCTAACATCGTCCAAGAAAAACTGTCATAGTGGAGAGGAAGACCTCAATCTTGACAAAAATCGAAACCTCTCGTGGGCAATTATAAGGTCTGAGGTCGGCATGAAAGTCAAATTAAGGACTTCCGGTTGACGTCTCCAGGTTGAAAGATGAGACCTCTTAGGGGCAATTTAAAGGTCTAGGAAGACCTCAATCTTGACAAAAATTGAAACCTCTCGAGGGCAATTATAAGGTTTCAGGTCGGCATGATAGTCAAATTAAGGACTTCTAGTTGGCATCTCCAGGTTGAAATCCGAAACTTCTTAAGGGCGATTTAAAGGTCTCGGTCTAAAATCTTTTATGAAGACCTCAAACGTATTAACAAAAGATCTCTGACGTACATAAGAATTCGTCGCAAAGAAGCTTATTATAGTTACGTATTTGTATTTGTGAAAGATTCATTTACATTTTATGTTTTTTTCAGATTAGTTTACAACAAAGATTTTTAACGAAGTAAAACTCCTTATTCAATAAGCAAAAAGGTATAAAATCTCATGAAATTCGAAAATCAATATTTACTTAATAGAATCTTTATTATTTCCGTATGTAATGGAATCTCTGATTCTCATGCGTTTTGCGTTGAGATATTTATTTTCAAATTCTATAAAATTTTATTTATCTTATGGAGTGACATAATAACTGTAAAAAAGGGGCAAGAATATCCAAGTACGAGTAATCGGTACGGAAACATTGCAAGTTTATATTCTCTTTGATTATTCCTTTCGTAAGTAAAACTCTGACTTAACAGAGTTTTTGCCGGACTAACCCCTTTAATCTTTTATTGTGATCGCAGATTGAGTATTCAGTCAAGTAAATGAGAAGGAGATTGTAGGTTGAGTTTTCAGTCAAGCAAAGGGGAAGGAGATTGTTGCCGGTGCAGAGTTCACCGAAGGATTTTTGCTGCGTCAACAAAAATCAATCTGCTCTTATTTTGTTCCTTGGTATTGACAAACGATTCAGATTTCTCTGTAAATCAGAGGGCGTGATGTGTTTCTGCATCACCAGAACAACATCCGTACTATTCTCCTCCTGCATTCGATTCTTGAAACATTCAGGCATATCAGGAACTTGATCTTGCTGATCACCGTTACCCTTCTTCTTTTTCTGCCTTTCAGCTTTTCTGATCGCTTCTTCTTCCTTGTCACTGTTTTGGGTCTGATCAAAGCATCTCTTCAGATAAATCTTCTTCTTGTTAAGTACACTTGGCAGCAATGGTGACATAGCAGCAGGTTTTACGAGCAACTTTCTAGTGACAGCACCCCTTCTTCTTTTGGTTATACGGAAGCCCATATTGTCAAACTTAGCTGCCCTGCTCTCCACTGAAACGACTTCTTCTTCTTCTTCACTCACAATCCACATCGATGCGGCTGCCGATGCTTGCATTTGTTTATCAACAAAATCCTGTACAATTTTTCTCGTTAATAAACTTAGTTTTAATGATTCATAACTGTTGGAAGCTCTTCCACCTCTCTCAGAATTCAGTCAAAAGATCCATCACCATCAACCAACTTTCCCATCCTTCTCTATTTCAATTTTTCTTCTGAGATTGAAAGATCATCAATCAGATTCAGCAGGTAATTGGGATTCTCAGAACATACAAAGAAAACAAAAAATTGTAAAGCAGGTTGAGATTGAAAGAACAGAGTTGCTGTAAAGCAGGAAATTAACTAGGTTATGTGAATATAGTTTTCCCAGAGTGTAGGGGGTTTACAAAACTTAGAAGGTTTCTAGTCCTAAGAAAATTCGGATTACTGGAAATAAGCTTCCTAAATCGGTAGAAAAATGAGGTTAAATTGCAGATACGGGAGCCGTTGGACCAAGATTTTGGCGCAAATACCTTATTCTTGTCTCTCTTGCCCTAATGGTCATAACTTCAAATTTAAAATCGTTTTAACCTTTTTTTTCTTTTTCTGCAAGTAATGTTTTCAATTTAATAGAGGAAGAATGGAGTTTATTTATTTTTATTAATTTAATAGTTTTAACATATTTCACTATTTATGTCCGCTTTTGTTTTTTAATACTTTTAATTTTAATTGTTTTTTTTTTAAATTTTCTGTTGTAAAATACAGGTGGGTGTTGTAAAATAAACTAGGAAATAAGAAATTTAACAAGAATAAATTAGAAACAAAGTTCAGACCAGCTTCATAGCTCTTCCTCTGATTCAATGCTTGCTGAGAGAAATGGGTATGGATCCTTTTATTTTGCCTTTACCACAAATTAAAAAGAAAGTTTGCATCTGGGTATGTAAGTTCTGTTTTTGAGACATTTTTTCTTCCATTTTTCTCTTGTAGCATATGTGATTTTACCAATTTTTCTTTAATTTTTTTAATTATTGTGGATGAATCAAAAGAGTAGGGAAGTATGTGTATGCTAGGAATTGATAATACAAAGGGGAAATTTCGAGCTAGCATGCTACTACTTACCCGGTTGCCCCTTTATTTGATCAACCATTCTTCCATTTTGCTGATTCTTGTAGTAAGTCTCAATGGTACCTTGAAAAAACCGACAAACCCTTTGGGTTTCCCAGTAATAAGGTGTATTTTTTGTTGAGCAAATGCAAATTTTAATTTCAAATGTTTCCATTTTCAGGATGAAATATGGTTCACTGGATATCATTATCTTTATTTAAAACTTTTGTTTTTACCTTTAAGATTGTTAGAAGACGTGTTTAGGACTGCTGATGTGGAGTCATAAATATAGTTTAGTTGAATGTTTTAAACTGTTCCTGTTTTTTTTGTGTTTGTTATTTTCTGTTGAGATCATGGCGTAATCTTAGGGCCATGATTCT
>JAXCLQ010000010.1:5288082-5322571 GCA_035584115.1 Cedrela odorata | reverse complement strand
CACACATGTAGAATCCATTTTTATTCTTCAGTAAATATATGTTATTGCAACTGTAATTTTTCTTCTCAATTTTGCTCCTTTTTTTACATTGCAACATATTATTTATACCAATACCTGCTGTTCTAAATTGCTTGCAAGAATCTGATTGTGTCTAGGAGCTATATGTAAAGTCATGCTTCTTTGAGTTGGGTTGTTGGCCCCTGTTACACAACTCCAGATTATCTTAGTCTGCTCAACTTGTATACAGTGACTCTAAGTTTGTTTGGACAACTTTAATCTTAACCGCTTTGGTGCTACAATTAGTTAAATCTTATATTTGCTAGTTTTGGAATGATTATTTTGACTATTTGATATAAAACAAAGATTCCAGTGCACAGATTCTGCAGCTAAACTGTTGGTACAAAGGGCAAATTTCTGGTTTTACTTATTTTTAGAATCAATCATAATTTGAACTGATGAGGCCCTTTTAGTGTTATTAAATTGCTTTGTAAAGAATTCTGTTGAAATCATTTCTACTTGGTGAAATTCTGGGAAATTTCTGGAATGTCTTTTAAAGTTCTTATATTCCGGTACCATTTCAAAGATAAATTGCTAATTGAAATACTAGTTTTCTTACCGATTCTATCTTTCTGTCAACAGGTATAATTTTTTAAATAAATCTGTCGGTCTTTCTACCTTATTTGAGATTTCTCGTGAGTCCCTGGTAGATGACCATATTGTCGAAACTCCATTGCAATTGCATGTTGGGGTTGAAGGTTTGCTCATCCCTAGTAAAACTCGAGGACATGTTTTGAAAGTACTTGGTGGGAATACTGCTATTGTTCGCTGGGAGGTATGTGGTCTGTAGATTCTGGATGTTTTCGAAGTATTTGCTAATTGTGTCATTTTGAAGTCCATTGGAGATTTCTAGGAGCACATCTCCTTGCTTTGTTTTTTTGTTGATTTGTGAGAGCATTTGCTATGATGTAAAGGATTATTCCTGCCATCAGTCTTGTAGTAAGTTTGTTTTCTTTCATTGATCTGAGTGTATGGAATTATAAATTTCACACCATCTTGGTGTCCTGGTGTAAGTTTGAAATTGCCTGTATTAACAACACTTGTGGCTAGTTGTAGTCTTCAAACTTCCAGGTTGTGTTGGTCTACGTTCACATGCAAGAAGCAACATGTCTCGGAAATTTTATTAGTTTCATGAAATCACATGCTTTCATGCAGCATTTTAGTAATTTTGCCTACAACAATTTGATTAATATGCTTTTTCCATTTACATGGTAAACAGTTGTTTTTCTATTCAGCTTTGCTTACTTGCATTCTGCATCTGATGCTATGAACATTGCCTTGGTATGTTACATTAAGTTTAAATTGCCATGTTAAAGTGGTTTCCTAGCATAGGATGGTTTTTGTATATGTTATTTTGGGCGTCTTATGCTTCCTTTTTATTTCTTGCAAACCTCTGTTCCCCAATTATTTTAATTGCTTTTTGGTTGCTGATAAAGTTGTTCTGTTTCCTAAAATCCACTCCCCTCTCCCTCTTTCTCTCCCAAAAAAAGGTAGTAGTTCTTCCTCGCGGATTAGTTGCTGCTTTGAATTACGTTTTAAATGTTCTGCTGTTGTGTTCATCAGATAAGGCTTGGTTGAGGTGATTTAATTGACATGATTCTGTATTCTAATAATTATGAGGCTGTGTACTAAACCAGAGCAAAGTTCAATATCTATGGGTTCTGTCTTACAATTTCATTTGCTAGCTCTTTTTTGTTGCTGATACGTGAATTCCTTTTTGTAGTATAATCAATCTGCAGTGCTTGTGTTGCTCTTACGGTTGGGCCAGGAGCTATATCCAGAAAGCAGTGTGGAAGCTTTTCTTATTCTGGATTTGTTCAGTCGAATGGTATCCTTTAACATGGTAATGTTTTTGGTAGTTATAATTATTATTTACTGGTATGCAAGTTTCGGTTAGATATAGCAATAATTCTAGAATTCGTTCTTGTTAAGAGTATTGGTTTCGTAGCATTAGATTTTATCTATTCGAGAATTATTGTAATTTCGTAAAGGTGAGGGCTGAGAAATTTAACTCAATCTACACAATTGTATAAACTCTCTTCTTCTTCCCTCCTTTCCTCATTCTCAAACCAATCCCTAGAATTTACAATACATGTTTCAAATTCAGCTATTATTATGTCGTATGTGGAGGTCAGTTTCCAGAAAAATTCAGTAGCCTTCAAGTTATTTTCAGTAAAGATGTTAATTGAGTGCATTAAAATGTTTCAAGTAAAGGTATTTTCAGAAAAAAAAAAATTATGCTATAAGACTGATTTTTAGCCATCTTTTGTTCTTGTCTAAGCAATTTAGCCATTTTTTTAAAGAAATTAATATTCTGTCAAGGGCTAACTTGAAGCTTCATTTTCTTCTAACTGTAATTTCTATCAATGTATTATTTGTAGGGCATATGTTTTGCTTTGATCGATATAGGCAACTCACTGTGTGCTCAAGGAACTGGCTTAAATGGGCAGATAGAAAAGAATGCGTGGTAATTATTAATTTACATTTTCTTTTCTTTCTTTTGTGATTTTCATTATACATTCTGTCCTTTGTAGTTTGAAAAATAGTTGCTTTGTTATTTTGTTAACTGCAGGGTGGCTGAGATCATTTGCAATTTGATTAGAGATTTGTCTCCTAGTTCCAGTAGTGCTGCAATAATGTCCAGGGGTGTCAATATTTTAGCAAAGATGCTCAAATGGTAATTCGGTCCATGTTTGTGCTGTGTGGTTCCATATGGGTAAATGCATATCTGCACCATGGCTTGATATGTCTTTGCCATAATGAGTACAGGAATTCAAAAGTTTTTAATCTCATGCTATACTTGCTATGGTCCTTTCCTTTATTTAATATTTTTGAATTGCTTATTGTGGTAATTTGTAAATGACTTGTTAATAACTAATGTACATTGTTTTTGTTTTTTCCTATTCATTTTTTCTTCCGAGCAGCTCCCCTTCTTTGGTTGCTGCAGTGGTTTTAAAGGCAAACATATTTGATGTGGCTTCAAGGGGGAGTATATTTGATATTGACAGTAATGGTTCTTCAAGGTGAATACCATGGACGAAAACATTCAATTGTTATAGTGCACATATGAGATAGCATGCTTATCCAAATGGATGAACATCAATTTTAATGACTTTTTGTTAGCATTTCTATTCAATTCTGTTGACTTTTTGGTTCATCCTATCAAAAGATGTTTTCCACACTCTTCATAGTATAAGTTGAGTGAATCTTCTGCCTTGTTATTTCATTATCCTCTTCGTTTGAATTGTTACAAAGTTTATGATCGATACTTAAGTGGATCTTATAAATTTCTAACTAATAAAAGCAGATGGTTGTATCATTAACAACTTTGCATACCGTGAAGAAAAATTAACGGTGTACAGTTGTATTGGCAAGTCATATTGCAACTATATAGTATTTGCTACATGCATTTCTGGTCTTGTATTTGACAGTTCTTCAATAGAATTCATGCAATCAACTCCATGTAGTCGGGAGTTGTTTAAATGATGTTTTTGGGCTCTTACCTATAAGTTAAGCTTTTGAGCTAGGTAGCAATTTTACATGTTATCAGAGCCAATTTGACCAAGTGGTCTGTATTTGAATCTCCCTATTATATTAATCAAATTATAAATTATGTCTGTGTTTGTGGTTGTGTTGATCCACATGTCTTGTATGTAAGAGCTCTTGTTGGGTAATGCTTAACAGGGGTAATGCTTTGGAATGAGGAGTTTCTTTATTTTCATTTTTTTTGGGGACAATATTTATTACCTTTTCCTTCGCTACCATATAGTTTTGAAGTTGTGTATCATCTTTTAAGGATAGTGAAGCTGATGTGGGTGGTTATGGAATCTTGTGATCTTATTCTTGGTGGATTTTTGTGCTGTTTGTAAAGGCTAAAAAGCTAATTTTTTTTAATGGAGATGTTCACTGATGGTATTCTTTTGGGTGATTTGAATGGAAATGAACAAATGAATCTTCGAGGATTCCATAAAGAGGATATTGGGGTTTGTGAGATGATTTTTTTTTTTGTGCCTTTATGGGTGTCTAATACCAAAGAGTTTAGGATTTTTCTTCGTTTGGGGAAATTGGAGGTTTTTTATACTGTAGAGGATTTTTGTACCACTTTATTTTTTTTTTTTGTAAATTTTGTAGTGGGCATGGGTTTATCTTATTATTTTCTATCTTCTGATTGATAGAATTAAAACTACATTGTTTCCTATTAAAAAATAGAAAAGGTAAAAAATGGAAACTCTCTTTAAGTCTTTGTCTTCTGTTTTTTTTTTTTTTCCTGGTAGTTGGTACTATCTTGTGTACATCTATGGCCTGTGTCCCTGAATTGAGATGGTTTTGTTGTTTTTGTTAAATTCTTACATTGTAATTCCTTGTCATCTTGTGCTTTTCAGTGGCTGGTTTCTTTCTGGGAAACTGGCAAAGATGCTTTTGATTGATTCTGACCAGAATGATTATGATTGCCCTTTAACTATATCAGGTACATCCAACTAAGCTTCATCTCATTTGTATATTAAGAGTTGGAAATATTTATTTATATGGTTTAATCTATTCTTATATATTATTGTCATTGCTATTATTTTTGTAATTCAGATATTCATGCACATTAGGTGTGTGTATATATATATATATATACACACATTTTGTTTTGCAGTGTGTGTGCTTATTCAAATTTCATCTTATCTGTGGGTTTTAGTTGGTTTAGCTAGTAAGACCTCTGGCAATGGTAATAGAGGTTTGGGATAAGAATCCTGCTCACATCAAGGTTGGGGAGGGGTTTGGTTTTCATTTATGTAATAATTACAATTATGGAAATTTTATTTTATTATTTATTTATTTATTTTTATCAGTCTTAGTCAAGCGGTGATCTTTATATGGTGCATTCTGTACTCTGATGTGCAAATTTTGCCTTGCAGTGCTGGACTTTACCATGCAGCTTGTGGAGACAGGATTAGAGAATGATTTTGTCCTTGCTTTAGTTGTTTTCTCCCTCCAGTATATTCTGGTTAACCATGAGTACTGGAAATACAAGGCAAAGCATGTTCGTTGGAAAATAACATTAAAGGTGTTCCTTTGTTTTTGATCAGCTGTTACATTTTTCCTCCCATATGTTTTAGGGTATATTTCCTTAACCTCCTTTGAAGTTTAACCTAATTACCAGACTTTGATTTGGAAGATAAGCAGGGACCTCCCTGTATAGGGTAAGTTTCTAATTAATTTTATGAAACTTCAGGAGAGGTCTCTGATACCTTTATAGGAGGTTTATGACTAGTTCGAAAACTTAAGGGAAGGTATTTGCCTATAATTATACCAAAACTTAAGGGAGGTCGATGAGAATTTCCGTTTATATTAAGCTTATGGTTGTGGGAAATTTGGCTGTTGAGGTTCTTGGTGTAATGATGAAATTTTCAAGCTGCTTAATACATGTGTCGAGTACAAGTCTTCCTCACATGCCACTTCATGCAAATATGTTGAGGGTTGGAGTGTAACTAGATTGATCACTCTAGACCCAGGATATTCGTGGGGTAATCACCATTTTATTAGCTCAGATATTAACCAGCAACTCAAGTAAGCTGCAATGAAACAGATCAAAAAAATTATATAAAGGGGTGGAGGATGCCAAAGCTTTATGTCTAAAATATAGGGCTTCTCTCTGTATTGTGGATGCCTGGATAATTGGAAAATGAAGGCAATGGTCAATCCAATGATCACAAACAATGGTCACAATCAATGGGAAAAAGTCAAAAAAGCATTCTGACAGTTTGCTTTTTTTTGTTTCCTATGGAAAAAAGAAACATTGGATTGATAATATCTCTTCCTTGTTGACAAAAAAATGCATATGTTTCGTAATATTCTAATGACGTTTCTATGTGTTCTAATAAATGCCAATTTATTTGTACATTTTTTTTAGTTTTTTCATTTAAGCATATATAATTATCTTACATGCTATCTATTTTATAATTGCTTTTGAAAAGTATGGTTTTTGTTTCAAATTCTTGATATTGCCTCCCTCTGAACTTGTATGCTTCTTTATCTTATCAAATTTTCTGATTCAGTTCATATCCGACTCAGATTAAGGTTTTAGACATGGGAAATAGGTGTTTTTAAAATGGGAATTTACACAATGCTTGAATATTTTGGTAGGTAATGAAATGTTGCAAAACTAAAATTTTTTCTCTTGTTTATTGTTTTAGGTAATTGAAGTGATGAAAACATGTATTATCTCAACCTCGTGCTTGGGGAAGTTGGGTGAGGTTATTCGGGGTATGCTACTTTGTGATTCTTCCATCCATAACACTCTCTTTCGAATTATATGTACAACTAAGGAAGCCTTGGAGGTCAGTCGTGTTGTGCATCTCCGCTCATACTGATATTCATTCTGTGGCCATGAGGCTGTGCTGGTTTACTTGCTAATATGAGCCCATTTTCAACAGAAACTTTATGTCATCCGCACCTTTCATCTGATGGAGATTGAAGGATTGCAACATGCTATTGGTTCTGTTCTGGATATTTTATATACCATGCTCTTAAAATTCTCAAAGGTGAGCTTTGAAGTAACACACTAGTGTGATGGTTAATTGATTACTGTTTTGTCTTTGTTATGTGCATGGCTTCCAATTCTTATGTTAACTATTTTGCAAGTTTGAGTATTCCCTGAACCTTCTAGTTTGCTGCAAAACAGGCAAACTATATTAGGAACAAACGACCTTTGTATCTCTTAAATTAACCTCTTATTGCCTTTGAATATATATGTACTGACTCTATGCATAATATTCTTTCTATCTCTTTTCCTATCCTAATCATATATCCATAAAATTAACTCTTTATTTTGTTTCCAGGAAATGTCTTCTGTCCTTCCTGTCTTTCACCAAGCTGTGCTGTCATCAACAACGACACAGATTCCTGTTGTTGCAGCTGTGACTTCCTTGATATCATATTTTTGCAGTCCTGTATGCACTTCTATCCACACTCAAATTGGAAATTATGATGCTTCAACTTTCTGTTCTTTTCTTCCTTTGCTTAAGGCTGCAAATTGTTGGATAATTTTATGATAATTGTGCAAGGTGATCAGATATTTGTTTCAAATTTAACGGTCAGTGGATCTTTTGGCATTGCTATGTGAGAATGTCTAATGACATCCTTCACATACATTTATAAGCAGCTAAGTAAATAATAATCGTTTACTCTTCAAATGATAAATGTACATTAAATGTCTGATCAAGTTACTTAGATTACATTGTGGTCTAAGCCTTGGTGAGCTGAGCAACCCATTTCTCCGATTTCACTTGAAAAGCAATGAACTGTCAGATCTAGGTCCGACTTGTCTCATTTGACATATAAGGGAATGAAATGAAATGGACCACTGGACCAATCTTCAGCTGTTCAGAATCAGATTTTCTTTGTCATTTTTTTCTGGTTTTCCTGAATATCATATGTTCATCATAACTAGAGTTTTCAACTGTTTGGATGTGGACTCAGGTATGTTCACCAATAAACTGGATTACAGGGAATGTGGTGCCATGCACATTCTAAATATCAGTATGTGTGATTACATTGTTAAAGCTTAGAAATTGTTGTTGGATCCTTATCTATAACTTAATCTTTTATTTTAACTGATCTCTTGAACATAATATTGGAGTTTGATCAAGCAGTTATGTGTTTGAACCTGCCCAATATATTTAGGCTTTGTTTGGGATTGTGGTGATAATCAAAGCAAAAAAGGTGTTTGGTCACACCAACTTTTTGTGAGATGCACCAATTTTTTCACTGATAGTTGACATTTAGTGCTTCCATCCCACAACTGTGGCTTAAAAGCCACCACATCTCAATACCAAACAAAGCCTTAGTAAATTTCGATGAGTTGTGTTTTGATTCATGTGCCTTGAATTTAATATGACGTGTTAATAAGGTTTGGTAACTTAACATGCTTGTTAACTTTATGAAGCAGAAATATAAAGCCTTAGCATACATGCATGTAGTTGTTTGTCTATTTTAACTTTCTATTAGTTCACAATCCAGTTTAATATTTTATTTGTTTTAGTGATCATATGTTTGCACTTGTTGTGTTTCTTATTAATAATTTTGAGTTGTCTGTACAGGCTATTCAAGTTGGTGCTTCTAGGGTACTATCAATGTTGTTGACTATATCGGACTATTCACAGCCATATTTGTCTGGCAATGCATGCTTTGGTTTGGATGATAAACAGGTTTGACATTTATGTTGTGCTTGTCCTTTAACTTCCTTGTTTTCATTTAATTCAAGTGAGTGCATTGGCTGTTCATGTACTTTAATTTGAGTGATTGCTTGGTTATAGATTGCAGATTTAAGGCATTCTGTTGGGTGCATGCTACAGTCAGTAGAAAATGAAGATCTATTTGTTGCTTCAATAAATCTACTCACTTCTGCTGCACAACATCAGGTCTGTTACAGTATCTTTTTATTTGTAAGGTTTTGAAGATCTGTTTGGTTAATGTATTCATAGAGAAAGGCCTTGCAAGTTTATTTCTCTAATTGTATTTCCCGTTCCCTCTGATTTTGTTTGGTACTGCTTCTTGAAATATCATGTTGAACTGTCATTTATTTGTGATGTTGGATTAAATCTTCCAAACATTTGCTCTTTTCTTGGAATTCTATGATGCTGGTCAAATTATGTTCATTATCCTTAGCTGGGCAGGGCAACCAAGCCTAATCTCATGAACTTTATCTAACTTTTCAGATACTATGTGTTCATTCTATACTTGGCACAACTTGAAGCTCAGTGTATCTGAGTCCTGCCTATGTTACTATGAGAACTTTTTGAATCATCTTTTCTTTCGTTGACATAATTCTTCCATCTCTATAATGGTTTTATAGGCACTCTGGGTATTGTTTCCTCAATTTGTTGTTTTCTTTTGCAGCCTGCTTTTCTTATTGCTTTATTTTCTACGGAGGAAGGTAAGGATGTCCCACAAAGTAATGACAGTGGGATGAAGCACCCAGCAAATAACGCTTTAATACCGAAGAAACCAAGTATGGTAGATGCACTTCTGCTATATGTTGAAAGATCTGACGATCTTATCAATAGGTATTGTCCGGGTGGAGTTTTAGGCTGGTTTCTATGATAGTTGATTTTTTAATTGATGGTAACTGTCAGATTTTGTGGCTCATAGTTTGGTATGCTGGGTACTATTACTACTATGGTCTTACATGCTATAACTAGTTTGAAATTTTATCTATCTTCAGGAATCCCCGCGGACTGCTGAATGTACTTAACTTCCTGAAGGCGTTGTGGCAAGGGGCTGGTCAGTACACTAATATTTTGAATTGGCTGAAAAGCTCTGGAAAGTTCTGGAAACAACTGTCCAACTCATTTTCATTAATCGCTAGCTTGCAATCTCCTGAACATGAAAATACGACTGAAATAGAGGCTCTGAGTTTGGCATACAAATATCAATGTCAGTCTGCTATATTGGATATAATGGCGCATGATATGTTCCATAAGCAAAGGCTGTTACATGCGGAGTCACTTGTAAGACAAGCCACTGAATCGAAGGGGGGGATAGAAAATACAGCAAGTGCTGGACAGTCAAAATCTGCAAATGATAGTGAACTTAAGGATATTTTGTCAAATTGGTTTCAGAGCTCTCTTTTGCGTGGCCTGATCAAGTCGTATACTTCTTGTGCATATGACAATGAGATACTTTTTCGTGCAAAGGTGACTATCCTGCTAGTTCTCCTTAATTTTCCAGTGATGCTATTACTAGAGATATTTACCTCTAGTAGTTGTCATTTATTTGCACAATGCTCCAATTGGCTGAATAAGAACCGTATTAGAAAGTATAGTACCTGACTGAATGGTAGTGTATAATGCAGCATACATCTGTTCGTGCACTTATTTCTTTGCTATATTCTGTCAGCACTTTGTATTATACTTTATATTTAAATTTGAGAAATGTGTATATTCACAATTCATATGCTACTTTGCAGGTTGCTGTCAGTTTACTTACTGTGCACATGATAGGGAAATTAGTAACCGGTGACACAGGAAGTTTGTCTATTTCATTACTTGAGAAGGTTCGCCTTATGTCGAAAAAGGTATGACCTGGTCTCTACTATGGGCAGGTTAATCTTTTCTAAATTAGGCAATTCTTTTCACGTCTCATCTGGGGTTTCATAATTACCAGTCTATTTTCCCTCTTTTCCCATTTTTTTCATCTTGGTGGTCACATTATATTCTTTTGGATGATTGTATTTTCTGTTAACAGTTGACCAGTCAAGCTGCTTTTTCTCAACTATTGATGCAATACTCACAGCACCAATACAGGTAAAGTTTGTCTGTTTTCTTTTAAATTAATTGTGCTATTTGTAAACAGGGTGTCTATATCTAATTAGGCTTGTTAATTGTTGAAATGAAAAATTTAAAGATTTATTACCTTTAGAGAGGTATCTATATATATCATTTGAATGGCCTTGTGATATGTTAATTTTCTTTTGTACTGCTTGTTGTGACCAAACTGTAGTGGAGGGCAGGGCTGTGATTCTCTGTCAGAATATGAGACACAAGTGGGGTTCCTAATTATCTTTCATTTTCCATAAGTATTAAGAGTGATCTTATGGACGTATTTCACATGTTCTTTATGTTTCCAGAAATATCATTTGTATTTTAAGTTCTATGAATATATCATGTTACTTCTGAAGCAAAACTTCTACTGTCTAGTTTTTCTGGCAGCCACCACATTCACACTTCTTTTCTTTTCTAAGCCTGTACTGTATCTTCCTTCAGCTGTTTCATCCTTATTTCCTCCTCTTTTGTGGGGCAGAGTTGCTGGTCCACTTATGATGCACAATCAATGCAGTCGCTTCAATGCATGATACTGTGGTTAACTGCCTTTCACACAATTGTCACATCTATTTTGCCTTTTTTGACATTACCCGGGCATTGACAAGTAGTCGTGCATGGTAGTCAATTCAGTCTTTTCATGTTGCGTTACTTTTTTGTCTCTGAAAAACGAGGCTGTTATATATGATCATTGTTTTGTTATTGTCTACAAAATTCTCATTTTTAATTTTTTGAGATTTCTTTCCAGTGAAGGAAAAGAGTTAAAGACTTTAATACTCAGTGATCTTTACTGTCATCTTCAAGGAGAGCTTGAAGGTCGTCAAATCAGTCCAGGACCATTCAGAGAACTTTCCCAGTATCTGATTGAATCTAAGTTCTTGCAGTCGTATGAACATAAGTTCGTCGGTGACCTGTTTGAGATTTCCAAAGATGCATACATCTTTGATCCTTTATGTGCAAGAGCAGATTTCGGCTTAGACATGTGGGATTATTCGGAATGGAGAGCATCTAAAGTAACTGCCGACACAATGTTGCATTGCATGAAAGAAGCAAACTCCGTTTTGTTGCTTGCAGCTTCAAAGCTTTCTGCACTGAAAGCATTATTAACTGTCTTAACGGTGTATGAAGATATTGTGAGTCTTCTAAACTCTCAATTCCTTCTGTTGCAGTTTGTTATTCTTCAACATTAGAGATCTTTAATCATTTTGTTAATGAACTTATTTAGCTTTTTTCCTCGTTTTTGTCTCTGTTAAAGTTGAGATAAAGTTTAATATTGCTTTAGAAGATCATGAGAGTTTGTCTAAATTAATTTCACTGTTTGCTTTTCTCATGTGGAAGTGTTCACTTGATGTTATGGAAGTTCTAGGAAGTTTGTGATGATTAATGTGATGGAGTTGTAAGTTTGAGGTGATGGAAATTTTGATAGAAACTATTAGAAAATATTGGACGTATTACACTAACATTTTAGGTGTATTTCTGCAAACCCTTTGGATGTAATGCATAAGAGTGGGATAATTATTTTGATGCAGTACTTAGTTGAGTAGTAAAAAAGTCTTAATTCTTATTAGAATTTCCATAGGTTACACAAAAATAACTAAATAACTGTGCTGTTCGCATCTTATAGTCTTCGTTCCTAGGAGCTCCTACATTTAAGGTCAGTGTAATTGTTTTTTGTGATTCTGGAGAGTCAACTTTTGAGGTGGGATTTCTTGAGAATCAGAATTTGTGTTTGGATGAATTAAGGATGTGGTAGTCAATGTGTTTGGTGAACATTGCTCAAGTATTGTATTAAAAATAAAGTTTCATATAGTTAAGATAACACTATGATAAATTTTGATCATTTTTTATAGATTTTTTTTAAGTTGAGAATTGAAAAGTAATGTTGTAATAATTATTATTTAAAATGATTTACTAATAGCAAGAGGGATTTTATCATCATGCTTTCTGGCTTGGGCATCTAACTTTCCTGCTTTTGCATTTGCTTTTATCATGAATTATTAATTCATGTTTGCATGCTGGTGCAGTCACTGGAGAGAAGGACCAGAATTGGAGGGAAGACTTCTGATCAACTCACTCTTTCATGCATTGATCAAATATGCCAAAATTTCCGTGCCACAGTAGAACTGTTAGCTCCAGCTTTGGATGCCCCTAAAGATATCCTTGATTTCCTTGCAGCACAGGCAGAATTACTTCTCCATCTTGTGAGATTTGTTCAGAGAAGTTTGTCTTCTCCCATTTGTGTACTTGTTTTAAAAACCTCCGGCTTTGGTCTTAAAGTGCTGAGTGACTTGAGAACATCAGTTACTGGAATAAATGTAATGAAAAAGCATTTGCTCACGTTGCTTCTTTCAGTGACTGAGTCTACGTGCCTTAATTCACATCGAGATGGGGTGAAAGACAAGGAGTTTGTTGAAGACATAGCTGAGGTTTCTAATGTTACCTTAGGGTTATTACCTATTCTATGCCATTGCATCATCAATGAAGAGCATTGTACCCTTTCCCTGACTGTTGTGGACTTGATATTGAGAAGTTTACTGACACCTAACACTTGGTTCCCCATCATACAGCAACATCTCCAGCTGAGGCACGTCATTCACAAGCTTCAGGATAAAACTTCTCTCACATCCATTTCTACAATATTGAAGTTCTTTTTGACACTTGCACAAGTTAGAGGAGGCGCTGAGATGCTTCTTAATACTGGTTTTTTCTCATCTCTCAGAGTTTTGTTTTCCGAACTATTGGATGGCGGCCCTTCCTGTGTAGTTAGTAATGATAAGATTCCCTTCAATGTACCGGATAAAACCGAAAAGCTACATTGTATATGGGGACTCGGCATGGCTGTTGTTGCAGCTATGGTTAATTCATTAGGAGACAGTTTTTGCACTGATATAGTGGACAATGTCATACCTTACTTCTTTTTGGAGAAAGCTTATCTGATCTCTTATTATCTCAATGCACCAGAGTTTCCGTCTGATGATCATGACAAGAAAAGACCTCGTGCTCAAAGGACACAAACTTCTCTGACTTCTCTTAAAGAAACAGAGCACACTCTCATGCTGATGTGTGTGCTAGCAAAACACTGGAGTTCTTGGGTTAAGTCCATGAAAGAAATGGACTCACAATTGAGGGAGACAAGTATCCATCTTTTAGCCTTTATTAGCCGAGGAATGCAACGCGGTGGAGAATCTGCCAGCAGGACTGCCCCTCTCTTATGTCCTCCTATCCTCAAAGAGGAGTTAGATTGGTTCAAGAAACCATCAGTTGTCAATAGCAAAAATGGATGGTTTGCTCTTACACCTCTTGGCTGTGGGTCAAAGACGAAGTTCTCTGCTGCATCAGCCACAACTGCTCTTCTAATCAGGGATCAAACAACTGAAAGTAGTTATGCTGTTTCTCAAACGTACTTCTCAGATGCTGTTGCTATGCAGATCTATAGAATTACATTTCTTCTTTTGAAATTTCTCTGTTTACAAGCTAAGGGTGCTGCTGAAAGGGCAGAGGAGGTGGGATTTATCGATCTTGCTCATTTTCCCGAGCTTCCAATGCCTGAGATTTTACATGGCTTACAGGTATGATGGTGACATGTTTTCTTTTAGTATTCCATCCAATCTAGGGTTAGTAGATATCACTTACGAGTGCTTTACTTGAGGCAAGTTCAAGTGGTCTTCCAAATGTTAATAAAAATGAATTACAAAAGATCCTGGAATGGTTTGTTACAATCTCTTTCTATATAGAGACTGAACTTTCTGTGTCTTATCTTGACTTATTATTGAAAAATGCAGGATCAAGTTGTTGCCATTGTCACTGAACTGTGTGTAGCAAAGAAATTGAAGCAGATTGATCCAGAAATCCATCATGTCTGTCTTTTACTGCTTCAAGTTATGGAAATGGCCTTAAACTTGGAGCTTTGTGTTCTTCAGATTTGTGGAATAAGACCTGTTTTAGGCCGTGTGGAAGACTTTTCAAAGGAAGTCAAATTGTTGATAAAAGGTAATGGTCCTCTCTATTTGCTCGCAATGATATAACTTACTTTTAGATTCATATAATAACAATTTTATTATATTTATCATTTTGTAGCGACGGAAGGGCTTGCGTTCTTGAAAACATCAATGAAATCCTTAGAACATACAATATCAATCGTCTACCCTGGATTGCTGTAAACTTTCTTACTCTAAGTAGTCCTGCTAATGGAGGTAAGCTCTGTATGCTTAGATAGCCAAAATTTTGTAGGCATATATAATTGAAGTTTTCTTTCCCTATCATACCTTTTGTGACTCCCACAGAGGATGTCCTGTTGGGACAAAGATATTCCTACTTGCCTGGTGAGTTATTTTCTTGTTTCTTTTTTTGGGGGAAAATTCACCTTGGATCTTTTGAGGAATCAGCCTAAATATAATTTTCTTTAAATACAGTCTTTGATTTCGTTAACTTTCTTTAAAATGTATAGATATTTTTCGTGAAGTTTTATAAAATTATCTTTATTTGTGTGTTGGATGTCTATTTTTAAGGAGGTTTTCCCTATAATTAACCAATTGGGTATGAATAGGATTCAAGTATTTGTAGCTTTTAATCAGCCGTTTATGTATTGTGAGATGTAATAAAGGTTGGTGTTCACTGTACTGAGTAAAAAGGTACAATAATTATTACTGTATTCTTATCTAACATGCGTGGATGAACTTTATTGGTCAATTGGATTTTGTGGTCATGTGATTATCATCTATAGGTCTGTTCGTCAAGTGAGATATGATTATTCTCATAGCGAAGGACCAGATATTTTGAGGTCAAGGTGTTACCATATTACAACTCTTTACTGTGATGACACATGGATTCATGATCACGTGGCCAAGCCAATTTCCAAGACATTCTGAAATAACACCATGGTCGGTCCCAGAGTGGACGTGATTCTTGAGTTCATGTTGGAACAGGTCAGCATGTTGATCTTGCAAGTATAATATTATTAATTTTAAAATACAAAAATAATGTTACTCTTTTTACTCTTTTTTTTTTTCAAAAAAAAAAAAAAGAAAAAAAGAAGAAGAGAGAGAGAGAGAGAGAGAGAGAGAGAGTTGAAAGGAGCGTAGACTACATGACAAGACAAGACAAGCCGTCCATTTCCATTGGCTTCTAACTTTTTTTTTATAAAAAATTTCTTTTACTATTTAATGAATACCAACCATCTTTTTTTTTTTTTTTTTGAAAACACGGATAAAGAAAAATTGCCCTTTCCTTTGCATATGATGCCCCCTTTTATAACCTTATTTCAGTCACTGTATTCAATAAACTATAAACAACTCAACTACTGACCCAATTTGTTTTAGTGTAAATGGTATCTTTGTTATTATTATTATTATTATTTTTTTTTAACAAAGTTTATATGTTGACTTGACTAGAGTAATTTTGTATTTATAAATAAGGTTATAAGAAGACAAAACTGAAATAAATAAATAAATTAATAAATCAAATGGGCATCTGAGCATTTGAGGAAATCATTTATACATCGTCATGATTATTACAATTTTTTTAAAAAAAATCTAAATTAAAGCAATTGCATTATTTTATGTGGTTGTAATTAAAATAATGCTACAAACGAGATAGATCTGTATTCTGTACCGTTTAAATTCATGCAGGTGATATTTAAAATCATTTAATGCTGGGACCAGTATCTACGTCTTCTTCTGCGCTACTTCCTTTATCTCATTAATGCACCGTTTGAATATTCGTACACCATTAATTAATACATAAAACAATTGGTTACTAACGTCTGGATCCCTGTTTTCTCATATTTTCACAATTAAGGACATAGTTGCCCATTTGTATCAAATAGGTTCCTGTTCTTTTTGACCTTAGCGAAACCCTTATAATTATAACTAGTAAGCATATGTAACATAGCACTAAAGGGTACTTCAGTCATTGCCATAATTAAAGCGTACGAAATTAAGGACCTGGACATTTAATTATCTCATAAAAAAATAACATCTATGAAACGACGTCGCTCTTTTCATCTCCCACAAAACGCCACACGTACAAAGACCCCGCATAACGACAAAACGACATATCCACACAGTCAGTCTTGGATCCCTCATTTAACCTTGGTCAAACCTTAACCCAACCACGGTTTTTTCCACCTTGTTTAAGATCTTCCCACGTGTCCTACCTCAACGGTCCCGATTGCCTTTGCCTCACTCTCCCACCGCTCCATCCCCTATTTAACACCCCTAAACCGCAACAAATTTCCTAATCTCAATTCCTAATTAATTTCTTTCTCAGTCTCTGACCATGCCTAATCCTAAAGTTTTCTTCGACCTTTCAATCGGAGGCACACCCGCCGGCCGGGTCGTGATGGAGCTCTTTGCTGACGTCACTCCCCGTACTGCAGATAACTTCCGCGCCCTCTGCACTGGCGAGAAAGGCGTCGGGCGGAGCGGAAAGCCGCTTCACTACAAGGGATCTACTTTCCACCGTGTGATCCCTGGGTTCATGTGCCAGGGAGGCGATTTCACGGCCGGAAACGGAACCGGAGGAGAATCAATCTACGGGTCGAAGTTCGCTGATGAGAACTTTGTCAAGAAGCATACCGGCAAAGGTATCTTGTCGATGGCCAATGCTGGACCGGGGACCAACGGATCACAGTTCTTCATCTGTACTGCGAAGACGGAGTGGCTCGATGGCAAACACGTGGTGTTTGGTCAGGTGGTTGAAGGGTTGGATGTGATCGATAAGGTTGAGAAGGTGGGGTCCAGCTCCGGCAGAACTTCAAAGACTGTTGTGGTGGCTGATTGCGGTCAATTGTCTTAGACAGACTGTGAGGATCACGGTGATGATGACGACACGACGTATGACTTGTGTGTTATGTATGATGTGGGTCGGTGTCGTAGGTTTCAATTTTTAATTTTCTGTACTATGTCGGGTCTGGGTCAGGGTCGGGTGGTTCTGGGCGAAACGATGTGTGTGTCCTTTTTATATGAGCTGCCTTCAATAAGATAGGGCTTTTATTATTATTAGTCCATAAATACTTTTTAATTAGTTAATGTTTTATGTTTGTTTTTATCTGTTGTGTTATTGTTATGAAACGGCCGGGTGTAGTTTTAGATATAATAGATGGATCCGAAATATTTAAAAAAAGACTTGGTCGCCGCGTGGGGGAGGAAAAGGACAAAGGAAAAGATATAAACAATACAACATACAATACTACAATTATTAATAAATAAGGATTTTTGACGTTGATCTTTGTGAGCCTAATTGAGAACACATGCAAAGAGAGTGAGAGTGGAATATCTCTTAGAATGTACCATTTTACCAGGTGCTGCTGCTGCATATGCATATGAGTATTATTTATTCCATTTGTTTTTCTGCCTACAAATCCTTTCCTAGTGGTTTTGTTAAAAACTTGAGAATGCCAAACTAAAACATGTATTCTATCCTTTTAAAACTACTCAAAACATTTTCCAGAATAAATGCCCCCTTTTCAAACAACTTTTTTCCTTTTCTCCATGTTTGGCTCACTTACTTGCTTCTCAATCACTTTTTCTTCCATAATTATTTTCTTTATCTTTAATTTTTTATTTTTTATTTCAATCTATGCTATTGTGATTTCTATTATATAATTAATGAACAAAAATAATAATTATTATTATTATAAAAAAATATTTCATTAGTTTTTAACTACACCAAATTTGATATATATTTTTTTGTTATAAAAAAAAAAAAAATTTATTTATTTTTAATACTATAATAATTAGAGTTGGCCACGACCCCGGTATTTTTGGTCTCCGTCTCTAGTCCATTCCCATTTTAGGGTAGACTCTTTAAAGTTTCAACTGATTCTATCTTCTACTTGTTTAATATGAGAAAAAGAAGACGATGAACGATGTAAAAGTAGATAAATTTCAACAAAGAGAAGAAATATCAAATGCAGCAGAAAATTAAATTCAAGAAATAGGATACTAGAGGAAGGCAATTTTTACAATGTCATTAAGTAAAGTAACTATGATTATATATTAATTTTTCAAGCCCCTTACCGTTGTATGTTAACACAATTAGAATAGCTGAGCACCACACATAAATCAACAATCAAAATCAAAATAAGAAGATTATACAATAACTAAAACTAAAGAGTCAACTAATATTGCATAAGATGATAGAGATTTATCTTGTTTGTGCTTCGATTTCAGATTATATCTGACCGAAATAATAATTTTCCTCTGCTATTCGAACGAGGATTACATTCTTCAGTAGCAAAACTCTCTTTATCAGCAAAATGACTCTCAACAAGCACAAGGTTAATCTCAAAGCTACTCTTGAGCACCTAATCAAACTAACATGACAACATACATCACCAATACTCAAGGAGAATGTGTTGTAGCTGATGAAAGGTGGTACTTAAATAGTGGTGCAACTCACCAGCTCACTAATAATCTCAGCAATCTTATCATTAAATGTGAGTTTACTTGTTCTGAAAAATTGGTTGTTAGAAATGGTGAGGATTAAGTGTAACTCATTTTGGTTCAACTATCATACATTTTAAGAATGCTTCAAACTCTTCTAGTTATCCATATAAAATTGTTCTTCACTTACAAAATATGCTTTGTGTGCCAAAAATTACCAAAATTATTATCAGTGTATCTTAATTAACTATTGATAATGATATAATTATTGAGTTTTCTAGTGTTTGTTGTTTCATTAAGGACAAGAAGATGAAAGATATGCTGGTGAAAGGTGTGGCTACGAAGAGGTGATTAGATTGCAACTAAACTGTTCATCATCATCATCTGCAAACTTTCAAAATAATATTTTTGTGTCTTCAGTTTCTATGTTGTCTCCCTTGGGTTATTTATATTCTATTGATAACATCTTCAATAAGAAATGTAATAAATGTTGCTCAAATGACCTGAGTAATCTGAATTCTCATCTGTTTCAGTGTCATTTGCGTTTTACTTTTGATTTTTCTCATAGTTTCAAGTCATTCTCTCAAGTTTATGTTAGCTCAATCGATTCATCATATGTCGACTTGTATTACAAAACATTTGGTCATCCAAATCATAGAGTTCTAAGTCTTGTATTAAAGCATGTAATATATCAAATAAAATGAATAAAGGATTCACTTTAATTCTGTGATAGTTGTCAACTAGGGAAAAACCATAGATTGCATTTTCCAAAATCTAGAATCAAAAGTAAAAAACCTTTGGACCTCTTATAGGTTAATCTCTAGGGCCCTTATACATCCTTATCTACTGTTGGATTCAAATATTACATTAACTTTGTTGATAATTTCAGTAAGTATACCTGAGTTTTTTTCACTAAAACTAAAATCAAAAGCCTTACCTACCTTCATTTAGTTTAAACTGTTAGTGGAAAAATAACTTAAATGCCAAATCAAAACCTTTCAATCAGACTCAGGTGGTGAATTCCTAGCCTTTTTCAAGTTTCTTCAAACAAATGACATTAAATTCAGATATACATGTCCTCACACTCATCGCAAAAATGAGGTAGTTGAGAGGAAACACAGAAGTATAATTAATCTAGGATTGACCTTACTTGCCTAAGTATCCATGCCACTTCAATACTGGTGGAATTCATTTCATACAGTAATATATCTCATCAATAGATTACATATTCCATTTCTAAATGACATTTCTTCTTTTCAGAAACTTTATCATTGTCTCCTTAATTATTCATTTCTCAAAGTATTTGACAATGTTTATTTTCCGAAACTTAAATGTTATAACACTTGCAAACTTAGTTTTCACTCTTCCTAATGTGTCTTTTTAGGATATAGTCCACTTCATAATGTACATTAATGCTTATAGTCATCAGGTAGATTATACATTACTAAGAATGTAGTATTTGATGAAAATTAATTTCCTCTTTAGTCATCATTCATGATTTCTAAATTTGTCAATTCTCCTGGTATCATTAATAATGTTGTATCTTCAACTATTCCTATTATGTTACGATTATTTCTTGTTAATTCATTGCCTCATACCTTGCATTCTCCAAGTCAAAGCATACACAATATGTCACTTTCACAACACATTTCAATCTTCTTCTCAACAAGCACAAGTTAGCTATCCTCAATCATTTTTCATACCTTTAAACACACATCCTATGATGATAAGGTCAAAACATGACATTGTCAAAACAAAGAACTTCCTTACCACTATTTCTTCATAATCTCATAACCTAAATCAACTAAACAAGCCCTGCAAATACTAGTCTGAAAGTCTGCTATTCAAGAAGAATTTGATGCTCAATGCAACAACAATTTATGAGAACTAGTTCATTTCTCTTCTCAACATAACATTATTGACAACAAATGAATTTTTAGAGTGAAATTCAACTCAAATGGGATTGTTTTCTAAGGGGTTTCTACAAACACTTGTAATCAATTTCTTTGATACATGTAGCCCAATTGTCAAAGCTTCTAATGTTAGAATAGCCATCAGCCTTGTCGTTTTACATGGATGGAGTATTAGAAAAGTTGACATTAATAATACTTTTCTTAATGTGAGTTTTATAAAGATAGTCTACATGCTATAACCTGAAGATTTTATTCATAAGAAATATCCTAACCACTTATGCAGGCTAAATAGAGCATTATATGGTCTTGAGTAAGCTTCTAGAACTTGGTATAACAAGCTCAAAAGTAATCTTTTTCAATGGAAATTTCACAATTCTAAAGCTGACACTTTTTTGTTCTTTAAACACACTTCATATTGTGTGCTTCTTGTTCTTATCCATGTTGATGATATTCTAATCATCTATCTTAACAAGCTTGTTATGAAAACTTTCATTACTCAGCTTGGTAGAACTTTTACTCAAAAAGATCTTGGCTCTCTTGGTTTCTTTTTGGGAATAAAAGTAAAATCAACAACTACTGGTATTCATCTTTCTCAAACCAAGTATATCCTTGATCTTCTTGCTCGTGCTAATATGCCTGATTGTAAAAGGTGTGACACGCCTATGACATTTGGACTTAAATTATCTAAGGCAGATGATGAAGTGTTTCATGACATTTCTTTTTACAGAAGTGTTATTAGAAGTCTACAATATGTCACTTTAACTTGACCTGAAATAGTTTTTTCAACTAATAACCCTAGTCAGTTCCTTTCATCTTCATCTACTGCTCATTGATAAGCTTGTAAGAAGGTTATTTGTTATCTACAAGCTATATCAACTTACAGACTAGATTTTACCTCAGGTGGTCAGTATGAGATTCAAATCTTTGTAGATGCTGACTGGGCTTATGATATTGATGATTGTCGATCTTTAGATGCTTATACTATTTATTATGGTGGTAACTTAGTTTCCTGGTCTTCAAAGAAATGTTAGAGAGTTTCCAAATCTAGAATAAAAAGTGAGTACTGGGCTTTTGCTGTCGCTTCTTCTGAAATTTCTAGGATCTAATCTCTTCTTTGTAAACTTCGATTCAGTCTTTATGCTTCTTTTGTCTTATGGTGTGATAATCAGAGTGCTATAGCTCTTGCTTAGAATCTTATCTTCATACTCGTTTAAAGCACATTGAACGTGATGTGCATTATAGTAGAGACAAAGTTATGAGTAAACCTTTAGATATCTTATATGTTCTAAGTGAAGATCAAGTGGCTGATGTGTTAACTAAGAGCCCGGCCGATATTGTTTTTAAACTGTGTTTTTACAAAACGAAAATAAAAACGATATTTTTCAATTATTGTATTTCGGATATAAGAACGCGTTCGGTATCATATTATAAAAATAAAAATAGTAAATACATGTTCGGTAGCTATAAATGAAAATGATAAAAACAATAAATATGCGTTCAGTAAAATATTTTTTAAAAATAGTTTTATTAAATTTAATTATCATAAAATAAATAATGTAATTATTTTTTGTTACAATGTACAAAAATTGTATAAATTTAAGTAAAAAAAAATGAAACTTCTTAAGTTCTTAATTTAATTAATAAATTTAATACGCAATATTATTAAAAAAAATTACCTTTAATATTTTTAGATGGTATTTTACCTGGTTAGCAAATCCAACGTAATTCATTATTTTTGAAACATACATTCAAACAAAATATTTGCTTATTCACTATAAGTAATGTACTTTATTCTATAATGTATTGCAACTTAAAATTTTTTTTAATATATTGTCGTGGTTACTATTGTCAATAAACTAGAATTTATGTAAACAATGCATATGTCATAACGTCATAAAAACATTTCAAATAGTCATTATTTTTACATTATAATTAAAATAAATATCTGAATACATGAAAATGTCTAAAATAATTACTTACGTGCTAGATGTTATTAATTATTATATGTATAATCATGCCACGTTACTTTCGCAATTCTATCTCTAACCAAGTTCATTTGTTCAACACTAGATTGAGAAAAATCCATATTAGAAACTGACATACCTTGTACTTCATTAATGAGCATATCTTCTACACTAAACTCGTCAAATAGCCTATCACATTGAGTTTTTTTTTTAAAAAAATTATGTAGTACACAACATACAATAGGAATCAGACGTTGCTTACATAACCTATAGTTATGCATATTCTTTAAAAGCGGAGAATGCGTATTCAATACACCAAAACATCGCTCAATAACATTACGCAATGATAAATGATGATAATTAAATAATTCTTGATAATCTCTAGGTGCTCGACCTGCTCCTCTATAATCACGCAAGTGATATCGCTGACCTCTATATAGTGTCAAAAATCCTAGCATGTTTATGTATCCAGAGTTTACCACATAGTAATATCTTGTAAACAACATTATTTAAGCATTAACTTTATAATAAACAAATTATGAATAATTGAAAGAATAATATTACAATAACTTTTGCCTTTTTCAGGATGTGGAAATTCATTTTCTGGTCTAGTAATGGCATTCATAAATATTCTTGAATAATTAGCAGTTCCTTCCCAACCAATATATACAAATGTGAACATCATATCAAAAGAGCACACACACACACTAAAAATATTTTGGGTAACTTGAATTTTTATATCTCTATATGATGTTTGCTTACATGTTGGAGCCCATGCAAAAATGTGAGTCCCATCAATAGCACTAATACATTTTTGTAAGATTTGAACATATTATTTTATATACTAAACTAATTTGCCATTTTTAAAATAAGTGAATAAACAACTTATAAAATTATTTACCTTAAAATACGGAAAAAATTTTGGTGTCTGTAATCTATTGTGGTGTGTGGCCTCGATTTATTGGACGTATAATGTGTGGCGCTAATCCACATAAAACTTTCAACACACGATGAAACTGTCTATATAACGTGTCCTTTGTACGTTGAAAAATTTCAGCTATTACGTGCATAGTAGCACCTTGAACTAAAATATATAAGCACAATGTCACAGCCTCTTGTGTACCAATATGTCTATTATTCTTTAACAAATTTAAATGTTTAAGAGTATTGCATAATCGAAGAAATACTTTTCCATCCATACAAAACAAGTTATACATTCTATTAGGATAACCATTCAATAAATCCTGAATGAAGTCATAACCTGATAATGTTCTTATATAACATGGTCTCCTGTGAACACGTTTATATTCGTCAAGCAATCTTATAGCAATGACCACTTCTAATACTTTTTGTTCCATATTTGAACTATTTGAACTATAATCACCTAATCTACTCATTTTATTTGTTCTGCTGCAAAATAAAATTATAATTACATCTCAATTAAATCAAATTCACAATCAAATTTAATATGTGTTAGATAAATAAAAGAAATATGAAGGAGATGGAAAATGTATGATGCTATCCACAAAGGCATAACTTTTACGAGGCAAAACCATATATTATACTCTTCAAATATATACATTTATGCAAATTAGGCATTAGATATTGTAAAGCACAAAGTAGTAATCCACAAAAATAATTGAAGAATAATTACATATATGCAATGGGGAAAAAAACCTAAAGTCATAAAAAATCTTAAAAAGAACAGGAGTTAAACTTTCTATAACAATACATTTCGATGTATTAATGATTTACATATAAATTTTTATAATTTTCATGAAGTACTAACTTCTCCATTGCATTACCTTAGAATACTGAACATACTTGCAAATACTGAACTATATATTCAAATTCTAATTAACTTTACAATGTAGATATAGTAAATGTGCATTCTTTAAGCTTTAACAAACCATATGTCAATAATTCGATTATAGTCATAAACTACCAAGTTTAAAAAAATTCAAGTACAATTTAATTCCACCCATGAATAAGTCCAGTACAACAAAAAAAAAATATCCATACAAACCATATAATAAATAGTTCAATAACAATTTATTGAAAAACTGACATCTTTTAAAAAAACCTTACAAACTAACTAACCAAACTAGATAACCATGTTCTTTTTCTTCTCTCGCTCATACCAAAAAAGCTTTCCTCCATTCAATGTTAGGAACAACCTTATCCATGAATTTGTTGAATATATTTCCATCAACGTCACCCAAACTTTCTACAGCATTAATACACTTTTGAATTGACCACATTTCACCAACAGAGATGGAAGACTCAGCACTTTTCGATTTTATTCTCTCAAATCTAGCATTTATGACTTTACTAGCCATTTTAAAGTAATTGTCCGTGCTATTATATCTTTTACTGCCACGGTCATTTGGAGTAACTGATCGATAAGATCTTTTTCTTATTCTACTTCTAAAATGATGCTCCATAAAATCAGTATTATCATCATCAATATCAACGTCAACATGCATACCACTATTAATAAAATTATCCTTTAATTCATAATGTTCATTTGAATTAAATGGAATTTAGCTTGAGGAAAAGTGTAATTGTCCTGTAGCTGTAGTAGTGTTGAATATTTCTCATAAGATTTAATAATACTCTAAGCTTTTTTTTACGATATGGCTTCACTCTAGGCATTCTTTGCATTAAAAACATATATAATCATATAATATAATTCCTAATATTAAAACTAAAAATTTTATAATACATTGAGTTTTTACCTTAAAATAGTCAACCCAAATAGTTTCTGAAGTTGTAATAATATTTGCAATAGGATCCCAACCAAATCCAGTATAAGCTATTAAGTTAGAAAATTTACAATGTTTTTTACGCAATCTATTAAATTTTGACTTAAGTTGCCTGATGTTAATTTTTTTTTTGTTTGGTTAAATTATTCATCACCTATGAAGGACCAAATTTTCTTAGTAAAAATTAAGGTCTGTAAATCACCCTTTTTTACATAATCATGCAGTAAACGAATAAATGCAGTCTTATTCCTTGCAGACCATTCAGCCTTTTCATCAACATCAACATCAACATCTTGTGGGTCTATGTCTTTCTATTTATTAAAACAAAAATTTAAAATACTAAATAAATAAATGAAATATATTAAAAATATAGAACATATTATCATATTCATTTAACCTCAAAATTTTATTCGTCTTTTTCTTAGTGACCAAACTGGGCAACATATTATCAAACTAATAAAAAAAAATTTTAAACGGTGGACATGGTCGTTACTGCCTATTAACTTGAGCCTTAATGTTTGTATCTCATTTTTCTCAAGATATCTTTTAGTATAAATATGATTACGAACTGTCCATTAAACTAAGTCCAATAACAAATAGATATTTTTCAGTGGACAACATTGCTAGTCAAAATTAAGAACTCAATAAGCCAAAAAATGGTTGTAGCCATTTCAACAAACTAACAAGTTAATAAAATCCCAGAAGCCACAGAACTAAGCTCATTCTATATGCCTAAAAAATAAAAAAAAAATAAAGAAAGAAAAAAAAAAACAGGACTTGAGAAATTAATCAAACAAAGAATAACTCAAAACCATTAAATTTACTAATCAAACCCATTTCCAAAATCTCACGTTTATCGCAGAAACCATCCAAAGAAACAAATAACAACACAAAAAATGTCAACTTTTTTGTTATTTGAAGAAAACATGTTGTAGAGTTTATTACTCTCGTATATTAATTAATCTAGCACAAAAATCAGCATCAATTTTACAGAAAATATATTTCTAACAAAAAAATTTGAACTAACCCTAAGTAAAAATCCTTGTAGATGGCTTTAGAAACCATCTCTTCTTCATGCTTCTAATCACACCATAAGGCACAATGAAAAGAAAATTTAGAGAATTTTCTATTCACAACTTGACTTAGCACTAAAATTATTACCACATCGTTTCAAATTGACACAGAGCATTCATAAACTAGGTGCAAGTTCAAGCATTAAAATTGCTACTATGTCGTTTTATATTATCAGGATTTTAAAATATGCATAAAATGAAAGGAAGAGTGAAGACAAAACGACGCAAAGGCAAAACCTGAACTAGTAATGGTCATTGTTTTCAGGTCAGTAGTGGTCCAGTGCGGAGAGGTCGATGAAGTTCGGCACTTCGATCTTCTTGTAGAAGTCATCTCTGAGCGATTCTCCGCCGTTGATCTGAATGTCATCGTCCATTTTGCTAAGATGGACAAAGAGAGAGGTGACTGACGGTTTAGTGAAGGAGCATGTACTGGTAAACTGATAATGGTTTGTGTGATGGACATGGAACCAATGAGATTTTAAAGGAAAAAAATAGCATGATAAATCACATAATTGATGCACGTGTAGCTCAACCCCACCAAAAATAATCACCCACGGTCAAACCTAATTTAGAATCATCGTCAACAATAAGAACAAATGAATTCATGAAAATACCAAAAGAAAATAACAGATCTCTTGGTCTAAAAGCCAATGGACACAAATCCAGATGTAATAATCAAATCCATTCTAAGCCATGACAATGCAATTTGTTAACAAAAAAACATAAGCAAAACCTAGAATAGAGAAGGAGAAAACTAGTGTTCTAATTCGAACAATACATACCATGCACAAAAAAAGCAGCAAGAGGTGTCTCTGAAAGTGTGTGAGCAACGAAAGCTAGGGTTTTGAGAGAGAAGGAGAAAAAGAGAACGAGAATTTGATTTGGGCGAAAAGTCTACTACGAAATATTTTCTAATTTGTTTTGTAAAATACACAAAGCAAGTTTAAACCGTTTTACAATTTTACGTTATAAATTTGTAATTTGTATTTTTTATTTTATGAGTTTAATTTTAACAAAATAATAAAGGATATATTTTATATTTAAATTTGTAAAATAAAAATGAAAACAAAGGTAATAAAATGGTACCAGACATGCCCTAAATCTCAAAATTGTTTGTCAACCTTAAGCTTGAGGGGGATGTAAGGAAATGTGAGGAAAACATAGCATCACAACTGCTAATGAAGTGATGAAGTGCAGTTGATGTGTAGCTGCATTGCAATTGATCTAAGAAAGGATGGTAAATCTGTTATAACAAGTTGAAAGGATGGTAAATCTGTTATAACAAGTTGAAAGGATGGTGGTACGACAGTTAAAAGAGACTGAGCTAGATTTAATCTAGAATTAAAATTTATTTGTTTGTTTTTAGTTACTTAACTGTTAAGTAGTTGTTTATAAGTTGTGTGTGCATGTTGTTATAGTTAGTTACTCTAGATTCTTCCAATTGATTGTATATATAATAGGAAGGTGGAGACTAAAATATTAAAAAATCGAAAAGTGGAGGCTAAAATACTAAAAAAAAAAAAAAATTAATTTATCAAAATTTAAAAATAATTTATAATTTATTCTTATTAAAAAAAGGAGTTAAAATAATTAAAAATAATAAATTAAAATTTTGAGAACAATTTATAAATTATGTTATTAAATAGTTACTTCTTAAAATTGTTCCTCTAAACCCTACTGTAAGATTGAATTGATAACAAAGTCTTGTATTGAAGAATACATTTTAATAATTTTTCGTGCTTTATAAGATCATCCAATAGAAATGGGTAAAATATTTTTACGTAATATTTTAAATTTTACAACATATTAGGTGCGAATCCTTCTAAACAGCCTAATAATATATTGGTCCATCACGCATCAATCACAATAAAAAATAAAAATAAAAATAAAAAATCTTTTTAACTTTTCCTTCACCCTCAATTTTCCTTGTAACCAAACAAGAGAGAGAAAGTTACAAGTAAAGACAAAATGACCTTGAACAATGGATCCAGTGCACGCACGCACTACCCTTAACTGTCCCACTTTTGTTTATTCCTGTCATCCAGCTGGTGAGCCTGTAAGCCCACCATCTCCAATTACCATTTTAGCCCTAATGGTACAGTCTAGATAAGGGTACTTTTCTAGCAACAACCACTAAATCATATCAACCAATGGGCTGCTGCCACAGCCTATCCAAAATGACTGACTCTTGAAATTAAAAAAAAAAATTATTTAATAATAGTCAAGTCTCTGAATTTTTAAGTTTTCACATATAAGTTTATATTCTATTTAATTGTACAGATAAGTCCCAAACCTTATTAAATTCAATTTTAAAACTACAGATATTTTAGTTATTTCCAATAGAATTGGGATCTATTTGAAAGAAGTAGATAAAATATGTCCTTATTTGTGAAAACAAGAAATATCAATGACCCATTATCACAAAGGAATAAAATTTAAAAATAAATCGGAGAAAAGTAGTAGCATTTGACCATTCTGCGAATCAATCAACCACGTGCAAGCTGCGGGTAATTTGGCTGCCCGTCTGCGCGAAGCGTGTGATAATTTTCATGATCCGTATTGAAAATTCGGAAATTTCCGACAAGACGACGAAACTTAATTCTGTTGAATTTCGTCAAGAGGGTTTTTTAGTTTCAGTTTCGGTTTTGGTTGTAGTTTAAATTTTAATTTTAGTTCTAGTTTTCAGTTTCAGATCTCTCTGTCGAATTCGAGAGTTAGAGAATCGTTCGCAGCTCACGAAACGCTCCGTTGCAGAGAAATCAGAATTGCTGTGGTGATCCCGTTGGTCCTCGCTTTTTTGAGAGGGAAATCAAATCGGAGATTTGTATTTTGGCGGGAATTAAAATCAAACGATTAATCATTTTTATTTTCCTGCTGCTAAACCGAGATTTATGTGATTAGAAACAGTGGGAAAGAAAAAAGAAAATTAATTTGAATTTTGAATCTGTGTATATATATTTATATACAAAAATATTTAAGAAGAAAGGCGGAGATGGCGCTATCGGATAATTCAATGGGAGTGATATTAGCAATGGCGTCAAGTGCGTTTATTGGTTCGAGTTTCATTTTGAAGAAGAAAGGACTGAAACGTGCTGGAGCTTCTGGTACTCGCGCAGGTCAGTATAATTTCAGATTTTTATATGAATCTCTGATCTCTGCTATTTTCTTGATCAACAATTTCTATATTTCCATTTCTTGATTGATGAGTAACCGCTGAGAGTTTACATAAATTATATCGGTGATAATTTGGAATTTGGGATTTTTTTAATTAATATATTATGAGTTACGTGTGTGATTTTTAGTTTTGACTGCTTGTATTCCATTATGGTTGTTGAGGATTGATTCGGTTTATGGTTGATGAAATGTCCGTGAGGGTAAAAGGGTACGATATAATCATTTGTTCTTAAAATTGATGTATTGAGCATGGAAGTGACCGATATAATAGCTGTAATATAATTCAGTGATGATGAGAAATTTTCAAGTTCCAAATATCAATATCTTGAAATCCTTTTTATGAAAAGATGAAAGAATAAATCAGGTTGCTTTTTATGTATCATGAAATAATGGATATGATACAAAGAATTGCATTAAGATGTTTCGTGTTAAAAGTGCTTATATATCTATAAAGATTGCATTTATAAGATACCATGTTCGTGCCAAAATCTCACATCGAATAAAAATATAAATCTTAATGGGTATATAAACTCCTAGGCACCCTTTCCTTGCTAGCTGGTTTTTAAGTGCAAGTTCTACCCATGGGTTTGTATCATATTGGGATCTTGAATTCTCCGAAATTATCAGTTTGGCTGTAAATTGGATGCTTGAAGGTTTTGGATGTTTGTCTTGAACTGAAGACTTGGAAGTCACTTTTTGCTTCTAATTTAATGCAAATTATGGTCCTCAAAAGCTCTAAACCAGTTGGGGTGTGATTGATTCTTCTCGTGAACCAGGTGACATTAGCTTGTCATGTGTGTGACGAGTCTTCTTGTGGTGCACTATTGCAAGAACAAGCTATCAACCCAAGATATTTTGAGCTTAAGCGCTTTCTAAATTCCTGTTAATGAAGTTTTCCTCTTGAATAATACAGGAGTTGGAGGTTACACCTACTTGCTAGAACCACTTTGGTGGGTGGGCATGGTGATGAGTAAGTATGGCAACACCAACTCAAGTTATTTTTTCACTTTGTCTTCCCCCAATGTTATTTGCATGAAATGGTAAATGTAGTCAAATGGGTTACTGACTTGGGGTTTTGTAACTTTGTACGAATAGTGATTGTCGGTGAGGTTGCAAATTTTGTTGCTTATGTTTATGCTCCTGCGGTTCTGGTGACTCCTCTTGGTGCATTAAGTATAATTATCAGGTAATGCAGAAATGTCTGAGATCTAGTTGCCTGCGGTAATTTGTGATAAAAGAAAGTTTGACAGAGCTTTTATTATATATATGTAACTGACTTATTTGGTGGATCTGAGTAGCGCTGTTTTGGCACACTTCATGTTGAACGAACGACTACTGAAAATGGGTATTCTTGGATGTATTACCTGCGTTGTGGGATCAGTCGTGATTGTGATCCATGCACCTCAAGAGCATACTCCCAGTTCTGTGCAGGAAATATGGATTCTGGCAACTCAACCAGGTTTTTTGTTTTAACGGTTTTCTTTTTCCTGATCTGCATTATAAAACATGCAGTGTTTTGATCAATTATTAATGATTCTTGTTTTCGTGTTTTCATCAACAGCTTTTCTTATTTATGTAGCAGCTACACTTTCAGTAGTATTAGCTCTTGTTTTGCACTTTGAACCTCACTACGGGCAGACAAACTTACTTGTATACTTGGGAATATGTTCTTTAATGGGTTCACTAACGGTAATTATCTTCTTTCAGTTACCTACTATATATAATATTCTATTGTCAAGATGCTAAGAAGTTTCTTTTCAGTGTACTAGTTTTCGTAAGCCTGTGTAACCTATGTTCTTATGTTATTCAGGTTGTAAGCATAAAGGCCATTGGAATTGCAATAAAACTTACAATGGAAGGAATAAGCCAAATAGCTTTTCCTCAAACTTGGTTTTTTGTTACAGTTGCTGCAATCTGTGTCATTACACAGCTAAATTATTTGAACAAGGTGAGTCTTTAGTTAAATTATGTAAAAAAGGCAAGTTGTCATTATTAGTTGCAGTGGCATCAGTTATTGACAAATCAGTCTTCCAACTTTCTTGCAAGTGTTTGTCGCATTATTTAATAAATAACACCCATATTAGAGTTTTGTGTTTGAGGTAGTAGTTCAATTAATTATCAGGCCATAGACGATCTTTCGACCTTATAAACACTCTCAAACTACGTGGATCTCTTGATTGTAGATATATCTCCATTGTGAAAATTTCTCTGTAACATAGCTTGTATTATGACCTAGTTTGGCCACTGAAAATCCAATTCTTCTGTAACAAAAAAAATAGAATTATGTGCATAGATTGCAAACTCTTACATACCTGCACCAAGGCCAAAGTTTAAGGACATATTTCATGTTAATTACATTCCATTTGTGTGCCATTTTTTTTTTTGTCTAAAATATATGCTGGAAGTTCCTTGTTGAAGGGAAGAATATATGATGCATTGTATTTGATTTGATGATTTGGGCATAATAGTATTGCATCAAGCTTACTGATGCTTTAATTATCTGTTATTTCACTTATGAATCAAATATCTGATTTCTCAATACTTTTGATTTTTATTATTGAAATTTATACAGCAAACTGTATTGAGTTCAGTTAGCCATTCCATGCAAGCTATTACATTTTTAAACCCTTTCAATCGTTTCCAATTAAAATTTTTTCACTGATTTATATCTCTATGCTAATTCATCAAAAAACTGAGAGGCAACCATCTCATCATGCAATCTCATGGAGCCATAAATCTGAGTTGGTTTGTCTTCTGCTTTGCAATTCTTAGATCTTTGCAAAATGTTTAGTGGTATGTTTTCAAACGGTGCACGTTCCCATTCTCATTTTCATTGATATATATGGCTTCTTTGTTCCAGGCGTTGGATACATTCAATGCAGCAATTGTTTCTCCTGTATATTATGTCTTGTTCACTACTCTGACTATTGTTGCAAGTGTGATAATGTTTAAGGTAGAATGCTTTACCCATCCTCTTGAATTGTATTTGATGCTGCGATATGGTCCTTCTCATAGTTACCAGGAAACAATAAGGCTTAGTGATATCTTGTTTTATCATGGACAGGATTGGTCAGGTCAGAATGTAAGCAGCATAGCCTCTGAGATATGTGGTTTTATCACCGTGCTTTCAGGAACAATCATACTTCATGCTACAAGAGAACAGGAACAAGCTAATGCACCAGGTATGACTAAATCTTTTTTTTTCTCTGGTCTAGTTTGGGGCCTGAGAGGTGTTATATCTATCTATCCAGGTCTAAAACATTGATTGAGGATTGTTATCTCGTAACCAGACACAAATCTTATATGAATTCAGATCAAAATAACAAATGGAAATGCCTTGGCCTTTTATCTGGTCATCCTGTAGCTCTATGCCTTTTTCTCAGAAGCATGTGCCTAAATGTCAATGTTGTTTTGGTCTGACCCTAGGGGTGAACTGAGTTAAGTGAAAACAACTTGATGCCCTTGCAATTCAAATGTAGCATGTCCACCACTATTGAATAGCTGCTCTGGAGTGTGATCAGTTGAAACACTCCTGGAGTTTTGTTCAAAGTTGGTGGAACTGCCATCTTGCTTTATTTATGGCTGACTACTAGTAAATGCTTCTTTGATAAGTTGAGGCATCTTAGTTGATATTGTTGTTGTTAAGACCTTGTTGTCAAGTTTAGCTGATGACTGTGCCTTAAACTATTCAGTAGGAACTGTTACGTGGTATGTAAGTGGGGATTCAGTGAAAGGTCTCGAAGATGAACACTTGATCACGATACAAAATTCAGATTATTATGTGCAATGAGATTTTTCCCTGAAGATGGACTTAGAAAGAGCATAATCTCCTACCTCTGGAGCAACACTGCAGTCGGGAATGAGAGTCGTGACTGTGTGGGGGGCTCCTTGTTTTACTGGACAGCCTTTTTATGGTTCGGAAAGGGTGTACACCTTTTCTTTACAAGCTGTACAACAATCCCTGGAATCCAAATGCATTGCTGTATCATTCACAGTTTGTATCGCGCCAGACTAACTTTCAACTTGGGATGAAGATAGAGACCGAGTCGTTCAATCTCGTTACAGGTCCGATGATATTTCTTGATTTTTGTACATATTAATGTTTCATTTCTTTCTCTGTCAGAATAATTTCAATTGGGGGTTTGTCAATACCAAGGTTGGTTCATTCTTTTGTTCAATTCATAGCTTTTTCTTTTTGTTCGACTCCTGTAAAATTGTTGTGTGATTACCAAAACCTTAGCAAAACTTCAATGTTTAGTATATGACTGATTGGTTTTTTGCCTTCCAAATAATTCTTTAGGCGTAGGCTATGTTTGATTGGAATAATGGAAATGAATAGAAAAAAAAGAAAAAAGAAATAGATTGAGAGGAAAAATAGTGTTTCATTGTTTGGTTGATGAATGAAATCATTCATAGAATGAATTTAATTATATTTTGCTTTGACAAAAATATGTTTTTATTAAAATATAATAGTTTATATATTTAATAATTAAAAAAATTAAATTACCTTAAAATTTTATTTTTAAATATAAATTAATTAAATCTTATAAATTTGATAGTTAATTTATTATCAAATGTTTAATTTTTTTTTTTTTACTATATATATATATGTTTTTATTAAGAAAATAAACTCTATTAAAAAAAATAATTATATTTTGAATGTATGTCTTATTTTTGTTCAAAATTCATTAGTTAAATTGTATTTGACTTTTCATAGATAAATTAATTTTGAATTCAATTTAAATTTGATAATGTAAAAATATATTCAATTTTTCCTAAAATTTTATTATAACTACCAATAATATTATTATTTTTTCTTATTTCATTTCACAATAATTTTGTTTTAAAAAAA
>JAXCLQ010000010.1:5276503-5287982 GCA_035584115.1 Cedrela odorata | reverse complement strand
CTAAAATTTTATTATAACTACCAATAATATTATTATTTTTTCTTATTTCATTTCACAATAATTTTGTTTTAAAAAAATATAAAAATATAACTACATTTATAATTTTTTTTTGTATAATAAAATTTACATTTATTAAATAAATATGGCTAGTTCTATGAACCAGATAAGTATAAGATTATAAAATAAAATTATAAATTAATATACATATGAAATATATATATATATATATACACAAAATTATTTATAGCAACAAAAATAATAATAATTATAATTTAATAAAATAATGTTGAAATTATAACAATAATTTAAAATTAATTTGTAAATAAAATAAACTGAAATAATATTATGTTAATAATTATAAATTAACTGTTAAACAGCTTTTAAATATTTTTATTACAAAATTTAAATAATATTACAGAAATTATTGTATATATAATAAAAATAATATGAAAAATAATTATTTAAAATTAAAAAATTATGATAAAATAAATAAATATATTTTTTAAAATTTTATTTTCATTTCCTCTCGGTTGTTCCTATTTTTAATATAATCTCTTGTATTTTGAAATAGAAAATTTGTACTTTTAAACAGTCTGATGTTGTATTAAAGAAGTTGTATTGTATGTATGTATGTATGTTATGTAGTACTGAACATATGAACATATGTTCTCATTTCCTTTGAAACACAAAACTTGCAGCGCACTCTCTTTTTTCTTTCTTACGCCTCAAGTCAAGCGTCGCCTACAGAATGTCAAGATTCCATTCTTCCCAATCAATAAATCAATACAATCATGCCTTACCGGAGCCAATCACTTGACTAACGGTAACGGGCTCCACTAACCGACTCCGAACTGTTTTTTTTTTTAATTTAATGTTATTAAAAAATATTTAATATTATTTTAAAATTATTTCAATTATTATTTTAATTAATATATATATAATTATGTATTAATTTAAGAAATTCTTTGGATGTTAATTAAATTTGATAATTATTTATGTAAAGTTAATAGTTAAATATATTAATAACTACTTATACTTTTAATTTCACTGTAAAATAAATACTAAATTTCATTTTTTTTAAATTTAATATCTTTATATAAATGGAGAACTTAATATATTAATATGATAATTAATAAATCTTATTTTGTTTAATATTAATTTCATTCTCAACATTTTTTTCTAAATGGTATAAGTGAAATAAACACAATAATACTAGAACACAAAATTTATAAAAATTTTAATTATATAAATTGATATGTTAATGTTATATTATTATCACATTTTTTATAAATTTTATTTTCTTTCACTATTAAAATATAGAACATGCACTGTCAAATAAGTTTGTATGAATGAATTTGTAATATTGTTCTTAAACAAATATTAATTACTATTATTATGTAGATTAAAAATTTTAAAACATAAAATTAAATATAATAAATCGAACTTATATATATATATATATAGTAAAAAAGAGTAAATTTAAAAGGAATAATTTTATACAAATGTTCTATTTTATGTTAAATAATTTATTTATTTTGTTTTTTTTTTTTTTGGTTGTTTAGAAACGCATCTATACCTTCCAATTAACGGATTTTCAAACTTTTCCTGATCCAAATGGGAATGGCATTCATGGCACACAGAAATCCCATCTTTGATGAGCCAAAAACAAAAAAACAAAATAAATAAATAAAAATAAATTACAAAAATAATATCAATTCCAAATCACCACCGTTCAATCAATCAATCAAATCTAAAAACGTTCTTTCTCAACACAGAATCTCTCATACTCATCCTCCACCGTCCGATCATTTTCCCCTCCCTACCCTCGTATAAAGTACAGGCCATCCCCTCTTCGCTTTCAACCAACGCAACGCAAGGCAAACGCAAAAACTGCAAAGCAAATTTAGAGCCCAAAAAAAAAAAAAAAAAAAACCAGCAGTTATGGTGGCAACAGTCTCATCTCCGTGGGGCAAGCCCGGCGCGTGGGCTCTTGACGCCGAAGAACACGAAGCTGAGCTCCAACAACAACAACAAGATGAACCCAAGACAGAAATAGCTGAATTTCCTTCCCTAGCGACCGCCGCAGCTACCACCAAAGCCAAGAAAAAGAACAGAGGCCAGACCTTCTCCTTAGCCGAGTTCAACACGACTAAACCGAGCCAGCCGACCCAGTCGAAAGGCCCCACTCAAGAGGATCTCCTCTTTCTCCCGACCGGTCCGCGTCAGCGCTCCGCTGAAGAGCTCGACCGCTCTCGCCTTGGCGGTGGCTTCAAAAATTACGGCTCGAACAGCAGGTATGGCAATAATACCTTCGGTTCGAACAGCGGTGAGGATTCGTCAAATTCTAGATGGAGCTCTTCTAGGGTTTCTAATAGGGACGCTAGTAGAGAATCTCAGCCGTCACGCGCTGATGAGATCGATAATTGGGCTGCTGCTAAGAAACCGATGTCGACCGTTAGAGAGAGGAGCGGCGGTTTTTTTGATTCGCAGTCGAAAGCTGATGAAAGTGATAGCTGGGTTTCGAACAAAGCCGAAACAACGCGTAGCAAATTCGGGTTTGGTGGTGGGTTTGAAAGAAAGAGCAGTTTTGATTCGTTATCGAGAGATAGGGAGAGAGATAGTTGGGGGAGAAAGAAAGAGGAGAGTAACGAGAGCGAGAGGTCAAGGCCGAGGCTGGTTTTGCAGCCGCGTACGGTTCCTGTGAGTGACGGGGTTGTGAACGTGGCAAAACCCAAGGGGGTGAATCCGTTCGGAGAGGCGAGGCCAAGAGAGGAGGTGTTGGCGGAGAAAGGAAAAGATTGGAAGGAGATCGATGAGAAGCTCGAGGCTATAAAGATTAGGGAGGAGAAGACTGAGGCCTCCCCCTCTGCGAGAAGGGGGTTAGGAAGCGACCGAGGGGGATTTGCTGAGAGTAGAAGTTGGAGAAAGAGCGACTCTGACTCGGTTGATGCCACCCAGCAAAGGTTCGCTTCATGATTGATTATTCTGCTATATGATCGATGAATTATATGGCAAGTTATTCCTTTTTGTTGTTTTATTTGATTCCTTGTTTATGAATGGGTTAGAATTGTTGAGAACATAATGTTACAATGCTTTTATATTTGTAAAATTCACATGATCAATCCCTAAGGTCATTTGTTTGGTACATGTTGTCTTTTGAGATATTTTGATGATAACTTATCAGTCTCAATCTGTCCTGCTGTGTCTATTTGAAATGTAACGCTTTGTTTGGTAGAGATTTATCTGGGAGATCACCTTGACCGACTACTTCTAAGTTGCTTTCCAATAGAGATGCATCAATTTCCATAGTGGGACTGGTGAAGTGCCCATTTCGTTGAGTTTGCCAATACTAATTTTATGCGGATTGCTTTGTTTTTTTTGGAAATTATGCATTTTGGTTGATTGTATCTCCTGGTGGATACAATTTTTATGACATAGAACAAGTATTTTTGATTCGGTGCTGTGTTTCATATTGAATTTTATTACATCTGTAGGCATATGCGTTCTCAATCATTGTTTCTCGTAATTGTTATGTCTATTGATAAGATTAGACCTTGAAACCTTGAAAATTTCTGCTTTTGGTGTTTTCTTTCTTATCTTTTTAATTGCATTATTGTATTGGTGCAGAATCAGTTGAGGAAAAAGTTAGGGGGAAAATTATAGAAGAAAGGGAACATTATAATCCTTATCCAATAACTAATAATCATTCGAAGTCTGACTCAAAATACCCAAATAAAAGGGGAAAAAAATAGAAATCTTGCCCATACATCAAGGAGGAAACCAAAGTAACCCAAAAATGACTCCAGCAAGTAAATAAAACTAAATCTGACTAAAATAGGAGAAATAAAAATGGCATCAAAGCTGGCCCAGCTAGCCTACATCATGTATTGCATGACCAATTATATTTTTTCATGACCTTTGGTGGCACATCAGATAGCGTTTGTATATATTTTTCTTGGCACTAAACTTTAACCAATATGAATGTAAATATATCTGTGCTATTGAAATCCAAATGCCTTGGTTGCTTTCAGTCAGTCCTCTACCAAAATTACATATATGTTCAGTTTTAATGACATGCCTATTGACTTTTTTCTGCTGTAGAAACAATGTGCTTGATTGTGTTCTACCTATGATTATAAGAAATATAATTTTCAGACTATTGATGTTTTCAACTGCAAGACCATTACCATCATTTTTGTGAGTTATGTTTCATAATTGCAGTATAAACCTCATAACTTCTTCCTTCACAAATTGAAATGCTTCCTGAACATTAGAAGTATAATTTCTCAACAACTACTATTCAACAAGTTTATAACCATGATCTAAGAGAATGATTATATGGTTGCTCTAGGTTTCTAATTCGTACAAGAAAGAGACTTGGGCACTAATTTCATCCTGTTTTAACGCCATAAATTTCTAAGTTTAACTTGTTTTTTTTATCTTTGTGTTTTGTTGAGATGCATGCTTGCATTGCAAAATTTTGGTGATTTTTTACTGGTGGTTCTGTAGATTTCAGATGGCTGTGTTACACCCCAAGTCGTCCAATTAGAGATTGGTAGATTAATACCATCTCTTGTTCAACTGTTTGTTTTATTATTATTTTTTTAAATAACATCAATACCAATTGTATGTACATTTCCAATGCACACATGAATGTATGTGTGGGGCGTTCGTCATGCGTTTGTTGCTATCTGTCAACCTCGTAAATACTTTGAATCTAATATATTTTATTTTTGGTCCAGTGCTGAGAATGGACATGCTGAGTAGAAATCTGACAATGAAAACGCTGAGGAGAAATCTCAGAATGGACATGCGGAAGAGAATTGAATACAGTGACTGACAAATGCATGCAAGAGAGGAAATATTGATTTTGATAGAAGTCTAATGTGTCGGATCAATGAGACTGTTTTATTATTTTTTTTCTTTTCTATTCAATGACTTACTACAGTGGGATGCCGTAATTAGACAATTTTGGTAGGTTTTAAAGCAGTTACCCTAGTTTGGCCAATTTGGCTTGTTTTGTAGTGGGTGTTGCGTTGCACTTCAGAATTTATTTATGTGTTAGTGCTACTATTTTTGATCTTTGAATTATGTTCCTCTTTCATTGTTGAGTGAGTGCAACATTCTTGTTTAAATCTGCGTAGTGTGGATCATGATTGTTTTAAAACGCTAATCAAATAATCTGAGATATTGTTTGTGTCATGAATTTTACCAATGATTATTGCTAGTGTATTCTGTTTGCATTTTCTGCATATATTTTGGTTGGTGTAATTGTTTTTGGTTCTTTAGCAATCATGACTGTTTAAATACGTCCATTTCTGCATGGTGGTTTTTCCATGCTGTTGCTGGAAATGTCTGCGATTAGCTTTGCGCTTAAGCTCTCAAATAGTCTCATTTGTATTTTACGACAGATGTTGGTTGTCTTTCTCTAGGCCTTCTTCTACAGTTATTTTAGATTGTAGTTAGAGAGAGCAGGGGATTTTCTGTTTGATGCAGTATGGTTTAGGTTGTATTTGGAGAGAGCAGGGTATATTCTGTTTGATACAGTATGGCTCAATCTGTTGGAATTTGAGATTTGAGCAAGGATTTAGTAATCACGCCCTTTTTGGTGCGTGATTGTGAACCTGAATTCAACAACAAACTCTTCAACAGCAATTCGATCATAATGGTTGCCCGTGATTTTTCATCTTTATTTGATGGCTGACCGATGACACCAGGTGTTTGATAGAATGTGCAAATGGTTGTACGATGTAACTTGTACCAACATAATGAGCGTAAGTTTGGGTATCTCAACATCTTCATTAATGTTCACGTCAACTTTTGCGGCCAACTGACGACATAGCTGGCATTTGACTTCGGACAATTTGTGCTTTAATTGAAATAGGTTTGCCACCAATACACAAACATGAATCCTTCATTAATGGCCGTCATAATTCCATCTGCGTTTCTTAGACAACCACAAAATGTTACTGCGTTTAATTTCACTATAATTTTGCTGGAATTTGAATGCCATGACATTCTTCTCTTCTTCAATCTTGATAATTAATTTCAATTAAAAAGTATGTTTAGACTTGAACCAACTACTCCTGTAATGCTGCAGAAAAAGAAAAAAGAATTGATGGCCGTACTTTCTTATATTCAATTAGTGTGGAAACTGATTTTCGACGCTCATAAATAGAGGCGGTTGAGATTTGAAAAGGAAAGATGACTACTACTTATTCTCCTCTGACATGTTCAAGTTTGATCACACAGAAGAAGCTGTCTTTGTTTCATACTTTCCATGCTTGGTGGTCTGTTAAACAAGTTTCTCGAGTTTCATGGATTGGTCGCACAAGCTTCTCTTCACTGCTTTTCTCGTTCTTGCAGCAGGCATTCATGAGGCTCAAGCATATGCCATGGTCATTGGCACTGTCTTCTGTGACCAATGCAAAGATGGCCAGAGATCCCTCTTCGATTATCCCATTAATGGTGAGATCCATTACCTCTAAGTTGCAGTATTGTTCTAGATTCAGAATGCACTATACACATCAATTTTGCTTTTCTTTTCTGTTGCTTTTGTCCACACATTCTCACAATGGCAAATTTTTAGTAGTATTCAATATTTTATTTTTGTCTGTTTTTATTTTCTTATCCCTTACTCTCAACCTTCCAAACTCCAATAAACCAACCTTGCAGCCTTGATGCGAGTAGGATTTGATCTACAAACCTCTTGCAGAACAAAGACCGATCACCTTTACCAATTGAACTAGCTAGTATTCACAACAATATATTTCCTCCATAACGTCTGTACTAGTTACCGAAAAGAGCTAATTTTAGCACAGTTTGAAGGCCGTTTACTTGTTTTTAGCACTTGAAATTGTATATAATCTTGAATAAGTAAAACTATTAAGCATGCTCCACTGTTTCACTTGGTGATTATGACTTGAAGAAATTGCCTTGGAACGATGGATGTGCTTCCACTATGGAAGCAGATCTGAAAAAGAAGGATAGGAGTATGTTTTAATTTTCATCTTTGTAAGAAACTAGTGCTTGGTAAATAGTTCATTTTAACACAAAATTGTCTTACCACATAAATTAAAAAAAAAAATAGTAATATTTAGCATATTGCTTTCTGCAGGAATTGAAGTGAAGGTCAGCTGTGCTGATAGTAATGGGCAAACCACAATGTCAAGAGAAGAGACTACAAATATGTTAGGAAGCTATGTAATGAGATTTGATGGCACCCCAAACTTGAGTAATTGTTATGCTCAGGTTTCAGGCAGTGAACAAGGGTCTTCAGTTTGTGGTGTAGCTGCTGGTCCTGCCCAAAATCTTAGGCTAATGTTTAGGATGTTTGATATGGAAATGTATGCTGTGGATTCTTTGCTCACTCAGCCTGCTCAGCCCATGTCATTTTGCCCTACGTCAGCCAACCCACTTTCCCCACCAGTCACACCTTCAACGCCTCCGGAACCCATCACACCACCACCGAGCAGGCTTCCATCAATGTCTCGATTTCCACCGTTGCCTCCATGGCCTCCGATGCCACCAATGCCATTTGTGGAGGCAACAGCATGTCCACATGAGTAAGTAATAATTATTGTTTTGCTAGTGATTAGCAAAATTCCCGATCAAGTTCCAATTAACATGGACCAAATTAGCCTAACCACAAATTTTAGCCTTTTAGAAGTGGGAATAGCTTTACATGTGTAGACTCACAGGCAAGCTTAAATGTGAGGCTACCATGCAGTGGTTTAGAAAGCATCCATGTGAAAAGTGAAGCGAGTATACATGTGATTCGCACACTGGACAACAGCGAGGGCATCAGTTAGACATATTAGAATCCTAAAGCAATTCAACTGGACCACTGAATTTGTGATATCAATAAATCAATTAGAGTTTCACATGATACCGATACTAATATGGTATTGTGATTAGATAGAAGCTTGTATGATTATTGTTTCTTCTGCTAATCCATATATGGTTTTGGTGCTCTGCCAGGAACTGGACAATGCCAGAGTACAAATGCTACTGGAGGGTACTGAATCAGGATGCCAAAGTAGCAGTTGTTTTCGGACAGATAGCTGAAAGGCGATACGGAACAGATATGACATTGTGGCAAGGATTGCAGGGGAGAGGAGATCCTTACACGACTCTCCTAAGGGAAGGAACAACGGCTCTTTTAAACTCATACAATAGTCTTCAATTCCCTTACAATACATCAAGTGTTATCACACATATGAATTTGGCATTGATGGGCTCTCCTCGGAGTGTACTTCTTACTGCTCTCCGGTTCAAGAGGGCTAATTCCGGCTCCGGCAAAGTTACCTGCAAATTCACTCCTTGCAAGTGATATCGATCCATGCATTTAGCAGTCTTCTCAAATTAGTTAACTTTGCTTTATATATTATTCATGCGTAGTTGCTTACAAAGTCATATTGTTTGTACGTTACTTTTGCTCTTAATGATTGATACAACACTACATATGCATGTACTAAATATTGAACAATTTTTAATATCATGATTTATGATTGGGTTTTAGTATTATCTAGAGTTTATTGAGAAGGAAATAATAATGTTAGGTTTGGTTTGATATTGTGGTAGGGTAACTTCGAGTCCCATTTATTGTGTAATGAAAATTTTAGATATTAAATATTAATAAATAAATTCTATTAGAAGTTAATATTACTAAACATTTTTTTTAGCTTTTCCTTTAAATCACTAAAATTTCAAATGAAACCTTAGTCTTGAACTTAAACACTATTTAATTATGGACATAAAATTTTTAGTTAAACCTAATCATGATATCTTTACAAATTCATTTTTATTTGAATCAATGTAATTTTTATAATTAAAACTAATGGAACCTTGTACATATATAAATCTTTTTAGATAAATTTTTTATTTTTATTTTTCAACAAATTAATGAACACTATTATATCATTAGCAAATGACTATAATTGTTTATTCTTGTTTACCATAATACTTTTTGTTATTTCACTTTTTAATACTTTTATACTACATTATATTATAGAAAATAATATGTATTAAGTGAAAGTTTTAGGTGAAACCAACGCTCCACGCCATTATGTCACTTTTGAGCACGTTTGGTATGCTAGTCGGTCTGGATTACACAAAAGGTTTGGACGGATTAAATTTGTTTTAACACAAAGAAAAAAAAAATTTTCAGCCTCTATTTTCTTATTTTCTGACTTCCTCGACAATATTCTTCATCTCTCGACAATATTTTTCATCTCTGCTTCCCTTTTTCATGGTTAAAAAAAAAAAAAAAAAAAAAACTTTCAAAATTTGAAGGAAAAGCTGCAGCAATCGGTTGTGGTACCGAAACCCAAAAAACTCAAGAGAGTGTCTTTGGTTCTGTGATCTTGTTCTATCTGGAATGCTTTCACTTGCTTTCTGGTAATAATTTCTTCCCATTATTTAATAAAATAATTATTATCCGGATTCATTCATTCTCACCATTTTTTCTTCAGTTTCGTTAATTACTACCTATACATAATTTCATTCTGCTTTTGCCTGTTCTCCCTCTCTCTCGTAATTACATTCCAGGGGTTTCTTTTTTTACCGGTCCATTTTCAAATTCTATTTCTCTGTTTGGGAAGTTGACTTGTTAGGTAGCTTGATTTTATTTGTGGTGTTGGCTTTTGCTTGTGATTAGAGATTCAAATTGTTGGATTTTATATATTATGGGTTGATATTATGGCTTCCATGTTATTTATGTTTTCTGACTTTAAACCTCATAAATTCATACAATCATACAATATTGGGAAAATTTTCAAAGAAAGCTTATTTTGGATGGATATACGTATATTACCTGTTTCATTTCAATTTTATTCAGATAATTAATTTTGCCATTTTTTCAACAATTTTACCCCATACAACTACTCACTCTTAAAACACAAAATGACAAAATTTGTGAATAATTACACACTCGTAAATTGCAGGAGTGTGCAGTACCATACTTGTGGGGCCTATTTTATTATAACAATATTAGTACTAATAATAATAATAATATTAATCCATGCATGGCTAAATCAAGCGCACATTTGCACTAAATTTCGCGTGCACAATGATGCTCGATTTCGAGCGCACATTGGCGCTCGATTTCACGTACAGTACACTCGATTTCGAGCGCACACTTGTATATATTTAAGGATTTTTATATATTCGATTTTTGCTCATTCGCGCAAAGAAACCCAGACCAGTGTCGGCTTCTTCGCTCGACGGCTCCCTTTGTGTATTTTTCCTACCAAATTTTAAGGATTTTTAGGTCCAAAACAAAATATTCATGAAATCAAGCAAAAATTCTACACGTGCAGGTATTGATTCATGAAATAAAACAAAAATCGGTGAGAAAAATTGAAAAGAACTCAATGTTTGTAATCTCGCCAAAAATTTGTTAGAATATTATGTTTTTCGTATTGAGACAAATTAAGACTCAGTGACAATATGAAATAATTTTCTAATTTGTGTTGAATTAAAAATAAGTAGAGCAAAATTATCCAAAAATAATAAAATTGATCATTTTGATAAAATTGAATTGCAGCAGATCCGGTCCAAAATAAGATGATTTTGAAAAATATTCCTACAATATTTCTTTTATCAATTAATAACAAAAAAAGTAAATCATGTAGGAAATATGATACTTGTCTATGATTGTTTGTCAAAATATTGAAGTTGGCTAGGATTGTCACCATCAGTAACATCAGTAAAATGCTACTGTGATCTCTCTGTAATAATTGTAGGTACCTAAACTAGTTTATTGAGTTTATGGAAATTAGTATGTTTTCTCGTCTATATCTTTTGCTCGTATACATTTTACACTTTTTTTCTTCGTTCTCTTGTAAATGTTGTTTCATGGCACAGTTGAGAATATCTTGTATTAGATTTTCCATTTTCATGTGTTAATTTTTAATCTTTTTGTGGGTACAATATTTTATATTTATAAAAACTTCTTACATACTTTTAATAATTTAACTATATATGTACACATGTTAAATTTAGTTTGAGATTATTTAACTTTAATAATTGCACGCTACTTTTTGACTTGGAAAATGAACATATGAAAAGAAGAATATAGATTCTCTTATATATGCTTCTGACCTTCTCGCAATTGTAATTAATATCCTTATCAATGATGATGTTTTTATACTTAGTGGAGTTGATTCGAAAGCACAATGAGAAAATTATGATTCGTAATAGGTAATAGTGACCTACAATGCATTAATTAATTAAAAATGGATAGATGAACATTTGGTCTATTATGCGAGTTATCACGATTAAACGCGAGGGTCCAAATCAGATTGGTCACACTTGAAGAATAATCATAAGTTTTCACACATTCTCGTCCATCATGTCAAGAATCGAACCATTTTTTATTTTTCCATCATGTCAAGAATCGCACCATTTTTTATTTTTTCTAATTACACAGAATTATTTGGGGGCATTAGATGAAACTAATATAAAAGTGCGTGTGTCA
>JAXCLQ010000010.1:5215951-5276403 GCA_035584115.1 Cedrela odorata | reverse complement strand
AAATAATATTTAATTATTGATAAAAAAAATTAAACATATAAACTTAAAATTGCATTCAAACTTCTCGCTAAAAGGCTCATCAAACCCATCTCGTGATAGTAGTAACAAATTTGCGGATAAAATTGTCATCCGTATAATCAAAGTTTCTTTAACATCACAAATCCTAATATTTATTATATAAGGGAAAGAAAAACGGGTGCTTCAATATTCTTCTACAAATTTAACCCAAATTCTCAACCATAAAATTTATAAATTATTTTTTAAAAAAATTTTCTAGAAAATATGCATATATTTCTTTTACATTGGAATCTTATTTCCGGATCAAGAGTCTCAACAATAAAATAATTTGAGTTGCTAAAATTCATGAATACCCTTAATAATTTTAATATAATATGAAATAATTTGAATGACTAAAATTCATTAATAAACTTAATGATTTTAATATAGTATAATTTAAAAATTAACAATTTGAGAATGGGAAGAGAGGGAGAGACAAATTTAAATGGGAGACAAAGAAAAATAATTATTTAAGAAGATAAATTTTGGAGGATACATGTACAATAAATTGTCTAACTTTTAATATTTTAAATTATATTATTTGATTAAAATTATTCACTAACTGTAAACCTTAATTATTAAAATTATTCAATGATTAATATTTATGGTCCGTGAGTTTCTCAATATATATATATATTTTGTTTAAATTCAAAAATTAAATTCACGAATTAAAAAATTAAATTATATATATTTAAAATTAATAAAATAAAGTATATATTTAATCAAATTTGAAAGTGCAAATATCATTTTCTCATTATAAATAGGAGTGGAAGCTAATGCAGATTGCCGCAACTCTCTCCCTAAACCACTATGATTCTTACTCTTTAGAGCTCTTAGGTTTACTGATTATTCTCTACTGTTTGTGGAGAATTATGGCAAAATCTGAAAACAAAAGTAAGAAAAACACTGCCCCTAAACCATCTGGTGCATTGCCTCTCATCGGCCACCTTCATCTTCTAATTGGCCATGAACCCATTTGTAAGACTCTTGGAGCCATTGCCGACAAAAATGGCCCCATATACTCACTAAATCTTGGCAAACATCCAACATTAATCGTGAGCAGTTGGGAAATTTTTAACTCTCTGTTGGAATTAATTAATGCTTAACAAACCAACAGAGATTAATAGGAGCATAAACTGACAGACAGAAAAGGACCGAGCGTGATTTTCTATTTATTATAGGAGAGACAAACAAAAAACGTGTGCTCCAATAATCTTCACACAGTTAACGCAAATTCTCCACAATAAACTTTATAAATTTGAATTTTTTTTTTTTTGAAAATAAACATATATTTTATTTTTAGAAAATATACATAGATTTTTATACATGATAATTTTAGATGTTGTTAGAAAATTTACAAAGTTCTAACTTCATCCTATTTGTAAATTAAAAGTTGAAAATTCTAAAATGTAAAAGTTTTTTATTAGAATTATTCACTAACTATAAATCTTAATTATTAAAATTATTCAATGATTAAGATTTATGGTTCGTGAGTTTCTCAATATATATTTTGTTTAAATAAAAAATTAAATTCACAAATTCATAAATGAAATTAAATATATATTTTTAAAATTAATAAAATAAGGTATATATTTAATCAAACTTGAAAGTGCATATGTCATTTTCTCATTATAAATAGGAGTGGAAGCTAATGCAGATTGCTGCAACTCTCTTCCTAAACCACTATGGATTCTTATTCTTTAGAGCTTTTATGTTTACTAATTATTCTCTATTGTTTTATGGAGAATTATGGCAAAATCTGAAAACAAATGTAAGAAAAACACTACCCCTGAACCATTTGGTGCATGGTGTAAGGGCCTCACGCATTTACTTGTCCAGAGCCAGCTAATAAGCCCATGACCTCACATTGGAAGGCACCATTATGGCTTGAAATTGTAAGTTTATTTACGATTTTAAGTGTGTGACAGTAAATACATGGGTTATGTATTCTCTTGGTGCACCTATAATGTCTTAAAACCCTCTATTTATTAATTTTCGAGTGATGGGGTCTTCTCAATTTTTACTAATGCTTTGCCGTTTAATGGATCATTCAGATGCAATACGTTGTTGTTGTCTACTAAAACGCCATTGATGTAGTCTCCTCAGGTCCCTTGGCCGAAAACACTATTCAGTTGGAGTGTAGAGTCAAGGAAGAAGAGAAAAATTTGGTCATGGAGCAGACTCAGTTTAAGGCTGACAAGGATAAATGGGCTCGAGTGATGGAATAGTTTCAAGTTAGGGTGGCTATTACTGAATCCTTATAGGCGAAGTCTAGTAGGAGAATAAACACCCTTAAATTTGACCTAAACAAGTCCAAGGCAAAATGCTAAGGACTTTGCCGAGGATTCGAGGATAGGTGGTGAGGATTGGAGCAGAAGCTAGAAACTGAGAAGAAAAGATTTGTATTCTTAGCCATTAAGCTTAAAGAGGCTGAGGGGGTGGTTGAGACCATTATTATTAAATGGATCAATAAAAGAACTAACTTAACCTGCGAGATGTTCCAAGGTTGATATCCAGACCCGGATTTGACATAGCTATATGAAGCATTGAGATGTGTACCTCTACCCTGAGGAAGATCCTTCTTATGATAGTCTCAAGGCTATCTCCTTAGCTCTCCCTTTTGACCAGGTTAAAGTTCTACCTATTAGGCCAACTGACGCTCTTCTTGTTGAACTGATGTTCCTCTTGCCTACTAACTTGGCGCTCCATCGGTTCCCTCAACTAATTAGACTAGCTAAATAGTAAATTTAACATTTTTTTTTTGTAGAGAAAATGTAATGAACAGTAAAACTAAATAAATTTACAAATTTCATATTTCTAGCTTGTATGGACTCTTTTATTGTTCTTGTTTCCCTCTCATCTCTTCATACTTGGTTCTTTATAGGTTGTATAGAATTTGATTGTTGTTGGTAAAGATTTTGAAAGCCTGACCTGAGCCGAGACAAGCCAAGGGTGTAGAACTTGTGTTATCACAAATTGGTTTTCTATTCTTCTCTTGCCAAATAGGATATGTTAGAGCAATAACCACTTACGTCCAAGCTTTATGGCTTTAATAGACCTTGGATGTTATCATTCTGACTTAAGTTCTTCTACCGTAGTCTTCGAGGAACCATTTGACCATTTCACGTCCTGTCATCATTCTAAAGACCTACTTAGGTTCTGGATATTATTATCCCTTAGTGAAGAGTGAGTGCGGTCGTTCTGAGAACCATTTTACTCTTATAAGTTCTGAGGCTATACTTAGGGTTTATTCAAGTTATGGATAATATTACCTAAGTGAGTTAATCTAACATGATCTACTGAGAACCACTCATTTTATGTTTTCCTTCTTGCTTCACCCAAGACCTAACTGGAGTGAGTGGGTAATATTTTCTCAGTGTGTAAGTTAAATGTTTTCATTCAGGAACTATTTTACTTTTATATGTCCTAAGATCATGCTTAGGGCTTATTCGAGTTATGAATAATATTACCCCGATATAAACATGGACTTAATCATCTAAAAACTATTTTGCTCTTATACGTCCTGAGATCGTGCTCAGGGCATATTAAGCTGTGAATAATATTACCTTAAGATTAATGCATGATTTAATAATCTAAGAACCATTTCGCTCTTATACGTCTTGAGATCGTGTTCAAGACTTATTCGAGCTGTGGATAATATTACTCCAAGATGAAAGTGGACTTAATTATCTAGACACCGTTTCTCTCTTATACGTTCTGAGATCGTGCTCAGGGCTTATTTGAGCTGTGGATAATATTACCCTGAGATGAATGTAAGATTTAATCATCTAGCAATCATTTCACTCTTATATGTCTTTAGATCGTGATCAGGGCTTATTCAAGCTGTGGATAATATTATCCTGAGATAAATGTGAACTTAATCATCTAGGAACATTTTACTCTTATACGTCTTGAGATCGTGCTCATAGTTTATTCGAGTTGAGGATAATATTACCTTAAGAGGAATGCTAGGAACCATTTCGTTCATATACGTTCTGAGATCATGCTCAGGGCTTATTTAGGCTTTAGATAATATTGCTCTAAGATTAATGCAAGATTTCATCATCTAGGAACCAATTCGCTCTTATACATTGTGAGATCATTCTCAAGGCTTGTTCAAGCTATGGATAATATTACCTTAAAATGAATGCAAGATTTAATCATCTAGGAACTATTTCCCTAGCCAACCAAATAGATTAGATCTGTGGAGAATTTGTCCCAAGAGCTGATTTGTCAATACCACTACTTGATGGGCTTGGAAGTATGATCGCAGCTTCCTTACTGACATTATGAGCTTTAATGCCAGCTTCTCTGGTTGAGAATATCTTGTTTCAGCATCCAGTAAAGCGTTTGTAACATCCGTAATTTCTTAAGATTATATGAAATTAGAATTTTGAGATTTATGATGGGTCAATTGATAAAAATATTAAGGGTAAATTTGGACTTTCATATGAAGTATTTTGAAATGGAAAGATTATGGAAAGATAGACTAAACTGATTAAATTGAAAATCTAAGGACTTGAATAGAAGACTTTGAGTAGTTGAAGGACTAAAGAGATAAAAACCCCAAAAATAAGAAAATATCTATTTAAATCTAAATTCTTCCACACTCTTCATTTTTCTTCTTTCTTCTCACCTGTGGCTCTCTTCCTCTCTTCAAAACTTGCTTTTATTAATTTAAATAAAAAATCCTCTATAAGGTTTCAAGCTTCTTGATAATCAAGGTTAGTTTCTTCAATTTTTTTAGCTTTTTTTCATGATTTTGTTGAGAAATTGGGTTGATAAGCATGAGAAATTTGGAATATCATTTATCTAGCATAAATTTATGTTAATTTATATTTAATTAGTTAGGATTAAAAAGGAATTTAGAAGCATGAACAAGGAAAGAAATGGAGAGGCAAAAACAGGGGAAATTTAGCATGCTATATAGGTGCTCATTTTTATATTTTTTAGGTTTGGCGTAGAAGGTTTTCTATTTTTCTAATATTTTTTCTAAAATTGTACATCTAAAGAAGAATTTTAGTCTTTGAATCACCTCAATCCGATAAGTAGAAAAATAGTTATGAATTTTTGAAATAAGTTGATTTGCAGGAACCTCTGTTACAGTGGATATTCAGGAATTGCATCCAATCTTCATAATTTTATTCTTGAGATTTCAAAAATTTAATTTTTTTCCTTAAATTAGACTTATGTATAGAACTTACCCAACTAGAATTACCTCAAAATCAGTTACCAAAATAAAGTTATGATTTTTCTAAGTTAGGACATCAATATAAACTTCTAAGCTAGACTTTAATATTTCAAAAAAATTGTTGTTGATGGATGATTGATGATTGTAGATTATCATGGTATATGAATTTGATGTTATTTAATAATCTTTGATGGTATTTGAGCATGTATGAAAAGCAATAGAAAATAATTGAGTAATAGAAGAAAGAAGAGAGAAGAAATAAATGAGTTTTGGAAGCAAAAAAGGGAATGGGTAGATTTAAGGGATTTAGGCATCCTAAGTCAATTTGAACATGCATTTTATAATCTGAAAGAATAATTATTGACTAATCTATATCCATAGGTCATATAGATATAACTTACATGCGAGAAGAACTAGAAGATATGGATCATAAAATATAGCAATTCGACAATCTATGTGACATGTTCCATCGAAATTATATTTAAACCTTGAATTATTTCCTTACATGTACATATTGCTTTAAAAAATGGAATCGTTTTATGGATATGATCATGCTTTATGATTTCCAGGTATGATAATATTTTCAATCCTATTTTGATTATGTATATGATTTGTTAATAATCATTATGATTTATTAATATGATTTGTAAATATGGTTTACAAATATATGTTTATGGATGATATGTTTATATGGCAATATATGATTTTGGCTCCACCAAACTTAGTGTGTAAGAGTATGTTCCTTATTGGAAAATGGGAGCTGTGTGTAGTGCCTTCGTGGTGAGAGCCATCTCCAGAGTACCTATCCTGTACATTAGCTTTTTAGGGTGCACCATACTGCACATATGCCTTTGGGACGTGTTTATGGTGTTATTAAGCTTTGGAGCTAGCTACTAGTATGTCATATTTATATGGATTTTCCTGGTTAGTTTATGGATATAAATTATATATAACAGTTAGAGAAGCCTAAGATATGATACATAGATTTATTATTATGAAATCTTATTACAAGAATCTATGACTATTATTTTATTTATGATAAAAATATTCAACTCATGGTATTTGTACATATCGTTTATTGAGATATGATATTTTTAAAGATTGATATTAATTTTATCTTCATTGTTTTTTCATATTAAAATTGTTATGCTATATTGTATTATGATTTCATTAACATGTTTTTACATGTCTACTCACTGAGATGTATAATCTCATTATTTTTAGATTTTCTCCCCTTTCAGGTAATTGATAGAGTAAGAGGTTATTGCTTTCCTCAGCTTCAATAGTTGAAGATACTTGATTTGGTGGGCATCTATTCTACACAGTTTAGAAACTTAGAGTTCATTTTGTCGATGTAGTTATATCGTATTGTGGCATTTAGATATGTATAAGATATGTATAAGTATATATATATATATAATAAATTTGTAATTATGATTCATGAGAAAGCTATTTTGATTTTATATATGGATGGATGGGGTTATATCTGAGAATTATATACAGGGTGACAGGGATGAATATTTAAAGGATATTTTACCAGAATTTAGGTTGATCTTTCAGTAGAGGTGTTACAACATTGCTGGTATATTAGATGGGGTGATTAACCTTCTCTAAGTATTTTTTCACCAAGACTAAGCTTACAGAATGATCGCTCACTGTAAGGTATAGATACAGCACATCTCCAACTCCAGGGCTTGTCAAGTGTGATGGTGATGCGAGGTACCGCTTTAGCTCCTGGAACCTATTCTTGCTTTCTTAAGTTCACTAGATTTTCTTCCCCTTCTTCATGATTTAGAAAAAGGGAAAACACCTGTCAGTTGCCCTGAATAGGAATTTGCTTAACGCTGCCAACCGTCTTACAAACTTTGTAATTCTTTGAAGGTAGATGGGGATTTGAGATCCAATATGGCCATGAGTTTTTATAGATTAGATTTGAAGCTGTGCTTGCTGACCATATATCCTAGAAATTTTCCAACTTAGGAATCAATGACTTTCTCAAATAGGAGAAAATTTCCTCCAAGTGCATTGGATGATCTCAAGTCTTTAATGATTTAGTGATCATATCGTTAACATAGACTTTCATTGTTGTTGAGTCTATTAGTTGTGGCCCCCACATTCTTCAGCCCGAAAGACATTACTCTGTAGCAATATAACCCCTAGTTGGTGATAGATGCGATTTTTTCTTGATTTAATTCGTGCATTCTGATATGATTGTATCCCGAGAATGCATTCATAAAACTTAAGAACTCATGTCCTACTATTGAGTCCATCAGTTGATCAATCCTAAGAAGCGAGAAGCTTTCTTTTGGACATGCTTTATTTAGGCCCGTGAAGTTTACACACATCCTCTACTTCCTATTTATTTTTTTTACCATGACCACATTTGGCACACATTCTGAATAGTGTATTTCTCTGATGAAGTTGGCTTTCATCAACTTTTCTACTTCAATATGTACCGCCTCTCTTCATTTCACATTAAACAATTACCTCTTCTATATCACAAGTTTGTATTTAGGGTCGATTGCGAGTCGATGAGAAATTATCCATGGGTCTATTCCCGGCATGTCTTCATATGTCTAGGTGAACACATCCATGTGTTGTTTTAAAATGTCTTTAAGTACCGTCTTCTGATCTTGTGTGAGGTGAGAATTGATTTTGACTATCTTCAATGGAGTTTTCTTGTTTAGGATTACAAATTTTAACGCTTCAGCTAGTTCTACGTAGGTGGTGCATCCTCCTAGCGGGCCTTTCTACTTAAACTTTTCTTTTTTTGCTTGTATACTGAATTCTCTTCATTGGTTTCTAGGATCCCTTCCCAAGTGCGCTTTGAGAGGCAGCATGTGTTTTTAGCCAAGGCGGCGAAGCATGATCGAGCTTCTTTTTGGCTTCCTTTTATGATGTCAATTTCTTCTCCTACCTTGAATTTTAGTTTTAGATAGTAAATGTTCTCTACTGCCTTCGTACTCCTAAAAAAAGGTCTCTCGAGAATCATGGTGTACGACATCTTAAGGATAACTATTTGGAATTTAACCATTGTAACTTTTCGATATGGCTTTTCTCTTATAGATACCTAATAGATAAATGCATAATTCACCGAAATCATGAAAAGTTGATTCGGTTGGCCTTAATCTTAAATTATTGATTCCCAAGGAATCCAAGGTCTCTTTAATGATAAATAGGGTTATCTTCAAAACATCATCATGTGGGTAATGTACACCCACTTTGTCCTCATTTGTAAACATAATCGAGATTGAGGTAAGCTTTTGCTTCTTCTCAGCTATTACATTCATGATGTGAGGATCTAACATAAAATTTGGGAGCGAGTATTTTCAGTAAATCGTTTTTGCCTTGCTTCATGAGCAGTAATGAACAAGGAATTTTGAGGCTAGTAACCGCCCCTCTGAACTCATTAATAAAGGCCTTGTATAATTGTTTGAAACTATGGATGCTGTTAAGAGTCAGGCCAACAAACAATTTTCTTGCCTACCCTTCCACTGTTAAAGGGAATAAGAGACACATTTAAAGTTCATTTAGCCTTTGTATCAGCATCATCTCCCTAAAGAAAAATGGATCAATTTTCCTTGTGAATGAAATTATCTAAGGCATCTTAAACTTCCTAGAAAAAGGAAGACCTAAAATTCCTTGGGAAAACAGGGATTAGGGATATAATCCCATGCAAGACAACAGTTCCTCGCTTCTCATTTGTCTTTGTTTCTTCTAATCCTCCAATTCCACCACCAATTTTTTGACATAAGCTTCAAGTTTATAGGCATTTTCTCTGCTTTCCCTATGGTCTCTTTCCCAAGATGGATTTTGTTGAAAACCTTCTCTATCCTTTCGTCATTTTTGATTTAAGAATGTTCTCATATCCTCTAAGCTTGAACAGTTCTTTAGCCCCCTCTTACGAATAGTTGCTAGGTTGTTGGGGAAACATTAGAATTTAAGGCTAGACTCATTGTTGGTCTTGAAAACGGTATCAACACTTCAAGGTTTTTCTAAAGGAAGGTCAGAAAGTTTCTCCTTCCCTTTTACGGCAATGGTATACCTTTTTCTGGTATTATTTCGATGGGGATTAACTCTGCAACCCATGGTGTTTAGGATGTTCGGGATACTACTTTCCACGGCTTCCAACGATGCAAGTATCCTTGGTTTGACAGAACCATCTTGAAGCATCCTTTTCATCTTTGTAATTTCTTCTGCTAATGTCTAAATTTGTCTATCTTTCTCTATATGTTGCTTTTCGCTATCGGCCAACCTTTGCGCCCATTTGGTAGTTTCTACATTTTCCAGGTTGGAAAGACCTTAATATGGGGATGAAACTTTCAAGTCGCAATTTGCATCTCGTTGGGGTGATGGTTAGTCACCACTACCTTGGTCAGTTGCCATCATTCTTTTCATTTGTCATTTCTTCTACTAATATCTAAATTTGTCTATCGCTCTCTGCGTGTTGCCTTTTGCTGTAGGCTAAACTTTGAACCCATGGGCCAGTTCTTAGGTTTTCCTGGTTGGAAAGACTCTGATGTAGGGATAAAGCTTCCAAGTCACGATTTACATCTCGCTGGTATAATGGTTAGTCACCACTATCTTGGCCAGTTGCTATTATTGCCTTAGGGTGATTTTCTCCGGGATTTCCCCTTGTTTTTGCTTGATTTTGGGTTTCATATGTTAGTGTCATCGCAATGGCTTCTCTTTTAATTAATGTTCTTTTTGGCTTTTTGTTGGATTCCAACAGATGACGTAAAATGTTGATACAGCAAAAAATCTTCTAAGAACTTAGTGTACCAGCGTTAATCTTCTTCTTCTTTTGCTTGAACATCATTTTACCTAAAATCATAATACAATTTAAGGATAAAAACCGGTGAATTGACGAAAACCCTCCGATGCTTAAGTCAAGGTTTTGCTTTATGGTGTTTGAGAAAGAAATGAATAAAACAAGGATAAACTTTGTTCTAAGACCAAAGATTTTAGTATTATCTTCAGTCCAAAGTTTTTTGTTATGCATACCTGGTTGTCATTGGCTCTCTTTTATATGTTGTTTTAGGCTAAATTTCTCAAACTTAGTAGAATTTTTACAAAATCTAAAAATAATAATCCTAAACGTATCTAAGTTCTGAAAATCATAAAAATTCAACTTTATCAGCATCGATTTTTGGAATATTGCAAGATCTTAAGCCCTTTTTGCAGAATATTTCCACCAGACTAAGGATCTTTATTATGGAATAAGTTATTCTCGCAAAATACTTCCATCGGGCTAAAAATTCTTATTATGGAATAACTCAAAAATAAATTGGGAAAGAAATGAGTTATCCATTGATACGTAACTATTGAGAGTTATCGGAAGTCTTTTGTTGAAATAGCCTCAAAAGTGTCGTGTATCCGAGATTTCTGCAGTGCTACACTTGAGACTCTCATAGCCAAAGAGGTCATAAATGATACTCAGACCCGAGACTTTTTATTTGAGCCAAGAAGGTTTCAACTGTCACTATACCTGAGGTCCTTGTTATCCTTTAATTAGTGCCCTTGGGCTCCAGCTAGGCTTGTATTACCCACTCAGGGCTAAGGCTTATTGGGCCTTGTGTGTACCCTAGTCTTCTTCCCAAATAATTAATATTTGTTATTTATTTATATATTTCTATTTCATGGTGAGTAATTTTATTTTGTAATAATTGTAATTTTATAACAATATTATAATAAACCTAATATATTTGAACTCTAATTTAAGTTCCGTTTAATAAATTTGGGACCATTAGAAATTGGTATTATCAAACCCTACCACTTTAATAATTACATTGAGTATCAATTTTTTATAGGCTCACCAGAAGTAAATGTAAAAATCCTCCTTTTAAAAGGTAACAAATTAATTCTTAAATCTCAAATTTATATATTTATACTTTTCTTCATAATCCTACGAAGTTATTAACTTAAATGTCATCATCAACAACACCGTAAAATACAGACTAGCTATATAAAAACTTAAATTGACCTTTAATTATGAAAAATAATTTTTATTCATCCAATAACTCGAAACTAGCCCTTATAAGTATGGTTGGTTCAATGTATTAAAATAAATAGATTAAATTGTATTAAATTTAATTATGTACCATCATCTTTAGGGTAGTGTTAATTAGTTTTATATATGCTGGATAAAATTTATGCTTTAATATTTTATATTTTATTTATCTAATATTTAGTAAAATAATTTATAATTAATTATTAAAACATAAAAGCTTAATCAACCACAGGGGCTAGACCCTTTACCAGTCGTAAATTGTTATTTTTTTTTATAATAAAAATGAACTTATTTTTCTCGTTTAAAACTTGTTTTTCTTATTTTGGTCTTTGCATGTTTTAATATTTATATTTTGACCCCTTTACAATGTAAATTTTGACTATATCCCTAATATTAACGATATTAGTAGTGATCTGAATAGATATCAAATATGGTCAAGGGTGATAGTGGTCGTTGCTAGTATCTATAATGGTGGTCAAATGAGACTGACAATAGTACCTTGTCAAATTTGGTTTATAAATAAATAAATAATAATAATATAAAAAGTTTAATCAAGCATGGGACAAATAAAATTTTGCCCAATTCATAGTTCTAAATGGTATTTAGTAATTTTTTCAATTCAATTCAATCCACCATAAGATAAATTCCGAACCGATCTAAATAATTGTTCATCTAATCTAATATAAATTTTAAAAATATATATATTTTTTTATTTTTTTATTTAAATTAACTAAGATAATAAAAATTAATAGTAAAAATAGTGAAACTAGTTCTAACTTTAAACAAATATACTAGTTCAAAATAAAACAATAACAATAACAAATGTGTAAGTAATTGTAATTGGGTTCTCTAAAGAGTACCTCTAAACATAAAAGTAAGAAAAAGGCCAAACTTGTAATATTTACTTTCTTAATAAAACGAGGAAAGTATTGTATTTAAACTTAGGAAAATATTGGGTATAGGATTTGCATGTTTTATGTTTGGTAAAGGATATTTTGATATAAGAAAGTAGTAAATATTTTATCAATTCTTTATTAGTATAAGGTGTCTTACTAGAACAAAGTATATAAGCATATATTTTCCCCCTTTCTTCTCCACCTCCCACTCTTCTTTCAACTCAAACAAATTTTCTTTTTTCTTTGCTCTTTGTTGTTCATGTTTTTTTAACGTGTCTCTTGCAACTCTAAATGTATTGTCTTTATTTATTTTAGTTTTTATTAGAATCATTTCACATTATTTTGTATTGGTCAAATATGATTCTTTAGATTATTATTTGTAAAGTGGTATTAAAACATGAGGACCCATTTTAGAATTAGAACTCTATAGTATTTCTTGAGCATAATGCATATAGAAAATTCTTAATAGAAATTCTGTTATGATTATTTATAAAATATTTTATAATTTAAATTATTACATAATAAGATGAAAATAATTTTTTTTTTTACTCAAATCATATAAAAATTCAATTTTATAATTTTTTTTGAATTTAGACCTTGTAATCTAAATTTTCAAAGTTTTAGAAATATATTTAATTAGTTATTAATTTTTTACTAAGTGAATTGCAATTCAAAAATGATATGGACAAGTTATTGTCATCTAAAAACTTCATTATTTTGAAAATCTTTTTGAATTGGAAATGCCATAAGATTTTTATACATGATAACCTTAGATGTTCTCAAAATTTTGCAAAGTTTTATCTTGATCCTACTTGTAAATTAAGAGTTAAAAATTCTAAAATGTAAAGGCTTTTGTTTATGTGGTATTTGAAGTTCCCTTAATCAAATAGTTTGTTATTATTGGAAGTTCAGAACCTTCTGACATCATTTAGAGAAAGTTTAAGACTTTAACTTGAATTAAAGTAAATAATTTCATTCATAATATATTAGGTTGTTTTTACATTATGAATATACTTTATGTATAAATTCATTGACTCAAATGCTCGAAAAATTATGTGAAAAGTTTATTAATTTATAATAAAAAAATACTTTATGTATTCCATAAAAAATTTAATAGTATGATTACAAATTGAAAGCTTGATTGGATACAATTTATATTTTATGATATTAAAACAATATTTTTGTTGGAGTGATCTATGGTCTAATCATGCATTAAAACTCTAAAATATTTCATGCATTACATGCATACATTAACAACATATATCAAATATATGTTGAACTCAAGCTAAAGTATCAAACAAACATTTTCTTGGCTTGATTTCTTGATGAAGAAAAAGTTTAAAATTATAAGCTCTCTTAAATCTACACCCCCAAATACATGCAAGGAAGCTTGGCCAAATGAGAGAATTTTTCACTTCAATTTCCAACTCGTGGACGTAGAGAAATTGTTTCAATTGCCTTGAATTGCATTAAATGCTCCTTTTATTCTTAGGACCCTTTAAAAAATACTTATTTAATTTGACAAACCCTTTGCAAATTCATAAATTGCAAATTATTCATCCTTATAGATTAAGGATACTATTTGTATAAGTGAAGCATTAATATGTAATTAATTTGGCAAACCCTTTACAAATTCATTAATTACATATTGTGTATACTTATCCAATAAATATACTATTTGCATTAGTAGTGCATTAATTCATAAATAATGCAAGGTTATGAAGAATAGTTTCTCATAACATTTTAGTCCTTGGATAATCAATATTATCCATTAACTATGTAATTTATATTAAATTATATAAAAGTATAAAATAATTAATTCTTTAACAACTTAAAGAATTCTTAATATAATACTCTTGAAAATGCTAGCCCTATATTATTCCTGAAAGTGCTAGCCCTTATCTAGATAATATTTAACTCTCTCTCTCATAACTTCCTAATGCACAAGAATATTAGTGTAGCCATGAAGGTTCACTGTGGGTTAGCTATGAGTCGTATCCGAACTCTTTAAATTTGAACTATTCAACAAACTTAACTACTATGGGGAATATCTAACAATATGCCACAGCTCTTAAACCATAATGAAAATTTTCTTCATCAAACCTTACTCTAATTGTACATACCGTGTGAATAAAATCTTTCCGTTGTTCAATCCTAATCGAGAAAAAGTTCATGGATTTCAAAACCCTAGTATCAAAATTTTCATGAAATGTCGATCAATATGTTATAAACTCACCAACACGAACTCTTTATGTGGGTTTCTAAAATTTACTCTGGCAAGAGACTTTTAATTTCAGATATTTATCGACACTCATCTAGGAACTCGACCCAGCTAAAATCAACATAAACTCTCACTTTAATTATCAAGTTAACGGATCTCATCTTGACCATTATCCGAAAGCTAATATGAACAATGCATAACCAAATTGACTTTTATACAAGATATGGCTAATCATGTACGTATACACCATATGAATTACATGCATTCATATGATCCTCGACTCTGATGTCTCAGGTTAGAAGATCACTTTGCACATTTGTACAATCTCACGATAAATCATTAACTACATGCATACCACGTGATTTATCGTTCTTTGGTTACGTTTGAAAAATAATTCTCTAACTATTTCTCCATACTAATACCCTTATGACATGACTCTCACTGTTACCCACACTAATATCATTTCATGATATTCACTGGTGGCATCTAGTATGCATACTATATAAACCATATTCTTCAAATATAATGGTAAAATAGTCAATACGTGCATGGTTCAAAATTAATTGACACATTAACGAGGCTTAGTCTAGCTTAAGTCAAATTTTGATATGAGTATAATGAGTGAAATGATTAATATAGACTTAGCATATATTGAGATTCAGTATATTGCTCTACGCTGACGCATTCAGCGATCTCGCTAGATAGTTAGCGAGCGAGGCCAAGTGGCAGCACCCTTGCGAGGTCAGAGCCCTTAAAGAGAAAATTTAATTGATAAAAAGAATAATAGGATTTTTTTTAAAAAAATTAGAATCGGTAAATAGAATTAAGGAACCAATCAACTGGCAGAAAGGTGAATAGAACTGGTCAACCTGTTGGAGAAAACGGTTGACTGACAGTAGCTGTGTTGGGGAGAAGAAGAGCAACTGGTCAACCGGTTTGGGAAAGCAGTCAATCGATTATGCATGAAATCCGAGTTTTTAAAATTTTTTTAAAGATTTTAAGGAAATTTTGGTCTTTTTGCCCATTTTTTTATATATACACTCAACCCCTAACTGTTTCTCATTCTTCTCTCTTTCTAAAAACAAAAATTCTCCCCTTCTCTCTAAAAATCCATCTCTCCCTCTCTCTTTCTCTCTATTTTTTTTGATTTCTCAAATTTCTCCTGATTTCTTTCAAAATTTTCGTTACTAAATGATTACCCATCATCTTCTCTTGAATTTGATACCCTTTTTGGGCTAGAAAATGAGAGAGGAAGAGAAGAAGAAATTTGGGTTTCAAAATGGAATTTAGGGCTTTTTCGTTAAATAGTGATTCGAAATTTTTAAAGGCATTTACGGGTTACCGATAAGCTTATTAACCTGTTATAGGTTTAATTTTAAGAATTTGAACATATTAGAATTTTGGGTATACTATTCACTGAGAATTTTCATTTATCTTCGTGTAAGAAATGTAGTTTTGTGTTAATTTGCGCTAATTAAAAGTATATGATGTTATATATGTGCGTTGAATATTTCTTGAAATATGCATATCCATTATAGATGAAAACACAAATTATAAATAATTACGGTAATAGGATTTCGTTGTTGGAAATCGGACAAATGACCCTCGTTAGTTTAGCCTCGTAAAGTAATATGTGTCAAACTAAGGAATTTTAGACATACAACCTATGAACATTACATTTAGTGCATATTTATTAATTAATTGGAATCTTGAAAATTTATTATACTATGCATGTGTAATATTAGGCACCGATAATCCACGAGTGGAACCTAGTGAGCGTGAGGATCAGTAATGGGAGTGATGACCCTCCTCTTGTTGTGAGTCGATATTTTCATGCTTTCACTATTTTAATATTGTTTTGCGAACTAAGAAATAGTTATATTATTATTATTGTTCTTTTCAATAAATGTGTATAGCTCGTAAATTGATTTGATATATGTGTGGCTATGAAGCCAAGGAAGATAATTTTGTTATATTGTTATTGATGACGATTTATTTATATAAATCAAGTTTTGATGATATGTTTATAAATAATGGTATTCTTGGATTAGATGTGATTATGTTGGTAATGTGGTTAGGAGGGTTAGGTTTATTTATTACTGTCGCTATAAGGAAGTAGCCTAGAGATGAACCTATTAAGGGGTCGCTTAAGTGAGTGCACCGTAGGTGGAGCAGGTATAAGGGAGGATTACATAGGAAGTTGCCCACCTGTGGTGGGCCAGTTTTTAAATAATTAACATGCATTCGTTTTTTTATTCTAAAAAGAACTGTTTTAAGTTAAAATAGCATTATTTTTCTTACATAAAACCTACTAACGGTCTCAAGATTACCCACGGCTAGTGTAATCACAAGAAAAGGGAGCCAGCCCTATGAATTTCAAATAACAGGTCATGGTTTACTTAAATTAAATTGATTTTTATACATTTACAAAGGTTTTCTTAAAATATACTCATAACACTATGTTTCATGTATAGTTATATTTTTGTTCACTCATGGAGTATACCTCCGTGTACTTACTCCCTCACCTCTCAATTTCAGGAAATCAAGCGTTATCTGGTGGTAGTGATCAATTAAGGGTGTAAAACCTTATAGGTATCATTCGCATCCTCGACTCACTGGCTTAGCTAATTAGTTCACTAAGTATGTTTTAAGAAAATTTTGTATATATATTTATTTACAAATTGAAACTATTGTATTTGGTAAGGCACCTTGTGTTTATTTTAAATCAAGTACACATCTAAATTAAGAAATGATTTGAATATGTCTTAGAGAGACAAGATTATGTGAATAATTATACAGGGGATAGTTAACTAAGCAGTCTTACAGGCTTGAGAAACATGTTTAAGGTTTTAAAATGTATCTCAAGGGTCTGTGGTAGTTGTCACGTGTGGACCCCACAGGTAGGGATATGACATACTATGTGATATAACTGCCCAATCAATATCATGTCCGTAGGGAATGATTTTGATAATTTTATTTAACTATTAAATAAATTATCTAGATAATTTACATATATACTTTACTATAAATCATGATTCAATAAAAAAAGCAGCTTATGTATGTAAATAACTAACTCTTCTTTCATTGACAATACAAGATCTATAACCCTAAACCTGACAACACGAATGGGTTCTAAAACATACACTAACAATCTCCCACTTGTACTAAAGTCATTCGCTATTGTATCTAATACCCATCTTCTCAAGATATATGTCCAGCTGCTTTAGTGTTATCCCCTTAGTGAGTGGGTCAGCGAAATTATCCACTGAAGCTATTTTCTGTACAAGAATCTCTCTAGCTCCAATAAACTTCCTCAAAATACGATATTTACATTAAATATATTTAGACTTTTTGTGTGCTCTTAGTCTATTTGCCTGTGCAATAGCTTCGGTATTCTCACAGAACACGGTTATTGGATAACACATACTAGGAATAATACGTAGTTCAGATACGAACTTGGGAATCAAAACATTTTCTTTTGCAGCTTTTGAAATAGCAATATATTTAGCTTCTATAGTGGAGTCCATTGTCATCATCTACTTTGAACTCTTCCAACTAACAACACCTCTATTATATATAAAAATGAATTTGGATGTAAACTTTCTATCATTCACATCTGATTAAAAGTCAGAATCTGAGTATCCCTGAATACTTAACTCTTGACACCCATAATTCAGAATCAAATCATTAGTCTTTCTCAAGTACTTAAGAATTGATTTTACTGCCAACCAATGTTTCTTCCCAGGATTGGCTTGATATCTACTTGTAACACTTACAACATATGCTATATCAGGTCGTGTATATATCATTGCGTACATCAAACTACATATAGCTGAAGTATAAGATACAATATGCATCTGCTGCACTTCTTCATCGGTCTTTGGACGCATTTCTTTAGAGAGATGAAGATTGTGATTGAAGGGCAAGATACCTCTCTTAGAGTTCTCCAAGTTAAACTTTTTAAACATTTTTTCTATGTACAATTTTTGGGATGATCATATTACCTTTTTCACTCTCTCTCTATAAATACGAATTCCAAGAACATAGGTTGCCTCTCCCAAATCTTTCATTGAGAAGGTTCTGGATAACCAGAGTTTTACCTCTGTCATCATGCCTATGTCATTTTCCATCAGTAATATGTCATCTACATATAATATGAGAAACATGATGCTATGTTCTTTAACCCATTTATAAACACAGAGTTTATCTGGGTTTTTCTCAAAACTAAACGATTTGATCACCTCATTAAATTATAAATTCCAGTTTCTAGAAACTTGCTTCAATTTGTAAATGGATTGATGCAACTTGCATACCTTATTTTTATCTGCAGTGGATATAAAACCTATAGGCTATTACATAATAATGTTTCCTCAAGATACTCATTGAGGAATGCGATTTTTACATCTATCTGCCAAATCTCATAATCATGGTATGCTGCAATGACTAGCATAATCCGGATAGATTTAATCATAGTCACGGGTAAAAATATTTCCTCATAATCCAACCCTTGTTTCTGAGTATATTATTTCTCTACTAGCCAAGCTTTATAGGTCTCTACTTTGCCATCCTTACCAATCTTTTCTTAAAGATCCACTTGCAGCTAATAGGAATAATTCCTTCTAGTGGATCGACAAGTGTTCAGACTAGGTTGGCATTCATAGATTGAATATCATAATCCATTGCCTTTAGCCATTTCCTAAATCTCTATCTAGGATAGTTCTTCATAACTTCTAGGATTATCACTATGTCAATTTCTCCTATTATAATCGATTCAAAATCTTCCTTATAGAGAAATCCATATTACTTTAGAGGTTGCGATACTCTAAAAGATTTCCGAGCTGGAACTGGGGCTAAGGTATGCTGACTAGACTATCCAGCATCAGCATCGTTGGTTTGACCCCCTAACGATCCTTTCTTAGGCTTAATTTCTCTTCCCATACCACTTTCTTTTAAAACTCTTCTTCTAAGAAGTGGGTAGTTCTACTGATCGAAACACTTTGATGAGAAGAAAAGTAGAAATAATATCCTAAATAATCTTTAAGATATCTAATAAACTGACCCTTCTTTGATTTTACATCTAGCTTATCAATGTTAACTAGCTTAATATAAGCTAGACAACTCTAAATTTTTATATACTTGAGACTGGGTTTCTTTCCATTCTATATCACATACGGAGTCTTTTGGATTGACTTTAACGGGACTTTGTTAAGAATATACAAATCAGTCTATAGCGTATATCCCTAAAAATATAATGACAAGCCTGTAAAACTCATCATTGATTGCATCATATATAATAGGATATAATTCCTTCTTTTCGCTACACCATTCAACTGTGGTGTATAAGAAAGAGTAAACTAGAAAATAATGCCATTTTTTTTTTATCTAAAATTCTTAAAGCTTTGTACTCAAGTATTCCCCTTCACGATATGATCGTAGAATTTTAATACTCTTTTCAATTTGATTTTCTACTTCATTCTTGAATTCTTTAAACTTTTCAAAAAATTAGATTTGTATTTCATCAAATACACATACCCATACCATGACATATTATCGGTAAAGGTAATGAAGTACTCAAATCCTCCTCAAGCCTTGGTATTTAATTGTCAACACACATCTGTATGTATGAGTTCTAATAGTTCCTTTGCTCTCTCACCTTTACTCTTACAGGGTAATTTGGTCATTTTTCTTAGAAAATATGATTCAAAGGTTGGATAGGGTTTCAAATCTAGTATACCTAAAATGCCACTTTCTCCAAACTAATTCAATTGACGCTTTCTGATATGACCTAATCTATGATGCCATAGATATTTATGATTTGAATTGTCACGAATTCTTTTATTAGTAATAGCTTTTATTAAATACCTATTATTTAATTTAAGGACATACAAACCATTCATATTTTTTTTTTGACAATTAATACATTTCTCAAATGTATCAAACATTCATTTCTAGTAAATTGTACATCATCACCACATTTATATGGTACAGAAACAGAAATAATGTTTCTAGCTTTTGTAGCAAAATACAATACATGGTCCAATCTCAAAATGTGCCCTCTGGACAATCTTAACTACCAAGATTTCGTGGCTTCGGTAGAAACTGTTGCTCTATTAACCATTCTTAAAACGATCTTGCTACTTGACAGCGTATAACTATTCTACATTGCCTGTAAATAGACACAAATATAAGATAAAGCGGCTGAATCTAATATCCAAGAATGATGATCAGAAACAACACTTAATTTGTAATCAATCATAGAACATTTATATGTACCTGCTTTAGCCTTCCCAAGACTGTCAAGATATAAAAGACAATTCCTCTTCCAATGTCCTTTCTTCCCATAATAGAAATACTTTCCTTTGACCTTAAGCTTTTCAGCCTTAGAGGTGGTTTTCTTATAACCATTTTTCTTTGTACCAACTTTTAGCCATTTTTGTTGTGGCTTACTTGACTTACTACTAGTCATACTAGTAAAAGCTATGTAGACATCTTCATGTCATTTCCCTCTGGAGTTTTGTTTGTAAAACTTCTAAAGCTCATTGAGCAACTTAAGAAGAGTTTGCTTAATCCTATTTAAATTATAATTAGTTATAAACAATTTATAACTAGGATGAAGAGACTGGAGAATCAGATTCACCTTGAGGCGGTCAAGCATAACCACCCTATAAATGTCCAACTGCCCTATTTGATTTATCATCTTAATGACATAATCATTAGGGGAAGCACATAACTGATACTCCACCACTCAAGTATTCTCGCAATACAACTCTTGTAACGCAATAAGGATATCATAAGCACTCGAGACATTCTCGTGCTTTATCTGGAGATCCCTGTTCATTGAGGCTAACATGTAATCTTGAACTCTCTAGTTATCCTCCTTCCATTTTTCTATTGCCTTAAGATCCTTCGGTGAAGCATTGTCATCAACATTGAGTGGCATAGGTGCCTTTAAGACATAACTCGCTTTCTCGAAATCTAGAACAATTATGAGATTTCTGAGTCAATCTTTAAAATTGGATCTCGTTAACATATTATTGTCCAAAATGCGTAGGAAAGCATTTCTGGTAACCATTTTTATATTTTATTTAAATATCACAATATTTTTGAGTTTTCTAAAACGAAACAGAAAATAATTGTTAGCGATCTGTATTATAATAAATCAAATAATTTGATTTATTTAAAATCAAACAATTGAATTATAATAATAGTAATCAAACACTTTGACTATTATTATAAAATGTTAATTATATTAGCTCCCATTATTTATTTGAATGTCACACTCCCTAAGTTAGGATCCAATAGTTTCGTTAGAGTTTTTATTAAAATTAGTGGGGAATCAATTTCTTATTAAAATTAACTAACTTCACATAATAGAAATTTTGGTCAATTAATCTCAACAAATAGGAAATTCTTTCCTTTTACATCAACATGTAAGGTTCGATTCATTTTCCTTTGCCTTAACTTCGGATACCTCACATAATAAAAATCTTTGTACCACAGGTTAGTTAAATCCAAACTATTGTGTTTTCTTAAGATATTATTCTCATCTTTTCTTCAAATTTTAGAATCTTGGTCAAGATAAAAATATTATCAAAGAACTAGATAACTGAATTCAATTACATACATCTCATATTTCTCACATTTTAGAATCTTGGAATAATAAAATGTATCTCAAAGATTCCTTTGTTACCCTACTATAGGAAGTAATGATTTAATAATTTTTAATAGGGAGTCATCATGCATTTTAATTATACATGTGTCGTGCGCGTGTTTTATTAATAATGCATATTTAATCATGTGTTTTAGTAAATCATACGTTAATATTAAACACTTTAATATTTTATTATTAATAATTTTTATTCATCTCATAAACAAATATTATTAATAATAATAATATTATTATTATTATTATTATTATTATTTACAAAAATACTTATTCATCTCATGAACAAATATTTTATTATAAATAATGATTATTCATCTAATGAATAAATATTAATATTATTTAAAGCCTTAAAGCATGTTTTATTAACAATTCAAAAATTATTATGACATGGATAACGCTTACACATTAGAAAAATAATTTTGCTAATTTGCTTGTAATATTTTATTTCCTTGTCTCACAATTTTTTTTTTTCTGTTTGCGTGCTGGTTTTTTTTTTTTTTTTTTTTTTGTGTCTTACAAGAATTATTAGTTTGTGAATATTTGAAAATTGGTCAAACTAGAATCCATGTTATGCATGTTTGAGTTTATTAATCGGTTAATCAACGTTAACTAGTCAAACTAACCCAACGGATCACTAATCATGTTAACTCAACACGTTGACATGATTAACATGTCCAACTAATCAAACTAGTAACATTTACTAAATGTGATTAACAAATCCAATTTGTCACACACACATTGTTTAATGTTTTGTTTTCTACGTATACATTACTACACATATTTATATACATAAACATACATTAACATGTATTAATGCATATATTATAAATGTGTAGCCAATGCATGCATATAAATTAAATATATACACATACACTAAGTTAAATGTATAATTAATATATGCATATCAAAATACACATATAGGCATGCATTTAATCAAATTAAATACATAAATAAAACATTAAACCATATTCATGTATTTAAACAATTTAAATACATTTTCTACACAATTCAAAATTGCATACTCACATCAAGCACACAAATTCATCATATGAACATACAACAACATTTTGTTACCAATTACACAAACCATGCCATATTATGTAAAATGAACAGAAAACCTTTTTATGCACATTTTATCCATAATCACACATATATGCCAAATCTTATTGCATAAATGTTTTCAATGCACCAATACTTGATATATATCAATCTCATTGCATATATATTTTTTTATCAAAGGATCGATACTTTCATTAAAGAGATCGATACTTTTAATGAAGAGGATCAATACCTTTCACCAAAGGACTGATACTTTGCAAGTTAGAGAGTTCAAAACTATTTTCGAACTCAAATGGATCAATACCTTCCTCAAAGGATCGATACCTTGTAAGTTAGTGAATTCAAAATTATTTACAAACTTAAATGGATCGATACCTTTCTCAAAGAATTGATACTTTGCAAGTTAGTGAGTTCAAAAACTATTTTTGAACTCAAATGGATCGATCCTTTGTGATCGATACCTTTCACAAAGGATTGATACCTTGCAAATTAGTGAGTTCAAAATAATTTACGAACTCAACAATATGGAATCCAATCCAATTTTCATCCAAAAACAAGTAGATCAATGGCCAAATTACATACTCTAACATACTTTGATACCATTTGTTGGAGTGATCTACGGCTTAATAATGTATTAAAACTCTTAAATTTTTCGTGCATCATATGCATAAATTGACAACATATATCAAATATATGTTGAAATCAAGCTAAAGTATCAAACATACTTTTTTTTGGCTTGATTTCTTGATGAAGAACAAACTTAAAATTATAAGCTCTCTTCAATCTACACCTTCAAATGCATGCAAGAAAGCTTGATCAAATGGGAGAATTTTTCTCTTCAGTTTCCAACTCGTGGAAGTGAGAGAAATTGTTTCAATTGCCTTGAATTGAATTAAATGCTCCTTTTATACTTAGGACCCTTTAACAAATACTTATTTAATTTGGCAAACCCTTTACGAACTTATTATTTGAAAATTGTTCATCTTTATCCATCAAGGATATTATTTGTATTAGTAGAGTATTAATTTGTAATTAATTTGGCAAACTTTTTGTAAATTCATTAATAACATATTGTGCATCTTTATCCAATAAGGATATTATTTGCATTGCTGATGCATTAATTCATAATTAATTCAAAGTTATGAAGAATAATTTTTCATAACATTTTGGTCCTTGAATAATCAATATTATACATTAAGAATGTAATTTACATTAAATTACACACATATATATATATATATATATATTTCGGCTCTATATTAATTCTTTAACAATTTAAAAAATTCTTCATATATATATATATATATATTTCGGCTCTATATTACTCCTGAAGGTGCTAGCCCTCATCTGGATAATATTTAACTCTCTCTCATAGCTTCATAATACAAAAGGACATAGGTGTGACCATGAAGGTTCATTATAGGTTAGCCGTGAGTTGTATCCAAATTTTTTGGATTTAAATTATTCAACAAACTTAATGACTATAGGTAACATTTAGTAATATACCACAGACCTTAAACCATAATGAAGAATTTCTTCATCAAACCTTAACTGATTATACATACCGTATGGATAAAATCTTTTTGTTGTCTAATCCTAATTGAGAAAAGGTTCATGGATGTCAAAACCCTAGTATCAATTTTTTCACGAAATATCGATCAATACATCATGAACTCTCCAACATGAACTCTTTGTATGGGTTTTCTAAAATTTGCTCTAGCTAGAGACTTTTAATTTCAGACATTTATCAATACTTGTCTAGATACTCGACCAACGAAATTAACAAAAACTCTCGCTTTAATTATCGAGTCAATGGATTATATCTTGACCATCATTAGAAAGCTAATATGAACAACGCATAACCAAATTAACTTTTATACAAGATATGGCTAGTCTCGTACGTATACAACATATAAATTACAAGCATCCATATGAGCTTCAACTCTGATATCTCAGGTCGAAAGATCACTTTGTACACTAGTATAATCTCATGATAAATCATTGATTACATGCATATCACGCGATTTATCTTTCTTTGGTTACATTTGAAAAATAGTTCTCTAACTATTTCTCAATATTAATGCCCTTATGATATGACTCTCACTGTCACCTGCACTAATATCATCTCATGATATTCACTAGTAGTATCTAGTATGCCTACTATGTGATATGACTGCCCAATCAATATCATATCCATAAGGAATGACTTTGATAATTTTATTTAACTATTAAATAAATTATCTGAACAATTTATATGTATACTTTATTATATAGCATGATTCAATAAAGAAAGTAACTTATATATGTGAATAAACAACTCTTCTTTCATTGACAATATAAAATAATACAATACTCATAACCCTAAACTCGATAACACAAATGGGTTTTAGGGCATACACTAAAAGTTTTAACATAAGTCATTACGATTAGAAATAATGTTTATTTGTTTTGTTAAAGAAAAATGATTTGGCTTATATGTCTGTAGTTTTTTTTTTCTTATTATGATTCACAACTATTGATATATCTATTTATTTGGACCAGTAAGAGAATTCTATAACAATGGTACACACTATCTGATTTTTTTATTGGTCGGGTCATCGGAAGTACAGGTGACACTACGTGATATAAACAATTTAAATGTGTTTTCTATAATAAATATTTTATAAACTTTCATATTCAATTTTATTATATAATATATATATATATATATATAAATCACTAGAAATGAGCATTGTTTGGGTTTTAATTTGAAACTTAAATCTGTTAAGTGGAATATGTTAAGTAGAGTGAAAATTTAAGAAATGGAGGATTGAAGATTAGGGATACAATTTTACCCACAACCCTATTACTACCCAACCTTCATAGGATATGTTCAGTATACTTGTTTGGGATAGGTTTGAAAAATAAATTAAAACTTGTAATGAATTTAGGACATATATGGGTACGAATAGATATCCACGAATATATAACTTTATAATTTTTTATTTTGAAAATACCAAAGCGACGTTGTTTCAATGTTAATATTAAAAAAATATTAAAATAACGTTGTTTTGATAAAATATTAAAATAACGTTCTCATAATATAAATTTTCAAATCCCCTTCGCACAAGAGTATTAGTAACAAAATATTTATTGATTTTATAGTCATATTAAATCTATTATTTAATTTTTATTTTTTTTAAGAGTGTTAGTGCAGTGTGCTTTAAAACCATTCGTGTTGTCAATTTTGAAAATATTATATTGAATTACTGTTGTGATATGTACTGTACATATTTATTAATTAAAAAAATTATTTCAATTTATATGTGCATGTTACTTCTTTTATCTATACATGCTAATGATAGAATATGTATATGAATTGTCTAAGATAATTATATTATCCAAATAGTTCCCTACATATAGAATATCGAATGGGTATCGTTGTTGCATAGTAGGCACAGTGAATGTTTCCAATGAATATTATGATATGATATTAGTATGGGTGACATGATAGTCATATCATTAAGACATTAGTATAGATTAATAGTTAAAGAATTATTTTTCGAATATGACCAAAGACATGATGATTCACACGTAAGTATGTTGTCAATGATTCATCATTTAATTATACTAGTGCGTCAACTACTTCTTAGACCTAAAACATCATAGTTGTTAATCGGTATAGATGCACATGGTTTATATGGTGTATAAATACGAGACTGATCACGTCTTATATATAAAAGTCGGTTTGGTCATGTGTTATTTATATTGAGATGTGAATGACTGTTAGACGGGATTCGTTAACTCAATACATAGGATTTCGAGGTTCCGTTAATTCAGTCCAAATTTGATTTCCCAATTAAACATTAGTAAATGGTTGAAATATAAATACCTTTGGTCAGGGACTAATAAATGTCATATGAAGAGTTCATAATGACAAGTTCAACACATATTGATTGATAGTTTGTATATGACTGAGTTTAGGGTTTTGACACTCGTGAGCCCTAACTTAGTTGGGATTAGACAAACGAAAGGAGATTATCCACACGAAATATATAATTAATCATTAAAGGTTCGATGAAGAGTTTATTCATTGTGGTTTAGGAACTATTGCATGTTGCTAAACATTAACCATAGTCGTTGAGTATTCGAATAGTTCAAAACGAGTTCAATGAGATTGATTTCTACTTATGGCTAACTCCACATTAAACCCAAGAGACCACAACCAATAACTTATGTTCTTTCTTGCTATGAGAGAGATTAAATACTATCCGCAAGAGAGCTAAGACTCTTAAAATAATATTAGGTTGTAAAGTGTAAACACATTACACGTTAAATGGTTTAACAAACCCAAGAGCTTGATTAATTGACCCAATTGTAACTTAGTGTAAGTTACAACATTTCATTATTATTTTATGATAAAAATATAATTAAAATAACTGAGGTCAAAGTAAGTTTGACTAGGTTTAGAACTATTTTATCATTAAAGTGTTTAATGAGGGTAAAATGGTCATTTTTTCTTATACTATTACAAAGCTTGTTAGACAAGCTTTGGGACTCATTTGTCTTTGACTAAAAGATCAAGGGCACTTTAGTAAAAAGGGAGAAAAATATGTATATGGGTTAATTTCAATATTTTGTAATTAATTGATTATTATTTAAAAAAAAAACAATCAATCTTTCACTCTCTCTAGCTCATGACCAAGATAAGGAAAGACATAAGTGGTTCAATTCTCTTAGACATCTTGTAATTTCAAGGTTTCTCTCTTCATCCCTAAGCTAATTGCTAGTTTAATGTCATGTATTATTGATTAATTTTGTGAAAATTGACCTTAAATGCATGATTTAATGCCATAAACAGTAACTTATTTGATTTCACCTGATCAACACTTACAAATGGTATCAGAGCCTGTCATATTGTTGATTGCATGGTTGATTTGTTGTTGGAATGGCTGGATTTGCAAGAATGAAGTTTGGGTAAAAAATTGAAATTTTAAGATTTATGGAACAAATGTAGTTCTTGGTTAATTTTCATTGAGAAATTCATCATCTTAATGTGATAATGAGGTTAGTGAAGTCACATGATGATGATTATACCATGGGAGCATGATTCCACATGATGAAATGATGTTAAAATTGATAAACATCTATATATGCATTCGGCCATCATGTAGAATAATGCTCAATTATTATGTTTAGTTATCTTGATTAGATTGCTTAAATATTTGGCCATAATATTTTAAAATGCAAAAGTTGTATTTTATTACATAATGTATGTATTAAGTGTTAAACGTACATTATGCTTGTTAATAAGGATAATTAATTGTTAATTAATCTTTATTAGGTTGCTTAATAATTAATCCATTTGATGGATGAGGATTTAGGCTAAAATCATGTTAATATGATTGACATATTTAATTTTTCATAATTAATTTGATTAGTTAACTAAGAAAAGTATGTATGTGTTTTATATGATAATATATATACATATGTGAAAGATGTATGTATAATGAAATAATTATTTCACATATGATGCATGACATTATTATTTATACATATAATCTTTAATTAATTACTTATTGATGAATAATGTCAAATCTTAGCATTAATGTATTGATATAGGTTAGCTAATTTTGATTTGTCTTTTATTAAACATTATCTTTTGTAATAATTAAGTTTATAAAATATGTTTATAATGTTTTCATTCATACCTTATTGATTCATTAATGGTCTTTGGCATAAAATGATAGGCCTATAATTAATATGATTAACTTTAAGTTATTTTATTATTGTAAATGTTATTTATTTTGATAACTATATGCCAAAATTTATTTTAATGTTTTAGGAAACATTAGAAACTGACATTAGGTTACTAATACTCTAATTGGTCTAAATGATGTTGTTTAATTTGTTAGACAAGTTAAACAAATACTTCAAGCAACACGATTACTTGTATGACAAGTATTCGGGTCAAACGAATCAATCTGATTTTTAAATGGTAAAAAAAAAACCCCAATTCATCTCACGATCCGATTAATTGTTTGACAATTTATTGAAATTGTTGCTAATAAATCATTTGTCAACCATTAAAGTGATTATTCGTGTGATGAATGATGAAATGTATTGTTCGAAAAATAATTTCAATCGAGCACATGCATAGTTACTGTTCACATGAATAATAGTATTGTTCATGTGAATAATGATATTGCTCGAAATGGTAATTTGCATGCTCATGTGACAAGTAATGCAAATTAATCAACAATATTTTACTTGTATAACAAGTTAAGATGAAAAATGACATTAAGGGTAAAATACTATAATAACACTTGTTATACATATGTATACATGTATATCAGATATACAAACATACATGTATGTATAAATAGTTGTAATTATTCATGAGATGGATGATTACTGGTATTAGTGTTTGGCCCTAAATGATCGTTTTATGAAAACTATATAATATAAGAGAATATAAACATAAGATGTGAATAATATGAGTACTTGATTAAAACTCCTTAAAAATTATCATATGCTTGCTTCTCATTATAGGATAACTAATGATTCTTTTACATAAATTTCATAGTCCAAGATTTCTATTATGTAAGGGGTACAGGGTTTGTGTAATTAAATTGGATGATTTGATTCTCAGTGATATTCGAATCTCGACCAAGATTCTATTATGTGAGGTTAAGATGAGAATATTATTTGAGAAGGTACAATGGTTTGAATATGGCTAGTATTGGAGACTAAGATTTCTATAATGCGAGGTGTTTGAAACTAGGGCAAAGAAAATGAATCGATGCATGTATGTGAAACAAAAAAAATGATTTACTTATTGAATTTAATTAACCAAGATTTTGATGATATCATGTTAGTAATTTAAATATAAAATTGATGATATCATATTATGTAATTGTGTGTTTTCGATGATGATTAAGATTAATGTAATGTCAAATGGGTTTAAGACGTAACTGTGAATTAAGATAAGTGTGTGTGAATTTGCTTGTTCTTAATATTAACAAATTTCTATAAAAAATGCATTTAAAGTTAAACACGATCGATACTTAGAGACAAAGCATTGATATTTTTGGAAAATGGATCAATACCTTTGGTTAACAGATCGGTACACTTAAAAAAAGTCGATACAAAAGTGAAGAGATTGATATTCGCAAAAACAGAAACTTCAAGTGAAATCATTAAGATAAATAGATTGATACTCGAAGGAAGTAGATCAATACATATAAAAAAGACCGATACTTAGAGTTCAGGATATCGATACATGACAATTTTAGAGAGTTGCAAAATATTTACAAAGCAGACCAGATCGATATATGAGCTAAAGAGATCGATACATGGCAATTCCACAGAGTTAGGAAATAATTACAGAGCAGATCAGATCGGTACAAGAGAATAGGAGATCAATACTTAGTAATTCCAAAGAGTTCAAAAATAATTACGAAGTGAACCAGATCGATATCCAAGCTAAAAAGATTAATACGTTGGAATTCTAGAGAGTTGAAAATTATTTACGAAGTGAACCAGATCGATACGTAAAGAAGAACAAATTAATAAACTGCCAGAAGGGATCGATACTTTTTGGCGATTTAAAGCTCAACGGTAACTTCTGTAGTATTTATGGCAAACATTTAATGCACCTAATCAAGCCGTTGAATACAAATGACTTCACAAAGAGAATAAATATAAATAGAAAAATTTAAGGAGAAGATAATATTAGAGTACATTCTTAAGCACCAGTGATTATTCAATCTGAAATTTTAACATGAACAATTATATTTTCTCTCTACTGTAAATTTATTTATTCATTCTTTCTTGTGAAAGAAAACTTATTTGTACAAGTGCATGGATACACCTATTCTATTGAGAGAGTTTTAAAAAATAAAATTAATATTTTGAATTGTATTGGGTTCATCTTCACCCAAAACAAACGAAGATTGTATTGGGTTACTCTTTACCTAACAAAAAAATAAGTATACGATTGCCTTTCACCTCAGAAGGAGTTGTACTGGGTTTCACTTGACTCGAAAAAATAAGAAGATAGTCGAACTTCAGTGGTGATCCAAAATCGAGAGAGTGGACATAGGTCAAGCTTGCCAAACCACTATAAACTCTGTGTTTGCTTTCTTATAGCCAAGAAACTGAAAAAAGTACTTTAACAAAGGTAAGTCCAAAGGAAGATATTAGAGAAGAAGAGACTTCTCAAGAAACGAAAAGTTCAAAAAAAGTAATGAAAAGGAAAAAGAAAGGGAAATCATTTGTTATGAGTGCAAGAAACCAGGGCATATAAGACCGAATGTCCACTAAGGAAAGATAAGAAGAACAAGAAAAAGAAGAAGGCAATGAAGGTGACATGGGATGATTTATCTAATGAAGAAAGCACCTCATCATCATAAAATGAGCAACCAAACTTCTACCTTATGGAAAAACAAGAAAATGAGGTAATCTCCCTAGATCAAAATTTTCCATACTATAATACATGCTCAAGTAGTGATAATGATGATTTAATAGGAGATGACTTTGGTGCATTGTATGAAGAACTTAGAGATAACTTTCAGAAGTTGTATGCAAAACATAAAGAAGTAAAGCAAAAGAATTCCATGATGATAAAAGAAAATGACTCATTGAAATTAACAATGAAAAAACTTGAACTTAAAAGTGAATCTGGCATGTTTAAGAAATTTAATGCATTAAAAGATGAAAGAACTTGAACTTAAAAGTGAATCAATCATGCTTAAGGAATTTGATGCATTAAAAGATGAAATAATTTCCCTTAAAAGAGTGTTAGCAAAATTTACACAAGGAAAATAGTCATTAGAGAGACTTTTAGGTAGCCAAAGATTAGTATTTGATAAAGGCAGACTTGACTACAAACAAAGAACTAAACAAAAGGTTTATGCAAATTATTTTGTGAAATCCACTCAACAAATAACCTTATCTATTATCTGTCATTATTGCAATAAGAAAGGCCACTACATTAACATATGTCAATATAAGAAAAATGCTTATAATGAACCCAAGATGATTTGGGCACCTGTAGGCACAAAACTCAAAGAAATCATGCATGCTAAAATGACCAAGATTTTCAAGGATAGAACTAATGTTTATGGATCCAAAGTCACTTGGGTACCAAAATAAATTTGTTTATTGTATAGATACCTTATGTGAAGAGCAACAAGTACAAGAAAAAGTGGTTCATCTATAGTGGTTGCTCAAGACACATGACAGGAAACAAAAGGCTATTTCTCTATCTAAATGAAGAAGTACGAAAAGATGTGATCTTCGAAGATAATAGTTGAGGCAAGGTGAAAGGTATTAGAACCATTGGTATTAATGCAATTTTAATTAAAGATGTTTTATATGTTGAAGGCTTGAAATATAACTTGTTTAGTATTAGTCAATTATGTGATTATGGCTATAAAGTTGTATTTCTTAAAAATGGCTATGAAGTATTAGATGAGCATGCAAATAAACTATTCTATGCACCTAGAAATAATGATATGTATATCATAGAACTAGAAAGCTTGGATTAAATGAATAATATTTGTTTACGAGTTCTATGTGATGATTCTTGGAAGTGGCATAAAAGATTAGGACATTATAGAATGGATCTCTTGAGAAAACTAGCAAAACAAGGCTTATTAAGAGATCTTCCAAATTTAAAATTCTCAAAAGACAAAGTATATGGTTTATGTCAACTAGGTAAACAAGTTAAGACATCCTTTAAATTTAAAAACTTAGTTTCCACAACAATATCATTAGAACTTTTACATATGGATCTCTTTGGACCAAACAAAGTTGCTTTCTTAGGAGGAAAACTCTATGCATATGTAATCATCAATGATTACTCTAAATTTACTTCGGCATTTTTCTTAGGTAACAAAAGTAATACATTTGAAACTTTTGAAAAAAATTTCAAAGAAGATTCAAAATGAAATTGGTTACAAAATTATGAAAATTAGGAGTGATCAAGGTAGAGACTTTGTGAACAAAGACTTTGAAAATTTTTGTGATGAGAATGGATATTCTCGCAATTTTTTTGCACTTAGAACTTTACAATAAAATGGAGTTGTTGAAAAAAGAACCTTATAAAAGATGGGTAGAACCATGATTAATGAGTATAACTTACCGAAATACTTTTGGGTTGAAGCTATAAACATTGCATGTCATATAATAAATAGGATTCTAATAAGAAATATTTAAAAAAAAAACATTCATATGAATTAATCTTTCAAAGAAAACCCAAGATCAAGTATTTTCAAATATTTAGATGCAATTGCTACATTCTTAACACCAAAGACAATCTAGAAAATTTGAGTCAAAATATGATCTTAGAATATTCTTAAGATATTCTTCCAAAAGAAAAGCCAATAGATTTTTTAATCGGAGGACTCAAGTCGTGGAAGAAATCGTGCATGTCACATTTGATGAATTTGATCCCAACTTGAATAAATTAATTGCAAAAGAAAAGAAAAAAAGAATTGGAAATAAGTGAAAACTTGGAAAACTTGGAAAACTTAAACTTAAATGACACATTATTAGGAAATGAAAAAGAAGTTGTAGAAGAGAAGAAACCATTAAAGAACTTCCTAAATTATGGAGATGCATCTAATCATCCAGAAGAGTTAATAATAGGAGATCTCTCACAGGGGGTTAAGATGGAAGAAGGGCAAAAGAGATTAATGAGAATCTAGATGAGATTTAAAATTTAGCATTTATCTCTCAAATTGAGCCAAAACAAGTTAAAGAAGCTCTAGACGATGAAAATTGGTTAATGACCACGCAAGAGGAGTTAAATCAATTTCAAAGAAATGAACTTTGAACATTAGTACTTAGACCTAACAATTATCTAACTATAGGTACAAAATGAGTGTTTAGAAATAAACTTGATGAGAATGGAAATATCTCTATAAATAAGGCTAGACTAGTGGCACAAGTGTATAGTCAAGAAGAATGAATAGATTATGATGAGACTTATACACCCGTAGCTAGATTAGAAGCCATTAAAGTGCTCTTAGCCTCTGCGTGATACAAGAATTTCAAACTCTATCATATGGATGCCAAAAGTGCATTCTTAAATGATTTTATGAATGAAGAAGTTTATGTAGAATAACCTCTCGGTTTTGAGAAATATAAATTTCCAAATCATATTTACAAATTCACTAAGGCATTTTATGGTCTAAAACAAGCACCTAGAGCCTGGTAAGAAAGATTTAATGAATTTTTATTAAAACATAATTTTGTAAAGGAGAGTGTTGATTTTATATTTTTTATTAAAACCAAAGATGATATTTACTAGTCCAAATTTATGTTGATGACATCATTTTTAAAAGCACAAATGAGTCCTTATGCGTTGAATTTTCAAACCTTATGAAAGAAGAATTTAAAATGAGTACGATGGGATACCAAAATTTCTTTTTGGGACTTTAAATTAAACAAACAAACAATGAAATTTATATTTCCCAATCAAAATATATTAAAGAGTTGTTGAGAAAATTTGATATGATACAGGGTAAATCCATTCAAATTTCTATGAGCACTTTTACTTCTTAAGATAAAGATGAGATAGGAAATAATGTAGATCAAAAGTTATTTAGAGGCATGATAAGATCGTTACTTTATTTGATTGTCTCTAGACCCAACTTTCTCTATAGAGTTTGTGTATGTGCTAGGCTTCAATCTAATCCCACGGAATCACACCTTATAGCTGTAAAAAGAATCTTTAGATACTTAAGAGGCACACCAAACTGAAGATTGTTTTATCCAAAAGATGATGAATTTAGTTTGAAAGGCTATTCAAATGTCGATTATAGAGGATGCAAAGTGGATTAAAAAAAAGTACAAGTAGTACATATTATTTTCTCAGAAGCGCACTAGTATCTTGATTTAGCAAGAAATAAAGTTTAATTGCATTGTCAACTACTAAAGTAAAGTATATTTTAGTAGGTAGTTATTGTGCTCAACTTTTATAAATTAAACATCAATTGCTAGACTATGGATTAGAACTTAGTCAAATCCCCTTTTATGTGATAACCCAAGTACTATAAACTTGACTAAGAATCTTGTGCACCACTCTAGAACCAAGCACATAGAAATCCGTTATTGTTTCATTAGAGATAATGTTAATAAAAGAGATGTTTGTCTAGAATATGTCAACACAAATCTTCAACTAGCTAACATCTTTACTAAGCCATTTGATAGAGAACGTTTTTGTGTAATTAGTAATGAATTAGGAATGATGGAAATTAACTGAATCATGTTTGAACTTGTTTGTGTGTAAAAATTTGGTTGAAAATCATTTGTGGAAGGATTCAAATCAATACTTTAATTACAAAGTATCGATACCTTGATAACGGATCGATATGCTCTTATAAGTGTATCGATATTCTAATGAAATCTGACCTAGAATCGACACAACCCATAAATGTATCGATACTAGAATATATTCCCATTATGTATCAATGCATCCCGCAATTGGATCGATACTTTGGCACTAATTAGTAAGATAGCCACGTGTACCTCAAGAAAAGCAAAAGCCTCATAATTAGCCGCTAAAATTAAATATGCCTTGAAGATCGTACTTAAATCTTAACATTTAGACATCTTTCTGCCAGTAAGTATCAATACTTGTACTTTATAGGTAAAAATATTGATACTTTTTCAAGAAAAATCGATACATTTTTTAAGTGTATTGATACCTTTAATCGATTTCATATCTAAATAGAGCAAAATCGAGAAACTCTCACACTTATTCAATACTTTATCTCTCTGAAATAAAAAACCCTAACTTTCTAAATCTCTCAAATCCTCCAAAAACAAATTCAAAAATGCCTAGAATAAAGAACCCTGAAATTATTCAATGCAAAAGACAAAGAATGCATGAGACCTCCTCTTCAAATCCCAACTTCTCAAATGCTGAGGTCAAGGATCGATACCTTAACCTCTTTCTTAATAAAAAGGTTGCACCAAGTAGAGTAATTGATTTCAACTCCTTAAGTCCATTAATTTTCCCTACCTCATAACGTTTGAAGAATTCGGATAGATCTATTACCTAAAGCAAAAAAGGGCTTGCTTCGACAGTCTAGTAAAGTTGTTTTATACAAACATAGATGCCATGGATCCTTGGTCAGGAAAAGTGAGGATGATTGAATTCACAAGTTCCATCCAAGGACTTCCTTTCTAAGTTAACACAAGCATCCTATCGAGGGTTATTTATGTACTAGAGGACAGAATTCATTATTTGGTCGAGGCTTTTCAGCCATTAGAGGCTTGTTGAGTTATCTTTAAAAACCTAGACATGACAGAGGTGGACAACAAACTCGTTAGACTTGAACTTCACTAGCGAATCCTTCACCTCATTATCTCCTACAACCTAAATGCTCGTTCCGGCCACTTTTCAAAACTGACATATGAAGATTTATGGTGGATGCAAAGCATCATGGAGGGCAGTAGACCAGACCTAGTGTCATGGATTCTAAATGCCATGGTAAGGGTGATGATGTCGAGGCAAGCCATTTGCATTATGGCTACGTTATTTCAACCATAATCCGTAAGAGTTCTCCATGGATATTCGAGGAGACCGACACTATTAAGCCCTCGACTGCTACAACATTATTAGAGACCACTCTTCGACACATACATTACGAGTTAACGACGAGTGGTGAGTAGTACTTCAGGCTTGGTACTGACATTTGGCACCTGACAGGAGCCAAGAGGATGTTATGGAGCAATAGACAAAGGAGCCTGTACCTCAAGCGATGGATGATCAACCGACTCTAGCACCCTCCTTACCACAGATTGCATTGGCACTAATTTTTCCACCTCCCTCAGCTCTAGCAGCATAGGACTCCCAATCAACTTCTCACTCAGCACTAATAACTATTCTAGAGGATAGAGAGGCCAAAATGAAGCGTATTGACGAGCGAGTGGACAGAGCATTAACCACTTTTGATGAGCGGATCACTAACATCGAGACTATGGCAACCACCACAATGCACAAAATAGAGGAGCATCTCGCACGGACTGACCATGGCATTTCTCAACTCATGCATTTTGGATTGGAGTTCTGAAACAAGACTCGAAATTTCATGCAAAGTTTGGCCAAAGTCGTGACCCTAGCTCTAGCATATTAAGGACCCACAGTTTTCTCATCTATGCCTCAACCACTACCAATCCCCTTACGCCTCACAGCTAAGCTCATCTAAGCCTATTCAACTAGATGTTGAGAGTGACAGCTCGAATGATATCTTATATTAAACATAGTTTCTTTACTGACTTATATGTATGACTTGTTTGATGATTGTAATTTTTTTCGATTATGTTGTTTACATACATTGTATTGATATTTTATTGATTAATGAAAATTCTGTAATTTCATGTTTATTTGAGCACTTGTTTAAGTTTCATTTTTTGATTGTTGACAAAAATGGGGAGAAACATGATAATTGAACTCAAATTGGGAATATAATAAATTTTAAGCATAACAATAAGGGGGAGAGTGATGATTTTTTTTTAAAACATAACAAAGAGGGGAAAAATGACAAAATTTGACATTTAAAGCAAAGAAGAAATTCATAATGTCTTAATTATTCTTAATAGGGAGATAGACACTTTTAATTGACTAAAATCCCTAAAATACTTTGCTTTTGTCATTATAAAAAAATGGGGAGATTGATGATATCATGTTAGTAATATAAGTATGAAATTAATGATATCATACTATATAATTATGTGTTTTCGATGATGACTGAGATTAATGTAATGTCAAATTAGTTTATCATAATAAAATGGGTTTAAGACATGATTGTGAATCATGATAAGTGTGTGTGAATGTACATGTGCTTAATCTTAACAAATTTATGGGAAAAGTGCATTTAAAGTTAAATAGGATCAATACTTAAAGACAAATGATCCGTATTTCTGGAAAACGAATCAATACCCTTGGTAAATAAATTAGTACACTTATAAAAGGTCGATATAAGGAAGTGAAAATATCGATATTTGCAAAGACAGAAGTTTTAAGTGAAATCATTAAGACAAATGGATCGATATTCGAAGGAAGCAGATCGATACATATAGAGAAGACCGATACTCAGAGTTCAAGAGATCAATACATGACAATTCTAGAGAATTGCAAAATATTTACAAAACATACCAGATTGATACCTGAGCCAAAAAGATCAATACATGACAATTCTAAAGAGTTGAAAAATAATTACGGAGCAGACTAGATCTGTACATGAGAACAGGAGATCGATACTTGGTAATTTCATAGAGTTAAAAAAATATTTACGAAGTGAACCAGATCGATACCCAAGCTAAAGAGATCGATACATTGCAATTGTAGAGAGTTAAAAATTATTTACGAAGTGAACTAGATCGATACGTAAAGAAGAATGAATTGATACTCGGGATTAAAGACCAACTCATATTCAATTTTCGCACAAACGGATCGATATACTGCCAGAAATGATCAATACTTTCTATTAATTTAAAGCTTAACAGTAACTTCTGCAGCATTTATGGTGAACATTTAATACACCTAAAAAAGTCGTTGAACACAAATGACTTCATAAAAAGAATAAATATAAATAGAATAATTTATTGAGAAGAGAATACATTCTTGAGCATTAGTGATTATTCAATCTAAAATTTTAATGTGAACAGTTCTCTTTTCTCTCTCTACTGTTAATTTATTTATTCATTTTTTCTTTTGAAATAAAATTTATTTGTATGAGTGTATTGATACATCTGTTTTATTAAGAGAGTTTTAAAAAGCAGAATTAATATTTTGAATTGTATTGGCTTCATCTTCACCCAGAACAAATGAAGATTGTATTGGGTTACTCTTCAAATGGCAAAAAAGTAAGTATACGGTTGCCCTTCACCTCAGAAGGAGTTGTACTGGGTTTTACTTGACCCAAAGAAATCAGGAGATAGTCGAACTTCGATGATGATCCAAAACCAAGAGAGTGGACGTAGGTCAAGCTAGCCGAACCACTATAAACTCTATATTTACTCTCTTTCTACTATTTTACTTGTTCACTACATTGTATTCATCTCACTTCTTTAAATTTTTAAATATCCTAATTCACCCCCCTCTTGGTTGTTGCCAACTGGGCCAACAGATTTATATTATGTGATGTTATTCAATTGTAGATGAGAATTCGATTACCCATGAATTTTCTAAAAACCAACAAAATGTTTAAGCCTTATTTTACGAAGTATAGGATTTAATTTAGATAGTGAGAGCTGATATGTTTAGTATATTTTATACATATAATATTTTCAATTGTTGAATTTATTATTTTGTAATTTAATACATTAATAAAATTATTTTCTTGTCTTTTCAGTTTTCTCTTTGTGATACAATCAAGATGACATCTACCAATTTATTTCAAAAAATAATAGACAACCATATACTTACCAATCATAATTTAAAGGATTAGTTAAAAAACTTAAGAATAGTTATCGAGTTTGAAAACTTGGGTTATGTTTTAGAGGCAATATGCCTATGTCATTAGATGTGGATGCTCCCTTGAAGGAGTAGGAAGCTTTTAATAAATGGCAGGCTTATAATCGTAGAGTAAGACTCTACATGTTAGCTTCCATGAATCTAGAACTACAGACCCGACATGAGAATATGCAATTATCGTACTGAAATCCCTATAGGAGTTGTATGAAGAAAATTCTCGTGTCAGTGAGTATGAGTTGAGCAGTACCTTATTTAATATGAAGCTTAGAGAAGGAGTCCCGCCTGATGATCACATCATTAAGATGATTAACATCGTCGGGCAGTTAGACGCTTGAGACATACGGATGCCTCATCGTCTAAAGGTGAGTTTGATTCTACAGTCACTCCTATCCAGTTTTAAAAGTTTTATAACTAATTATAATTTGAACAAGATTAAGCGTACTCTTCCCAAGTTGTACAATAAGTTTCTAGTATATTATAAACAAAACAATAAGGGTAAAGGACATGAGGATGTCTCAATGGCCACCACCAATAAGACTGGTAAAAGGCCACAATGCTCATCTTAAGGTCCAAAAGTTGGACCCAAGAAAAGAAAAGCCAAGAAAGCTTTGCCTCCCAAACAATCCAAAACAAAATTCAAGCCCAAAGGAAAATATTTCTACTATGGGGTTGAAGGGCACTGGAAGAGAAATTGTCTTCAGTACCTTGATAGTCTCAAAAAGGCTAAGAAAGGTATGTATAGTAGTAATATAATTAAATACGAATTAAGTGTTAATTATGAAATTCATTCATGAGTTATTGATTCTGCTACTACATCTCACTTCTGTTTGTCTTTACAGATGATGCAGAATAGTTCTGCTGTTTTAGGCGATGAGATCGTCTTGAGGATGGCTAATAGAGCAACAGTTGCTAAGAAGGCTATTGGGACATATGAGTTAAGACTCCCGTCAGGACACATTTTAAAGTTAGATAGAGTTTTATATTTTGTTTCTGCTGTACGAAATATTATTTTTATATCTGTACTTTGTAATAATAGTTATTATATACAGTTTAATAAAAATGAATGTACATTACATTTTAGAAATATATGTATTGGCAAACTAATTAATACAAATAGTTTATATGTTCTTCAATTGAGTAATAGTTATTCAATTTATTTCATTACTAATAAAAAAAATTAGAATTGAAACAAATCTTAAATATCTGTGGCATCACAGATTATCTATATCGGGGTTATAAGGCTTACTCAACTCGAAATTAGTGAGATATTGATCTCATTAGGTTTTGAACCCACTTCAACGTGTAAGTCATATCTTCAAGGAAAAATAACCAAATCGCCCTTGATGAATAAAAGCAAAAGGTCAAAAGAACTGTTGGACCTTGTATATACAGATATATGTAGACCATTCAGTACATTGGTCAAAGGAGGTTTTGAGTATGTCATTACCTTCACTAATGATATGTCACGATATGAGTAAGTTTTTTTAATTAAATATAAATTTAAATCCTTTGAAAAGTTCAAAGAATTTAAGAATGAAGTAGAAAATCAAACGAGAAAAAGTATTAAGGTTCTGCGATCAAATCGTAGAGGCGAGTACTTGAGTATTGAGTTTCAATAATTCTTAAAATATAATGGGATTATCTCGCAGATGACTCCTCCTTATACTCCTCAACTTAATGGTGTATCGAAGAGAAGGAATCATACCATATTAGATATGGTACAATCAATGGTCAGTTTTATTAACTTACCATTATATGTATGGGGATATGCTTTGCAAACTGCTGCGCTCATTCTTAACAAAGTTCCTTTCAAATCAATCCAAAAGACCTCATATGAGATATGGAGTGGTAAGAAATTCAGGCTCAATTACATGAGAGTCTGATGTTGTCCCGCATATGTCAAGTTGGTCAAATCTGACAAATTTGATTCCAAATCAGAGATGGATCGGTTCATTGGATATCCTAAAGATTGTTTAGGATATTAATTCTACTTTTCATTTGATCAAAAAATTTCAATCAGTAGAAACACACACTTTTTAGAGAAAGAGTTTCTTGAAGAAGGAGGTACGAGTAAAGAAATATAGTTAAAAGAAGAGTCTTTTAAGCCTCGATCGGACCATGTTAGTACTGAAGAGTCTAGTTAGTAGACTTCTGTCCCAGTTAATCCAATTCCAACTCGTAAATCTTCTAAGGTTCCAAAACTCCCAAAGAGATATGGATTTCTCAATGAGTAAGATTTGGAATCTTACTTAGTGAGAGTAACGGATCATATAGATGATCCAAGAACTTATGAATAGGCAATCCTGGATAAAGATTCAGGGAGATGGCTAGAAGCAATGAAATCTGAAATGAAATCTGGATACTTGTTGATCTACTAGAGGGAATATTTCCTATTGACAATAAATGGATCTTCAAGAGAAAGATTGGTAAAGATTGACAGGTTGAGACCTATAAGGCACGGCTTATCGCGAAAGGGTATACTCACAAACAAAGATTAGATTATGAGAAACTTTTTCACCCGTAGCTATGATAAAGTCAATCAAGATTATACTAGCTATAACAACATACTATGACTATAAGATTTGATAGATGGATGCAAAGATCGTATTTCTCAATGGTTACATTGAAGAAAACCCGTTTATGAAATAGCCTGTCGATTTTATATCCTCTTATGAACCATATAAAGTAGGCAAGTTACATCAGTTCATTTATGGATTGAAGCAAACCTCAAGAAGTTAAAACATTCGATTTGATGAGACAGTCAAATCGTTTGGCTTCATCAAAAACCTGGATGAGTCTTGTGTATACAAATGGGTTAAAGATCATGCGATTATGTTCTTGATACTGTATGTGGATGACATATTATTAATGGGTAATGACGTGAGCATAATGGCAGAGGTTAAACTTTAGTTATCTAAAACTTTCTCCATAAAAGATTTGGGTGATGCAACATATATTCTTGAGATTCAAATCTATAGAGATAAATCGAAAAGGATAACTAGATTATTATCCCAAAAGTTATACATTGAAAAGATGCTAAAAAGATTTAATATGGAGAACTCTAAAAGGGGTCTCATGTCCTTTAATCAAGGTTCTCATCTTTCAAAAGATATGGGTCTAAAGACTGATGAAGAACGGCAACAGATGCGTAGCATTCTATATGCTTCAACTATTGATAACTTGATGTACGTTATGCTATGAATTGGATCTGATATAGCCTATGCAATAAGTGTTACTAGCAGATATCAGACAAATCTCCGTGGAGAAACACTGGTTAGCAGTGCAAACAATCCTTAAGTACTTAAGAAGGACTAAAGATTTGATTCTGAGTTATGGATCATAAGAGTTGAGTATTCATGGGTACTTAGTTTCTAATTTTTAGTCAGATGTTGATGATAGAAAGTCTACATACGGTTTCTTCTTTTTGTATAATAGAGATGTTATTAGTTGGAAAAGTTCCAAGTAAACAACTACAGCTAACTCCACTATAGAAGCTGAATATGTTGCTACTTTAGAGTAGCTAAAAAAGCAGTTTGGTTGCACAAATTCATATCTGAACTAGGTGTCATTCCTAGCATGCCTTATCTGATAAATGTATTTTGTGACAATACAAGTGCTATTGCACAAGCTAAGGAACTAAGAGCACATCAGAAATTAAAACATATTAAGCATAAATATTACATTTTGAGAGAATTTGTTGATGCTGGAGAGATTTTGATCGAGAAGATATCTTTAGCAGATAACGTCGCTGACCCTCTCACTAAAGCGATGACATTAAAATAACTAGACCAACATGGTAAGAAGAGGGTATTAGATACTATAACAAATGACTTTAGTGCAAGTGGGAGTTTGTTAGTGTAGTATGCCCTAAAATGATTCGTATTGTTGGTTTTGTGCATATTGTATTAAATTATTATTGTGATATGTACTGTACTTATTTATTAATAAAAGAAATTGTTTTAATTCATGTGTGTATGCTATTTCTTCTATCTATACAAATTAATCATAAAATATGTATATTAGTTATCTAAGATAATTATATTATCCAAATAGTCCTTTACATATGCAATATCGAATGGGCATCAATGTTGCATAATAGGCATATTGAATCTCTCTAGTGAATATCATGAGAGGATATTAGTGCGGGTGACATGATAGTCATGTCATTAGGATATTAGTGTGAATTAATAGTTAGAGAATTATTTTTCGAATATGACCAAAGATATGATGATTTACATAGAAGTACGTTGTCAATGATTTGTAATATAATTATACTAGTGTGTCAACTACTCCTTAGACTTGAGACGTCATAGTCGTTAATTGGTGTAGATGCACATGGTTCATATGGTATATAAATGCGAAACTAATCACCTTTTGTATATAGAAGTCAGTTTGGTCATGTGTTGTTTATATCGAAATGTGAATGACTGTCAGACAGGATTCGTTAACTTGATACATAGGATTTTGAGGTTCCGTTGACTCAGTCCAAATTTGAGTTCCTAGTTGAACATCAGTAAACGGCTGAAATATAAATACCCTTGGTCAAAGATTAATAATTATCATACGAAGAGTTTGTAGTGACAAGTTTAACACGTATTGACTAATAATTCACATATGACTAAATTTATGGTTTAATACTCGTGAGCCCTAATTTAGTTGGAATTAGACGAACTGAAGGAGATTATCCACATGAAATGTATAATTAATCATAAAATATTCAATAAAGAGTTTCTTCATTGTTGTTTAGGGACTATGGTATGTTGTTAGACGTTAACCATAGTCGTTAAGTATCCGTATAATTTAGAACAACTTCGATGAGATAGATTTTGACTCACGGCTAACTCAATAGTGAACCTAAGAGATCACAACCAACAACTTTTATTCTTCTTTACTATGAGAAAGATTAAATATTATCCACAAGAGAGCTAGCACTCTTGGAATAATATTAGACCGTAAAGTATAAACGATTTACACATTAAATAATTTAACAAATCCGAGAGCTTGATTAATTAACTCGAATGTAACTTAGTGTAAGTTACAACATTTCATTATTATTTTAAGATAAAAATGAAATGAAAATAATTTAGAACAAAGTAAGTTTGACTAGGTTTAGGACTATTTTACCATTAAAGTATTTAATGAGGGTAAAATTATCATTTTGCCTTATACTATTACAAAGCTTGTTAGATAAGCTTATTGACTCATTTGTCTTTGATTAAAAGGTCAAGGGCACTTTAGTAAAAAGGAAATATATATATATATGAGTTAATTTCAATATTTTATAATTAATTGATTATTGTCTCTTAAAAAAATCAATCAAGCTTTCACTCTCTCCCTAACTTACAGCCAAGGCAAGGAAAGACATAAGTGGTTTAATTCTATAACATCCCAAATTTAGGAGTGTTACCAGTAGGTGATAGGTGTCTCTCGTCACCCTAAGCCTTACACAATCTGTTATATATATGCAATCTCAAACATACTTATATCATATCAACTTAACTCAGGGTGTCATGTCGCCACTGCTGATATATATACATTTCAAATACTACACTGTATCTCAAAATAATATTGACTGTATACCTGTTAGTCTATATAAATGCAACTCAAGACACCAACAACATATATTATATAACAAAATCAAATAAACTGCTGATCTTTATATGAGATAGACTCGACACAGTGGTGACTGCGACTAATGACCTTTCCTTCAACTCGTGTCTCCAAGTCACTATGTCTACTTACCAAACTATGAGGTCCTGCAAAACTGGAAGGTGTGGGAGGGTGAGTCTAACAGACTCAGTGAGTGGATGATACATACACAAACATCACTTCTTATACATATATTTACACCTTTCTATCAATTACATATTTTTGTCATCATTTGTATAGTCATAACATTGATTGTATGCTCATGCCATCATTGCTTATTCATATGAAATATATATAAATACACATGCTACAAGCATTTACATTTAAACAGAAGCAATTTCCAATGTATCAAATACAGAATTCATCACTCGGTAACATATTGGTGTCTAAGGGCATCCCTCCAAACACCCCAATGAATATCACAGTGCCTTGAGGCGTCTCAGTTACTGCCATCCCCCAAGATACTAAAATAACATCAATCGTCAAGTGCATACATCTATATCTAGTCCATGTCCAAGGCTACACACTTAAACAGACAGAAGGACAATCCATACCCAGGAATTATACGCTTGACCGGGCAGAGGGATCATATGCCTTAGGGCATCTCATTCTGCTACCCCCTAAATCATCTACCTGGATCTATGGATCAATCTTGTAGCTCACGACCACGCACACACATACGCATCCAAGCATAATAATAACCATAATATCACATTAAGAAATAAGAAAGCATTGCACAAAATTAATACAGTTCACTTTTCTCCATTACATATTACTACACATTATACCAAGGTTATCATGCACCATCTATGGCAAGTCAACACAACTGTCATTTCCATCCCAACATACTACATACAATCACCGTACACATCACACTTCTCAACATCAGCGCATTCACCTTTCTTTTCATTTCACAACATAATACATTTAACTCACTTTATATAGACAATAGCCAGTCGTTTTCATTCACGGCCATTCTCAACCATATAACACCATTATTCTTTCTAACATCAATTATAATATATCAAGATCATTTTATCCAATCATTATAATTCATTTTGAAAGCACATCAATCAGTTTATTCACATTCGTTTCAGTATTGATTTCTTATGAATTCTCAGTACTAGTTTCATATGCATCATCTGTACTAGTTTCATATACATTATCTGTACTAATTTCATATATATTCTAAGTGTTAAGTTTATATGTAATTTTAGTATTATTCTCATATACACACATGGATATATATATACATATATACAAATAAACACCCACTTACCGGTGTCGGGCTGTGGTATACTCAATCTATCTCGGGGTTACCAGATGATCGGCTTGATAATCTACAATATATATTGTATTGTATTAAATTATTTTATTGTAACTAAACAGATATACAATTATATTATGCATGTAACATGTCACCAGTCCACAAGACTAGACTAAATATACACATTTCAGACATCCATCCAGTGCTCACTACACATCAATCTATTTTAAACTCATGGTACGTAGCACAAACAAGGTGTCTCAATCTAAGTTTCTCGAGACACATTCTACTATGTGTCTAGCTTCTACCACTTCTTACAGATTCATATTCCGAGTCCAAACACTCAAGTTATAACTATTTTTCGCCACCTTGCTCGGTGTAGTCTGCTGTGAACCGTCAATAGAGCAGCTCCATTCCTACCTAAATCTGTACTGCCTCGCTCAGTGCCTTAACTTGATTTTTGACTATATCGTGCCCCTATGTGTCTAATTTTTATAACATTTTACAGTTTTTCAATTCGAAATCTAGAACTCACGCAATCTCAATTTCACTAGACCCTGCGCAGAAATTATCTACTGCCAACGCTAACGTATTTCGCTCGCGATAGCCCCCCATTCGGCACTCCGCTCACTTGCGCTACCCCAAATGTCTTGTAATACTCCTATACTACAATTTTATCAACTCAATTCATACCTCGCTTGGACACACAATTACGACCTATCGACGCCACAAGTTTGCGTTCCTATTTTTTTTTTTCGTAACACTACACCACTCACATCAACACTTCGCAAGCTTATCGGCATTTCTTTGCACATCAAATGTTCACAACACAACCAAATACTACCACAGTTCAGTTTATGCTTGGTCAACATAACCAAACTCAGCTTTTCCTTGATTTCCCTCTTCAATTCGGCTAACACCACTCTTTCCATTCTAATTTCTTTGGTCAACCAGTTTCTCCCTCACCCTAGACCACCTTGGCACCAATTTTGAATTCCATTGGACAAATTTGATCACCCATGCAAGCACTCATTTTCTTGGTTCAACCTTACTTCCTCCTTTCAATTCGATTTTTGCTTTGTTAATGTGTTTAATTTATGAAATGAGGAGGCCACCGAATGTAAGTTTATTTAAAACATAGGGGTTATATAAATATGTATGTATATGTACAATACACCCATTGTAACTAAAACAAATCAATTGAAATGGCCTTTGTTTACATACTTTTATATGTATGAAAATAGCATGCTTCTTGGTTCTCTCTCCATTTGGCTTTGTGAAGTCAAAATTAGAAAATGAGAATGAAGACCAACCAATGAAGGAGAGAATTTAAAGTACATACATTTATATATACATGCACGGTACAAGGCCATCCTTCATGTCTTCTTATTCATTTTATTTTATTTTATTTTAAGGCAATTACATTACATATAAATGTATGTACGGAAAATAAATGCTAGCATGTGTTTACATGCATATATATATATATACACACATACGGTAATAGGCTGTTTCATAGTTGTTTTTATTTGTTTTATTTTGGACATTTATTCTTATTTGATTTAAACCTTCCCAATGTTCATTTAAATGCATATTAATTTTACCATTTGTAGTACTTTAAATTTATAATATTTATCATGACTTGTGTTATTCTTTACACTAAATTTAGAATTTTTATTTCATAACCTTCGAATTATATTCTCACTCATATGAAATTTTTCATTTTATTTGTTATTATCATTATATAAAATTGTGGCCATGACAAATTCTTTTGGAGATCTTGTAATTTCAAGATTTCTTTCTTCATCATTAAGCTAATTGTTAGCTTAATATCATGTATTATTGATTCATTTTGTGAAAATTGATCTTAAATGCATGATTTAATGCCGTAAACTATAATTTGTTTGATTTTACTAAATCAACACTTACAAAGTGTAGTGTGTAAAATGAATATGTATACTAATGTCACAAAATAATATTTATCATCTTTATTAAATAAATTATATGTATAGAATTGTCAATGATTAATAGACTTTAAAGTTTATTTCTTAAAAATTAATTTTTTTATTTTATCTTTAAATTTATAAAAAAAAAATATTCTTAATATAAAAAAGTGAGTGAAAACATTAAAATAATGTAATTAATTAAGTTGTGTTTTGAATTAATTATGTATGAATTTATAAAATAATTATATATATATATATAATTTATAGAATTGTTGTTATTAATTTTAATTTTTTATTGTATGTACTTGATATTTTTATTTGAGTAATTTATTTTATTTTAAATTAATATAGAAAATTTATAATTTTAATATTAAAAATTTTACTAAATATTTGTTAAAAATTTAAAGATATTTGCATAAATTTGATAAATATTAAATGAATCTGATAATAAATTTTGTTACAGTGGTAAAGCCATAGTATAACTTGTGGGTAATTTGGCCCATTCGAGCCATCCAAATCTTGACATCATATAAAAATATTTTTAATTGGGTGATACACTTTTTTACACTTTAAACCCTTAAATTTAAAAAAATTAAATATTTCATCCCTTTATTTATCAATTTGTCTTAGAATTTGGCCTCTAATTTTACAAGTAAATATTTTGCCTTTAAATTTACTAATTTGATTTACAATTTGACCCTTAAATTTTAAAAACTAATCATTTTATTCCTAAATTTATGAATTTTTTTCAGATTGGACTCTCAATTTTATGAAATAAAAGGACCTGGTATAAATATTCTCAAAGATTAGAATTCTCACCTCTTTTTTTTTTTTTCAAACTTTTAAACATCTATTAACATGCTGAATTAGTAGAACTGAATGGCTAAAATCAAATTTCTAGAAAACCCCTTAAAAGCTCTATCACTTTAATGGCGACAAATTTTCTTTTTGTTATTCGTATGCTAAAAAGGTTGGAACCAAACTAAAAAGCCTTGTTTGCTGACTATTTTCGAGTCCATGAGCCATTCTTTCCATCAAAGCTAGATCAATTATGGCTACCAACTATTCATCACTGACTATTTCACTGTTCTCATCTCTGCTTCTGATACTTATAGCAGTATTATCATCTGGGTCAATCGTCATTACGACCAATGCGTTCTCTATAGAAGAGGCAACCATATATGATCTCAAACTTGCTTTCAAGCAAAACCAACTCACGTCGAGAAAGCTCGTCGAGTTCTACCTCCAAGAAATCCGCAGACTCAACCCAGTTCTCAGAGGGCTCATAGAGGTGAACCCAGATGCATTATACCATGCCGATAAGGCTGATCAAGAGCGTAAAGCTAAAGCAGCAAGGTCAAAGCTTGATTTGCACGGTATTCCAATTTTGCTAAAGGACAATATAGCGACCAAAGATAAAATGAACACAACTGCTGGCTCATTTGCGTTGCTAGGCTCAGTCGTGCGCCGAGATGCACTTGTTGTTTCAAAGTTGAGAAATGCTGGGGCTATTATTCTGGGAAAGGCTAGCTTGAGCGAGTGGGCTCATTTTAGGACATCTGGTTCACCCAATGGTTGGTGTGCTAGAAGTGGCCAAGGAAAGGTGAGTCAAGAATCATTTTCTTAGTTATAAATTTAGCACAATTGCTCTTCAATCTTTACAAATTGATGACACTTTATCTTCTGCTATGAATCAATTGTAGCCAATAATTATGTGCAACAGAGACAGATAGCCAGCTATCAAGATTCTTACTGTATAATAGCCTTAGGATCTGTTTGTAACAGCAGTGTTTTTACTTAATTTTGGAAGCACAACAATTGAACCTTTCCTTGTGTTAATGTTTTAAATTATCAACGAGTCCTGATAATATTGCCATTAAATAGATTTGATTAAGACAACTATGTTCTTATTTTGAATGCAGAATCCTTATGTTCTATCAGCAGATCCATGTGGATCAAGTAGTGGATCAGCCATATCAGTAGCAGCAAATATGGCAGCAGTGTCACTTGGGACTGAGACTGATGGCTCTATTCTATGTCCATCCAGTTCTAACTCAGTTGTGGGAATTAAACCCACAGTTGGTCTCACTAGCCGTGACGGTGTGATCCCAATCTCTCCTAGGCAGGACACTGTTGGGTATGTCGTGTTAAATTTCATTGCATCATGATATATCTTAAAATGGTATAATCTTCTTCCTCTGCTATGAAGTATGGAACTTTGATACATCACTGTATAATTTCCTATAGAGAAGTAAACAGAGAAGGAAAATTTCTGCTTCAAATCATGATTAATGAACGAAGGACTTATGCCCTGTCGAATTCATGCAGGCCTATTGCCAGGACAGTTGCAGATGCTGTTTATGTTCTCGACGCCATAGTAGGCTTTGATCATAATGATGAAGCAACCAGAGAAGCATCAAAATACATCCCAAATGGTGGCTACAAACAATATCTCAAGCCCTATGGACTCAAAGGGAAGAGATTGGGGATCTTGAGGAATCAAGTTAATTTTGCTAACGTATCTGAAGTTACTAAAGCTTTTGAGATGTATATCCAGCTACTAAGGTAGCAAATTAAGAGCGGTTTTAATTAATTAATTGTTAATTGACTGAAGCTGAATAGCCATAACAGATAAACCCAATTATCATAATAACACGAAATGTTTTTTGTTTGAATCAAGACAACAGGGTGCAGTTTTGGTGGACATCCCTATAGCATATATTGATGATATCTTAAATCAAATTGCAAGTGATGAAATGTTAGCATTGGCAGCCGAGTTCAAACTGGCCTTGAACTCATACCTTACGGGACTAGTGGTTTCCCCAGTGCGATCACTGGCAGATGTTATAGCATTCAACAAGAAATTCTCAAAATCGGTAAGTACACAACTAAGCCTTGCCTGCATTTTCACATCAATTCTAGAGATACTGGACACGAATGAAATGCATACTTAATATTGAGTTATTAATGTTAATGCAGGAAATGATTGAGGAATATGGCCAGGATATATTTGAGATGGCAGAGGCCACAGATGGAATTGATGAAGAGGTGAAAGCAGCATTGTTAAATTTAGCAAATCTTTCGAGAAACGGATTCCAGAAGTTGATGAGGGAGAACAAGCTAGATGCTGTGGTGACTCCTTACTTAAAAATTGTTAGTGTTCTTGCAATTGGTGGATTTCCAGGAATTAACGTTCCCGCGGGATATGATAGTAAGGGTGAGCCTTTTGGTGTTTGCTTTGGCGGATTAAAGGGCTCAGAGCCAAAGCTTATAGAGACTGCATACGGTTTTGAGCAAGCTACCAAGATTAGGAAGCCTCCTTCTTTCAAGAAATAGAATCTTTACAGTAAGAATAATAAGATTATGCTCAGCTCACTGAGGTGCAAAATAAGTAGCAAGAATTGGCCATGTATCTTGCATTATCTGGGCTTTCAATAAAACGTGAGCATATGCCATTTACAAAATGTGGCTGTTTTCTTGTTTCTACTCGAGTTTAGAAGTCAATTTGTTCTTGAAAAGATTATGGCAATTGTTTTGATGATATTAGTGAAAGTAAAATTCGAACCTAATAGACGAGAATAGACAATATATTTTTATTTTCTTAATTATATAATTTCAAGTCAATTTATATTGATAAGTTTTATTTATTATATTACTCGTTTAATTTATTGACTTTCTAACTTGAATAGATGATATTTATTCATAGTTTAATCGAATTTAAACTTATTAAGATCAGCGAATTGGATATCTTTAAGGTTGGTTGCTTCTTTAATTGAGAAATGCCCTTTTGATGTTTAATCAAAAGACAGATACACCCATCAGTTTATAGCCCTTAATACATACTACTTCGAGTTTGTAAATTCAATTGATACCCCACTTGAAAGGACTGTTGTCTTGTGTTTATAGAGCGAAGGTAAAAACATGAAACCAATCCAAATCAACTAAAACTAAAACCTTAAAACAGAACACTTTTTTTTTTGGAACTACTTGATTGAAAAAAAAAAAAAAAACCCTACCCCCTATTCTTCTTCTATTTTATTCCTTACTATTACTTACAGTGAAAACAAACAAAATCCTCAATGTACCATTTTTTTAATTTTGATTTAGACGATTTTGGATTGGTTTGGGTTAGTCTTAACCCGACTCAAATTGAACGAAGCCCACGCCTACCCTACTATGTGTCAATTTTACAAATTTGAAGGAGGTATGTGTTGAGAGATTTCTCTTGGAAAAAATTTAAAGCAAGTTTTTTTAGTTCGTTTCACAACTTAATTTTTACTTGGTTTCACAACTTAATTTACTCTTAATTAGTGATGCACATTTGGAGAAATGGAGATGGAGAATTTTGGAGAGAGGTATTTCTATCCCCAACCCTAGTTTCTCATTTTTTCTATTTTTCAAACTCTAATTTCCTATTTTCTTTTCTCCATTTTCTCCGTTTCCTTTTTCTCGTTTCCCTCATTTCTTCGTTTAAGAAAAATTATAAATAAAAAAATATTTTATCATAAATACAAGATAAAATCTATTAGTGCATTACAAATACAAAAAAAAAATTCATTATAAAATAAAATAAAAGTTTCATAACAGTCAAATGTCACATACGAAATAATACACGTCCTCATTTGATAGTTAAATATTTTTTAATTGTTTAATTATTCAAAATAGGGTATTTGATCTAGCGGTGTAACATTTGTTGTAATTATAAGAGGTTATGAGTTCAATTCTTATAACACTCTCATTTTTTTTAATTTTTTTTTCTTGAAAACTTGAATTTAGGAAAATGGGGAAATAAGAATGGGAGAAATGGGGATAGGGGGTAAGGAAATGGGGATGGGGTGAGATCCCCCTATCCCTATGAAAATCATCCCCATTTTTTCCCTATTTCCCCATTTGAGGATGAAAATTTTCCCCAAATGGGGAAATGGGGACTGGGAAATGGCTGAGGTTAAACGTGCAACCCTACTCTTGATATCGCTCCTCAATTCCTCTACTAAAATGTCACACTGCCTGGGACAATGTTTTCAAATTTTGAAAGGGCGCGTAATAATCCCCTAACATTTTGTTCTCCGCATCCCTGCAATCGTACCAATTTAAATGCATGTGTGATATTTCTGACCTATCTAATGTGTGACACACGGTGTCATATGGGCTTTTAGTCCCTTCAATGGCTTAAATCAGATTTGCTTTGGCTGATATAAAAACATAAGTTTTCTCTTTCCTCTTTACTTTCTACGTTTTTGCCCTATTACTAAGAGAAATTTCTTCATCTTCCTCGAGCAAATCCTCTACCTTCTTAAACCTTAATCACTCCTTTAGTTTTTATTATATAACTTTTTGATTGCATTTCTTGGGTTTTATTGATGGAGTTGTATGTTATGACTTCGAAAAATGCATTTCACTCTTTTTTGGTGCTCTTTCTGCTTGCATTTGGGTTGCTTAAGACCTTTAGGACTCTTTTATGAAAATTTTGCTAACTGTTGAGTTGATTTGGCTTCCAATGGTCGGTTCGTTCTCCTATAGATGTTTTTGGTCACAATTATGATCCTAAAATGTCTGACTAGAATGTTTATTCTAACTTTTCCCCTTCCTTAGGTAGTGATGATATCGCAGAATGAAGATAACAACGTGTAATATAAGATAAGCAAAATAATAAATATGTTGATACTTGATTTTTGCCTGCCAGATGTTAAGTCGTGATTTATTTTTGAAGTAAAAAATTAGATAAGACCCTCTTTATTTATTTCATGAATGCCTCTAGACTAAAATATGTTGTGATGTATGCTGATTGTTTTCTCAGGTTAGATTCTACTGACAAGAGTCTTATTAGGGATCCTATTTCTAAGTGTCTTTGAAGAATTAATATTCTTCATTGTTAAGACTAGAAGACATTTGTTTGTCCTCAGCTTAAAGTTTTTTGTCCTCAATAATTACCGAGCAAACTTTCTGATTTTATAGATGACTTGAGGTCATACGTGAACCATCCTGATAACCTGATTGATAGAAAATATAATGACTCAACAAAATACAAAGCATTTGATTCATTTTCTCTAAAAAACTCAAGAAAACTTGATTTGGTGACATAGACCTCTTGAAATCGAATGAGGAAGATGCCCCAACTCTTAGCCCTTTTAATCCATGTTTTTCTAGCCTATAATGCTTAACCAACAAAATAGAATTTGTTGGGTATACAGCCTAGAACATAACTAAGGCCTAATAAGTCACAGGCCCAAAATAAAGGCTCACAAAAAATTGAAAAGTCATAAGCCCAGTCCGACCCCAGAAACATTGACCAGGGGATAACAAGGACTCTAGGTATAGTGAAGGATGAGACCTCCCAAGGTCGAATAAAAGGCTTTGGGTTTAAGTATTAACTAAGGCCTTAAGTTTGTTTATTATTCCAAGACCCCCTCATGATGGTCTTAGACACCGCTGATAAAGATCTCAGATATATGACACAGAATCTCATGTATTAAGAAAAGATTTAATTCTTTCTTAAATTTCTCCAACGAGGACTTATGAGACTTCTTAACAGTCACGTATCAAAGGAAGATTATATTCTTTCTCAAATTTCTTCTGGATCATTCCACAATAAGGATTCTTAGCCCAATAGATATATTTTGTAAATATGACTCATTCCATGATAAGAATCCTAAGCTTGGTAGTACATAAAAAGTTCAAGATCCCACAAAATTCAAAAAATCGATGATTATCAAATGAAATTTTCTTAATTTTCGCACGACGAGATTCTTGTTTTTAAATTCCATGGAATTTAACTAAATTGGAAAGACTCGAAATATTCTATAAAAGAACAAAGACAGCCAAGTACGCAAGCATGAATAACCCTAGAGCATACATATTATTGGTCATGCCTCAACCCTAGGGTCCACCAATGACAATCGTCACAAACCCTAATGATATACTCTCTATACCCAGAATGTATCGTGAAAGCCTGTAAGGCTAACCTATTACATGTCAATCAAAACTTTTGAAAATAGTTTATATGTATTTATCATAACTTCCATCCATGAGAGCATTATCAAAGAATTGATCTCCATGATCAATTTATCCATAACATTTAGCAAATAATTAAAATATCATAATAATGAGATTCATTTATAATTGGGTTTGAACATATATATACAAGTATTACAAAAAATAATTAGTTAAAATTACTTTACAAAGTTCAAAAGACGCTATCTAGTGGACAAAATGCATAGTGAGTTAAAAGTAGCCTATCATAGCACCGAAGGCTCTTTACAGCTAACACTAGGCTGACGAGTACTAGAGTGCCTAACCTGAAAGTTGAAATGGTGAGGAATGAGTATACAACTATATTCAGTAGGTAAATAAAGTACATACATATATATATACGTATGTATGCACAAGCATTTAAAAATACAGATATTGAGATTCATTTCACATTGTACTCGAAAGTATATATATACATATTCATTTAAATCAATGATCACAATATATTTTATTGGTCTGTAAACAGTTTTAAAACAATCAATCCGGGCTGGCCATACGTCCTCGACACACTATCTTAATTGAAACAAATTTATAACCATCAGTGAACCTTTCATATATATAAACCATATGCAATAAATCTTATAAGATAGAAAACCATTTCTCATACTTTGTAAAATCATTTATTTTTGTTAAAGCATGCATTTATAAAAATAAGTCTGCCTCACTAATGTTGACCCCGAGTAATGATTTGGTGATATGAGTGATTGTCCTCGTAATCTGTCAAATTCAAGATAACACTATCAAGTCACCAGGACTTTTTATAGGGTATCTATAACCGCACACGCATGCGTTCGGGACAGACTGGGCTTGCCAGGGACATTCACCTTTATACTAGCCCCACTGTAGCTTCACTTACCTATACAGTCTCTCATAGGTCTGTCCATAGGCTACCTCCCTATATATACAGACAATTACCTAGCCCACTGGCTAATAAAGAATAACTGACCTTATAGGTCTCATCACCAATATACATGCATTTATAAATCATTTTAAAACAATGATTATATATCATATAAATCAAATCTGGCCTCCTTGGCCATAACAACTTTTATACAAATCATTTTCATCAATAATTTTAAATCATTTAAACAATTCAGGCCTCCTCGGCCATTTCAGCATGTACACATATCAAATCATTTATAATAGTAGACCAAATAATCAAAACATCCCAATATCATGTAAAGTATTTATAAACAGATTCATTTTTATCAGAATACAGCTTGTTTAACACACAAGCATACATATATATACAACATACATGTGTATTTACATAGTCATATATGTATAAATTTACTCACAACAAGGGGAGGGTAACAACTCCCACTACTGATCCTTAAGCTCAATTAGTACTTCTCGCGAGTTCTCGAAACCTAACACCACATATGCATATATAATGAATTTCGCAATTTCAATAATTAAGCATAAATGCACTAAATGCAATGTTCATAAAAAACGTGGCTACGATTTCTTAGTTGACACATGCACATTCCTTGAGGCTAATTTACGAGTGTCATTTATCTGATTTTCAATAATGAAATCTCATGGCAGTAACTATTTCTATTTCGCATTTTCATTTAAAATGAATTTACTCATTCCAAAAAAAATATCTAGCATGTATATAATCATCATATACTTTCAATTAACCCCAAATCAACACAATTCTCCATTTCCTTTACGAAATCATAGTAAATCTCGGGTGAACAGTAATCCTAAGTTTCTAATTTGTTTAAATTATAAAAATCAAACTTGTAATAGTTTAATAGGTTTACCTTTAGCCTGTAGGAGTCCGTATAATCCTTACATTGTCGTTTGAACGCAAAACCCTCAAATTCTCGTTAAACCCTAACTTTTCCTTCTTGCTTCTTTTTTTTTTCTAGTCCAAAATTGTACCAAATCGTCGAGGAAAGGATAGGTAACCTTGTGGGAACTGAGATTAGAAGAGAAGCTAACGGATTGTAGAGATCTGTGAAGAAATCAGTGAGAAAGATAGAGAGAGAAAACATAGTTTAGAGAGAGAATGAGAATGAACAAATGAGGAAATGCTGGGGGTCGAATCCCCCTCATGGGTATTTATAGATGTAGGCGAAAAGACCAAATTATATGTCGAATTTTACCCAGATTTGGTATAAATTCTTTTGGTTTGGGCATCGATACCTTTGGTCTAAGTATCGATCCTTTCCTTAAAAATTCGATTATGGAAATTTCATCTATCCCGAGTATCGATACATTGGCCTTTATGCATCGATCCCCCTCTTTTTGAAGTATAAATACTTTTGATGAAAGTATTGATCTAGTCCAACTAGTAATTAATTTTGAACTCTTTGACTTGCCACGAATCAATACATTCGATGAAAGTATCGATCTAGTCCATCTTATAATTATTTTTTAACTCACTATTTTCAAATTTATTGATACCTTTAAGAAAGGTATCGATCTGGTCAGTTTATAATTTCTTTCCAAGTCTCAGACTTGCAAAGTATCGATACCTTTTATAAATGTATCAATCCCTTCATTAGGTACCGACTTGTAACCTTAATGTATCGATACATTTGAACAATGTATCGATACTCCTATTCCAAATAGCGAGATCGCGGAATGCGTCAGCATATAACTATATACGAAAATCCAATACATGTTAAATTCATCTCATTAAACTAAATGTAAATTCACCTAAGCCTCGATACTGTGTCAATTAATCATTACCATGCATGTGTAAAATGAATGTCATACAAATGACTACTTTACCCATTTGCCTTTGTCCTTCTCCTTACGTTTTCTCTTACATCATAAGCAAATTACTGACCTAAGCATCGGAGGGTTTTTGCCGGACAACCGAATTTTACCCTCAAAAGTTCTATTTTAATCGCAGGTTAAACAAGTTGCCAATCAAGAAGAAGATTAATACTTGTGTACTGAATCCAAAGAAGGATTTTTGCTGCATCCAAAGAATGATTTTTGCTGTATTAATAGAATTAACAAATAGAAATAAAAGCTTTTCCAGCTCAGTATGTTAGCTCATTAAAATTACTAAGGTACACCTATTAAAATTATGAATGCAAACCAATATCAACAATTTTCAACCGTACATTCAAAATTAATTTTAGAGTGCTTTTCTTCCTTTTTCTTCATTTTTTTGCCACACCACTGCCAATTAAATTCAAGCAAAACTTGAATTTTGTAGTTGTCACCACCTTGGTTAGAATGTTTGTTGGATTGTCATCAGTATGGATAATCTCTAACTTTATTTCTCCTCTATTAATCTTATCCCTTATAAAGTAATGTCTTATGTCAATATGTTTGGTTTTTTCATGGTACATCTAATTTTTGGCCAAATGTATAAAACTTTTGTTGTTACAAATGAACGGGATGCAAACGCACGCCCACATGAATGATTATGAAAGCACAGGGCCACGGGAAAACTACGACCATCACAAGTATAGTGCGAAAAGCTTCTAAAAGGACAATGACATGTATATATGCATATTTTAAAATTTAAACATATTAAACATAAAATACAAATATTAGAAATCATACTTCTTTAAATTGATTTTTCAAAAAAAAGCAAGTCAAGCTCCTCACTTGCCTCCAAGTATATCCACACGTCGGATTGGTAAAGATAGTTCCAATTTTGTGATGGAATTTCTTAGTTGTGGGTATTAGCTTCACCAAGCCAGTACAAGGCTTTCTACACTTAGAAAAACTTAGATAATCAATAAAAAGAGAATAGAAATGAAAAACCCCTTTTCTATCTCTTTTTTTTCTTCCGAATATTTTTTCTCTCTTATACTTCTTTTTCCCTTTGGTTTTTGTTTAAAAACAAAGCATACAATTTTCTAATTCAAAATGAAGCTCACGATAAAAACTTAAGGCAAAAGAAAAAAGTAGCATCCTTATATTTGTGCCTTGGTGCAGAAGGCAGTTGTGACACCTTAGGTCATAGAACTAGTGGTACACTAGTACGGGTATGTGACATATAATTGATTGTGGATAATCACCCATGTGATTCATCACGTTCAGTAACAAGTTCACCAACGTATTACCTATGTTAATGCTCTTGTGATATGAGACTCGTCACTCAACTATTAGTATCCAATACTAATCCTTGGCAGCATCAAATATACTAGTCATGCAATATTATATTCTCATATAATATTACCTCAACCGGGAACTGACTTTTAGATATGGTTGATATTTTAAAAATATGAAAAATAAATGTCATAATAAGTAACAAATATTCTCAAATCATATTTTATAACTTCTTGTTCTATAGTTGACTTTGAGAATTTCATGTTCTAATCACTTCATTTCTTTTTTTAAATTTTAGGTTACATTAATGATATTAATGAAATATATGCAATATAGTATTCTTACTATTTGATGTGGAAGATCTAGTTTAATAGCAACCATAGAGTATATTTATAAGAATAATTGAATAAATTAAGTAGTATAATAGTACAAGAATAATATAACTCAGAAGTATTTGATTAGAAATATAAATATTTTGTGTATTAGAATCGTACTGATAATGTGTTGTGAATATTAAGTAAAAGTGAAAATAAAAATAGTATAGGAATGCAAATGATATTTCACTATTTAGCTCAATGTGTTATTAAAATATAATAGAGGGACATGAGTGGTATACACTCATATGGTCCATTAAAGACAGGTGTGTGTTTTCCATTTGTAACAAGTTCATAACATAGTTAAGACATTTGTCATTCATTGACAACGAGAGGTGGATTTGGACATTGATATCAAGTGGAAGAATCCACCAATTTCAATTTAACACTTGCAACACAATTGGGGTTTTTGCATTTGATAAAAATAAAAATAATAAAGGCCACATGATTTGTTCATCTTGAATGACCTGTCCCTCATGGTAAGGTTTCTTTAACACCAGAAATTCTGAAACACGAGGACAAAAAATGTGTGCTCCAAGATTCCTTATAGTTAACCCTAATACTCCACCACAAAATTTAGAAAAATATTT